>CACRXP010000528.1:94174-108379 GCA_902702965.1 Spirometra erinaceieuropaei | reverse complement strand
AAGACAGGCACAAACGAAGTTTCAACTTTATATTAAAGAATGTTCCTTAGAGTAGACAGCCAATAGATGTCGCCTCTTATTTCCTTTATTCATGCGGCTTCAACTTTAGGGTCGCGGAAGCTAAAAGGCTTTCATCTAGGAGCAAGAATCCACCAATTCTTGTCAAACTCTTTTCATCGATAGAAGTGGATTTTATTTTCTCCCCTTTGGAGCGCTCGACTCAATATCTCAGGGAAAATAAACTTTTTATTAGTCGAGATCAAACTCCACTGCAACTAAAAGTTTCTCCCCCATTACCAAACGTAAAGCCACCCCGAATTCTACTCAAATGCCTTTTACCTCTAAAGCAGTTTCTCCATCTGGTGTCGACCAAATCCCCCCACTATCTACAGCGGCCACAGTTCCATCTAGCTCTTCGACTGATCACATTATCACAGAGACGGATAAAAGTAGCCTCTTTAAAATTCCCCCACGGAGCAAGGATTGTTCAAATGCGGCTCCCAAATTTATAAGGGAGCTTGATCTTAGCAGTAAAGATGAGCCAGTCCTTGAAGCACAGCCGGCTCGCAGCACTCAGAATAGTGATTTAGTTAATAAAATTACATCGAATCCACCCCGCTCCCATGCCTGGCCACTCAGGTTTGAACTGACAGTTAGGTCAAATAAGCTAGATGAGAGTTCAGGGAGATCTTTACCTGTTCCTATCCTGAATTCTCAACTTAACGCCACAGTTGTGAAGCCCTCTCACACATCAGACTGCAAAATGCAAGTATGTTGCATTGCTGATAAATTTTCCAATCCCATTGCTAGTCTGACACCCCAAATAATAAAGCCCTTTCCTGATGTTAACTGTTTCCCGAAACCATTACGTCCGCTACCTAACATAAACTACCCCTCATATTATGCTAACAATTCCCAAAATCCTATTTTCTTGCCTATTATTTTTCCAACCCAACAAAATAGTTTTCCTCTTCCCGGGTCCTTCTCAAATGTTTTTCCACCTAATGCTGCATCTCCAGTTAGTAATTACCCCATAAATTTTAGACCGCAGCAACTTTGTCCTCCACCAATTGCTTCGTTCCAACAGCTTAATTTTCCACCTCCGGCTCTTCCTTTTTTATAAGTAGCAATGAGCGGAACCTTCATATTAGGAATACGCTCAGTATTGTCTCTCTCAACGCAAGATCTGTCGTGCAAAAGATGGCACACCTAAGAAGTGTAGCTGTTGAGTTTGACACAGACGTACTGTGCATTACAGAATCTTGGGCCCACTCTCTAATTTCAGACTTGGCACTAAATATAGATAGCCTCAGTTTATACCGCCAGGACCGTGCCGAAATACGCGGCGGTGGATGCCTTCTTTACATAAGAGCATCACTTGCACAATCGCCTTATAACTTGAACATTTCCTCCTTCTCTGGAAATTTATGTTTTGCTTCGGTAATCCTTCCGCAAAATAGGAAAGCCTTAGTCGGATGTGTATATAATCCTTCTTGTTCCTCCGGAAATGAAAGCCAACTTTGTGAACTCTTTGAAAAAATTGCAGAAACTTCTTTCGATGTCAAGATAATCGTAGGCGATTTTAATTTGCCAGAAATTGACTGGCACACACATACTTCTCCTACTAAATTCCAGAAGCTGCTTGGCACAATTTACTTTTCAAACCTGACTCAATTAGTTCACTCTTCGACCGGAAACGATAGTGTTTTAGACTTAATTTTTACTAATGGCACCTTTCCTTTATCTATGGATTTCTATCATGACCTCTTTGCAAGTGGTCATCCATTAATCCATTGTCGCCTTCCAGTTGCCATTTCCGCAAAGCCAACAGTTCAACGTAGTATTTTTGACTTTGCTAATGTTAACAAGGAATAAGTTAATAACTTTACATGCACTCTTGATTGGCACAATACTTTTTTAGATAATGACCTAAATTTTTTCAACAATTTATTACAATGCGTAACAGAAGGTCTTCTTGACCTTATTCCTCGGAAGATGTTCAAATCGAGTACTAATTCCACCGCTATCCCACACTTTCTTAAAAACAGACTTAAAAAGTTACGGAAGCAATTTAAAGATTCTTCTGTGAGCTCATTATCAGTTCCTCTAAGAATCGTTGAAATGTTTGAACTAGCTTCGAAAATGAGGCTCGAGCGAGATAATCGTAGAGAGTCTTTAGCTATTAATGACGTGAATGCTTCTAAATAAGTTGCTCAGATCTTCCGTCAGAGATCATCTTCTAAGTCCCACCAAGTCATTCCGTCCTTGCTTAGTGCTAGCGATGCCTTCATTACTGAGGAGTCAGGCAAAGCCGAAATTTTAAATTCGTTCTTTGCCAAACATTTCGCCATTGAAAATGATTCGATCCCTTTAATTCCTTCGTTGTCTAATGCTTCTCTTAGCGTCATTAATTTTTCTCCTGAATGTATTCAAAAACTGACAAGCCATCTTCCTTACTCTCACTCAGTAGGTACGGACAATATCCCAAACTCTTTGATAAAACAGCAAAGAGATTTTCCTCCTCTGCTTAGCAAAATCTTTTCAGTATTTCTCGTAAATGGCTTCTTCCCTGACTATTGGAAAACTTCTATTATTATTCCAGTATTTAAGCCTGGCTGACGTTCTGACGTACAGAACTATCGAGGTGTCCATAAAACACCCTCTCTCGCCAAAATCTTTGAAAAAATTATCGTCGTAAAAATTGCCGAGTTTTGCGTAGCCAATCAAGTTCTTATCCCTTCCCAGCATGGTTTTTTACCAGATCGCTCTTGTGAAACATGTCATCTGTCGTTTCTCAATCTACTTACCTCTCTTCGTAAGGATCACCTATCTGTTGTCGTTATTTATTTTGATCTTAGTAAAGCCTTTGATAAAGTACCACATAAAAGACTCTTGATTAAATTGGTAGCTATGGGAATTCGCAGTCCACTAATAGACTTCATCAAGTGATACCTGTCTATCGTAAACACAACGTTTTAGTGGGACCTTCAATTTCCAGTGAAAGTCCTATTGTAAGTGGTGTCCTACAAGGTACCGTTTTAGGTCCTCTTTTGTTCTTGCTTTACATAAATGATATTTCAGCCGCAGTTAAACATTCTCAATAATTTATTTATGCGATGATCTCAAATGTGTATATTCTTTCCAAAAACTCTACGAGCCTCCATTGCCTGGAGCAAATCCATGCTGACTTGCTTGCTCTCTCAGCTTGGAGCTCAAAATGGCTAATGGAATTCTCTCCGTCTAAATATCGCTTTATGTGCTTTGGACCTGATAGGCTACCCCAACCAGTGGTCTTTCAAGGCACACACCATCAAGGATTTAGGTTTAAACTACACTAGTAATCTTGATCTCTCGCCGCACGCTGACAGAATTACAGCCAAAGCTGCCCAGATTTGTGGCTTTATTTCTTACAATTTCTATCTTCCTGAAATTAAATTAAGGCTCTATCGTATGTTTGTTCTTCCCATTCTCGAGTATTGTTACCCATTCTTTGGTTTGATGAATGAAGCTAGTCGATTAAAAATTGAAAATGTCCAAAGACGTTTTTCAAAAAAACTTTTGGATAGGGAACATCCCAATATCTCCTACTCAGATAGATGCCAGCTAATTAGCCTAAAATTTTTATGAGTTGGAAGACTAGAAGCGGGCTTCTGTCTCCTCTTTCGCATTAATCATAGTTCAAATTTTCCTCCGATTTCAGCACTTACCCCTAGTATTCGCCCATACAATCTTCGCAATTCGTCTCTAATTATACCTCCTCCAGCGTCCTCCACCTCTAAGCGCTCCCTTTTTTTCGCTTCCAGGTATACTTTCCTCTGGAATAACCTTCCAATAAATATAAGATCTTCAGAAAATCTACACACCCTTAAGAGAAGGCTACGCCTTTATCTGAATACTGACTCGATTAAACTTTTATTTTCCTCATCCTTCCCAGACAACTTTTTCTATGACACTGAGAAAGGGCCACCGGGAATTTAGTATGCCGCCATTAAATTTCCGTACTCGCTTACATTTCCTTCCTTTGTGAGTAGTCTCGCATCCTAAGATCCCTCACCAGAAATGTTAATTATTCCAATTTTTCAGTTCATGCATCGTGCCCTCACAGAATGCGCACCATCGATGCTCTTGGCGAAACCTTCTGTATTCGCCATATACTAGTAGTCTGGTCGCATCTCCCTTACCCCATCCTCGGTTGGACTCGGATGAATGTAACCGACCGCATCTGGGTTCCTGTCGCCTCGAGACTGATTGTCATCGTGCCCTTACAGAATGCGCTCCATCGGCGATTTTGATAAAGCCTTCTATATTCGCCATATACTAGTAGTCTGGTCGCATCTCCCTTCAACCATGCTCGGATGGACTCGGTTGAATGAAACCGACCGCATCTAGGTTCCTAGCAGCTCGAGACTGGTTTTCAATTTCGCCACTTATTTATCATACTCAAGGCCACATACAGGCCAGTCCTGACCGACCCGCCTACGTACCATTTTGTGAAATCCGTTACACAATGCCATATACAGTTGACATTTATTTCGGCCATGTTGATGTCCGACTATATTCCATTCTATACCGCCACATGCAGGCCAGTCCTCCCTGCATTTTTCTGATGCTATTTTTGAGGGGTTTTTTTCTCCTGTTAAATTAATACAATCATTTATAAATTTTGCTATGAAGTTTTTTTTTCACCCCTCGTTTTTCATTTTGCTTAACGGACTTCTTATCTCAAAAACTATGTATTGCACTTTGTACAGATTTTGCCTACCTCGTCTAAAATTCGCATGTAACTTTATTTTTACTTGCTTTGATGAGACCCCGACGGGTCTTTAATAAAAATAATTGAATTGAATAAATTAAAATCGGCAAAAGCCAACGCCAGGATAATGACACCTACTGTCCGTTTGAATAAGTCCTTTACATCCCTATCTGCGGCCTCTGCACGTCACGACATAGTCAGTACCGTAAGGAATTCGATTACTATTGATGCTGAGATCTCTAGAAGCAACAACACGTCTGGTATACAACGCCCCTAACGACTCCCACAGCAACCCCTAGTAAGCTTAAGCATGTGCGTAGTCAAAGGCAAATCCAGTTGCTGTCTCAGCCACCCGGACACCCGATAAATCCAGCACCATTATAAAATCTTTTCCTCCACAATCGGCTAACAGTGTCTCAATTACCTCGACTCAAAACGTAGCGTGTTCCCAACTGCCCCTAGCCCTCATATCGAGGCAGTTAGGCCGAATATGCCGATTTTCCCGCCTTTTAATAGAACTCTTGTTCCAATGGAAGCAATGAGTCCCCCACTCCCTTACTTGTTTCCACCACGACCGTTTTTACCAATGTATTCCTCATGCTAGTGTCCATACTGGATCAATTAACTCATCCGATCCTCAGTTTCGTTCCGGCGGGAATGTGTTGCAGTATCTGGCTCGCGGATTTCCAGCCGAAAATGAGTTAGTTATCAATGGTTAACAGTTTACCTGCCCGTCATTCCCTCCTTCAAGTCCTACCCCATTTTTGATGTCACAAATATTTTGCAGAACCGGATGGTTACATCCCGACCGTTTGCTCCTTGGGCAGACCAGCACTGGACGATGTAGCCCACCTCCCTCAGAAACATACAGCCTTTCCCTTCAAACTTTTTGTTTTAAATGCCAGATCCTTGCTTAATAAGATGCCTTCGCTTCAGACTCTGGTGTTCGTCCATTGTCCGGATATTGTTTTAGTAACTGAGACATGGGCATCAGCCTCCGTAGCTGATTCTGAACTCTCGTTTCTATGCTATAATTGCATTCGACATGATCGCCAACATAGCCGTGTGGGGGGCAGTTGCGTCTACGTCAAGCAAACACTTACATTTTTGCCGCTCGACCCCCCGCATTTTTCCGCAGTAGAATGCAGCTGCTGGCTCCAGGTTGCTCTAAAAAATAAGTTCTCCTTACGCTTTGGCTGAGTTTATCTCCCTCCCAACGCCAGCGACAATTTTGATCGTTTACTGTCACAGGCATTTCATGCTGCGACCGACTTAAGCTTTAAGTATCAATTGGTTGCGGACGACTTTAATCTCCCTGAAGTCCGCTGGTCTGCGCCTTCAGGTTCCAGAAGGTTCGAAGACTTTCTTGAGGCTGCGGATGTTGGAATGTGGATTCAGGTTGTCGATTTTCCCACCTGAGGATCAAGCATACTTGACCTAATTTTTTGTAGAGGCTGCATGCCATCGTCAGTGTCATCCCTAGGCCCACTCGGGGCTCAGACCATGGCATAGTTGTTTCAACGTTGGAATTCGAGGTTGACAAAACGTCTTCCCCAAAGTATAACTTTTTCCGCGATTTCCGATCAACTCGCTCAACCGAATTATTAACACACCTTAATTCCTACGATTGGACTGATTTCTTCCTTAGTTCGGATGTAAATGTTTGCACTGCAAAACTGTACGAAATTTTGGGTCCGCTTATTTCTCGTTTTGTCCCCCGTAAGAAAATTATTAATGTTGGGGATGAGGTCTTCCTACCCTTACCCTTTCGTCGCAGATTGCGCAGACTTTATCGTCGATTCCATCTTCAGAACGAAATTTCAGTCCTGCCCTTGATTTGTGATATTTTTGAGCGGGCTAAGAGATTGTCCGAAAAAGAACAGCTAGCCGAGGAGATCCAGTTTACCGAAAACCATTCGTTAAGTGTCTCGAAACTTTTCTCTAGAAAAATACGAACTCGCCGAAAGACGCAGCTTCCCATCCTCCGAGCCGATCTCGGAAATCCCATAGTTGATGCCCAGTTAACCGCTGATAGCTTCAATGATTTCCTGTCCAAAACGTTCATTGAAGACTCGAAAACTCCGCTTCCGACCATCCAGGCACTGACTGGGGCAGTCCTAGAAACTATAACTTTCACTCTGTGGGATGTGACTGTTGCGAATAGGCGTTGATGTCCAGGCCCTGATGGTGTCCCAGTAAGCATTTTAAAAGCCGATGCAAATACGATTTTCCCATCCTTCTCATGCAAGATATTTAATCTTGCTCTTCAAAGTGAAACTTATCCTACCTTGTGAAAGGAATCACACATTTTGCCCACTCCTAAGCACGGCAAATCTTCGTCATTTGATGACTTTCGGCCAATAAACACGCTCCCTTCAGTTTCGAAGATCTTGGAGACATTGATCAAAGATAAGATGATTTTATAACCTCTTAACTGGACACTCGTACACAACGTGTTAAGATTTCCAATACTATCTCTAACCCCACACGGGTGAGTAGTGGAGTCATTCAGGGTAGTGTACTCGGCCCGCTTTTATTTTGCCTTTTCGTTAATGATGTACCCGACTTATTTCAGAATAGTAAGCCTTTCATGTATGCCGATGATCTTAAAGTTGCATATCGATATAAGCAGGCAGATCATGACCTAGTGCTTGAGCTCCTAAAGAGCGATCTACAGGCTTTTGCCCAGTGGTGCCGCACATGGCGCCTTTCTCTTTCCTGGCATAAGTGCTCAGTCATGGTGGTTGGCGACGACCGCCAACCTCAATTAAGTATCGAAGGTCACGCCATAAATGTGCCTGGGGTTATTAAGGATCTTGGTGTATCATACTCCAAGAGTCTCAATCTCTCGGAGCACTGTGCCTTGATAGTCTCCAAAGCACGTAGAACGACCGGGTTTATCCACCGAAACTTTAAAACTAGGGACATTAGAATGCGCCTTACAACATGTACGTTAGACCTGGTCAGGAATACTGTTCGTTTTTATTTAGCCTCATGCGTGCTACTGAGCGGAAGAAAATATAATCCGTTAACCACTTTTTTACCAAGAGAATTTTAACTCCGGAACACCGACATTTGTCTTAACAAGAACGTTGCCGGCTTACGAGCCTTGATCCTTTATGGTTCCGTAGATTACAAAAGGGACTGTTTTTGCTATTTAAACTCTTAAATAATCACACATCTAACCCACTCACCTCTTTAAGTCATCATTTCCACCCACGACGTAACAGTCACCGTAAGGTCTTTTTATTTCTTCCTCTGGCACGTACTGTTAACTATCGTCGGTTCTTTTCTGTAAATGCAATTGCTATTTGGAATAAACTACCCATGAGTGTGAAAACTCTGCAAAATTTTCCTTTATTTAAGAGAACTATTAGTCGATTTTTGCGTTCAGAAAAGCTCCCACAAATTTTGGGTGCTGAATCCACTGATCGACTGTACCGTAGCGATGGCGTTTGTGGTCTCTGAACACTATGGCCGGTCTCACCATGGACAATTTCTTTGGCCAACAGCGACAGCTGCTCCTCAACGCCTCTACTTTAACTATTCCCAACTTCATGAAGGTAGTTGACATCCGATAATCTTCGATACCGTTCGACCCCCCACCCCCCCCCACCCTTCTTGACGGTCGAATGTCTGCCGCCAGCAGTTTTTTCTCCTGAACTCTCCAAACCATGAAAACCACCATCAACTATATTTTTATTCCTTAAACTCAGGAGTTTTTTTCGCTGCTGGTTGGATTTGTGTTTAACGCTTCCCTTGACAATGCCTGTAAACTGGCATTAAATAAAATTATCATGTTATCATCATATCATGACTCCGCGAGGACGGCGGAAGCAAAGCATTATTATTGCAGGAGATTTCAGTGTTCAGTGGATTAACGGGAACCCTGTGACATTTAAGGGCCACACACGAAATTTCGACCAAATGCTATTAGCCATGGCACATGATTAATTTCTGTTTTAGCATGTACGAACACTGACCCGGATGCGTGACTGTCGGAGGGCTAGTTTCCTAGACCTATTGTTCACCAAGAACTATGAAATAAATGCAGGCCCGCTGCTAGGTTCTTGCGGTCACATGACATTAATTTGGCAGTCAACACTCGTAACTGTCCCCGAAAGAAGATCAAACTCGTTAAGAAATATTTGGCAGGGTAACTTTGAGGCAATTAAATCGGAAACTGGACACACACTAAGGCCGGAAGCATTGCAATGAGATGTCGAAGAATGCTGAACAACCTTCGACTCAACTATGAGAGACTTCATTGAACGATACTGTCGTCTTAATAAACATCAGGCCGGAAACAAACCGAAATGACTGACAACATCGGTTAAGAATGGAATCCGAAAAAAACGCAAGTGGTGGAAAATCTTCTTACAAACGGGAGCCCAGAAAAACTTCAACAATTTAGACAACAGCGAAACTTATGCAAAATACTCATCCATGAAGTAGGTGCTTCTTATGAACTGAAGTTCCTGGGAGAGGCACAGCAAAAACCTAGAGCGTTCTATGCATACATCAGGAGCAGTACAAAAAACCAAGACCATCTCACAACCTTAAAGGACAAAGATAACCAAATTGTGATTGGTGACTTTCAAAAAACCGAGCTTCTTTCAGAGTCTTTCCAAAGTGTCTATACCGCTTAACCACCACTCCCCAGTTCTGTTCTCTGTCACAGCTCGCCAACCAATCACTTAAAAACACAGTATTGTTTACACCGCAGCTAGTTTTCGCGGAGTTATATAAGCTGGATCCGGCCAAGTCACCTGGACCAGATGAGGTCGCACGTGTACTCCTACGTCAACTAGCTGAAGAATTAGCAGAACTACTCTGTATAATCTTCCAAAAAAATAGCTGGAAGCTGGCAAACTTCCCGTCACATGGATACTGACAAACGCCGCATCCATCCACAAGGGCAGATCACGGCTATATCCTACCAACTACCAGCCGGTGAGTTTGACATGCATTTGCTGCAATCCGATGGAAAAGTTAGTTGAAAAACCAATCGCATCGCTCGATCCATTCCGCTGTTACATCAGTTCAGTTCAACATGGCTTTTGTGGAAAGAGGTCATGCCACACAAACATGCTTACGTCGCCCGAACATTGGTACAGGACCATGGACGAAGGACATCCAGTTGATGTCATTTACTATGACTTCAGAAAGGCGTTTGATTTCGTCCCACATATGCGTCTCGTTCAAAAGTTGTCAGGAGTAGGCATAAGAGGGGATCTTTAGAACTGGACTCAAGACTTCCTAAACGGTCGTAGACAACAAGTAACTGCCGGTGGCTACTGCTCAGAGTGCGCACCCGTTAAAAGTAGGATCCCACAAAGGTCCGTTCTTGGGCCGTTCCTATTCAGTATCTATGTAAATTATCCAGTACGAGAAGTGAAATCGGACATAGCGCTCTTTGCAGACGATCTTAAACTTTGGATAGTGACAAAAGATGAAGATGTCGTCAAGAGACTACAAGCGGACGTAGAGAATATGAACGGATGGAGCGAGAAATGGTACATGAATTTCAACGCCACAAATGTGTAATAATGCACGTAGTTTCAGCAGGACGAAGAACAAAAGCACCTCACGACAGTGTCTCCTGGACAATCAACAACTTTAGACCATAGATATGCGAAAAAATCTCGGCGTATTCATTAAAGACGATGTAAGCGTCACCACGTAGTGCTCTAAAGTCGCAGTGCGAGCAGTGTCAGTCATGCGCGCGATACGCAGAACCTTTGTTAACTTGAATACATACAGTAGATGTGCTAACTCATGAAATGCCAACCAAAATTTTGAAGTGCGTTCTCTTTTCGAAAAGATAAATTAAGCAGTGTTGTAAAACTAATCATGATGCAGCATAAATCTGTAATGATTCAGTTACCTCAGGGTGTCAGCTTTTGAGAGAACTTATTTTCGGCTGCATGCAATATATATACTCTGCAAAAAATGACTACTTATGTAGCATAAACATTTTCTCATTGATTTTCGATGCCCTTGAAAATTCAATTATATTTCATGGAAAACATGCATAAAAATATTCATTCCTTAACTTATTCGGTAGAAAATCACGTCCTCTTCCAATTTCATACTAAAAAGAAGGACATAATTCGGTTTTAAAAAACTCTTCTTATTCCCAAATAATTTTGAACTCTACCTGCTGTGACACTTGCATTCAGGGTTTCAAACCTACAAGTTGTATATTTCCCGTGTACGGAAGACCATGCATTTATCTACGGTGTTAAGACGAGACCATATGAGGTTCATAAAATTAACCCGTGGATTTGAGCAATATTGTTGACTTTACAAGCCAAATTCGTAAATGCAGATACATGGCGTCTCATGAACGGCCATTTAACGGTATTAAAAACCTCACAATTAGAAACTTTTTTAAAACCGAATTATGCCCTTCTTTTTAGTATGAAATTAGAAGAGGACGTGATTTTCTACCGAATAAGTTAAGGAATGAATATTTTTATGCATGTTTTCCATGAAATATAATTGAATTTTCAAGGGCATCGAAAATCAATGAGAAAATGTTTATGCTACATAAGTAGTCGTTTTTTGCAGAGTATATATATTGCATGCAGCCGAAAATAAGTCCTCTCAAAAGCTGACACCCTGAGGTAACTGAATCATTATAGATTTATGCTGCATCATGATTAGTTTTACAACACTGCTTAATTTATCTTTTCGAAAAGAGAACGCACTTCGAAATTTTGGTTGACATTTCATGAGTTAGCACATCAACTGTATGTCCTTGGCAAGGTATATGGGGCATTTGTGCAGCCGCACCTGGAATATGCGGTACAGGCTTGGCGGCCGTGGCTTCGAAAGGATATAAACCTCCTTGAGGATGCACAACGACGTGTTGCAAAGGCTGCTCATGACCGTAAAAATTTTACGTACGGGCATAGCCTGACGACCTTGAACCCCTATTCCCTCCACTACAGGCAGGACACAGGTGACCTGATCGCAACGTTTCAATTGCTATGAGGACCTAGTCTGGATGTCGACTGTGAAACGCTTTTTGAAATGGCACCGAAGTCTAATCTCAGACGGCGCGATTACCAGCTTAGAAAGGAACTGTGCCACACAAATCAACGTTCCTCCTTTTTCTGACAGAGGGTCACTCGTCACTGGAATTCTTTGCCGAAGCCTGTTGCTAATTCCCCTACCGTGAATGTGTTCAAGACACAACTGGTTGATCACCTCATAAAAGACAACCCGAACTGCCGATGACATGAAGATATGGAGTGTGATTCGGGGTTCTGCCCGACGAAGACAGACTGCCGATGAGCCTGAATCGGTTGGAGGAGTGGTCAAACCGTTGGCTCCTGCGTTTCAACGTTCGCAAATGTAACATACTTCGCCGTGGCATCACAGCCAGATCCGGCAGCACAAGAGACTACTTTCTGGACGGTGCAGCCCTACAAGAGGTCGAAGCCCAAAAGGACCTCGGTGTGATGACTACGAGTCCCCTAAAGCCATCCGCCCATTGTTCTAGAGTGGCAAAAGGCACAGTGTCCGTACTGTGCGCAATCAAGCGTGCGTTTATGGACTTTGACGAGGACGCTTTCTCGGAGTGAATCTACTGATAGACAGAAGCGTTCTTACAACTTCCTGCTAAAAAATGTTTCTCGATCTGCTCGGCCAATTGATGTTGCGACCAGTTTCCTGTAATCATGTGGTTTCAACTATAAAATAGCTGATGCCAAACGCTTGTCCTCCCGTAGTACAAATCCACCCATCTTAGTCAAATTGTTTTCATCAATCGAAGTTGACACAATCTTTACTCATCGAGAGCGTGTCACTGCGTACCTAGAGAAGGCAAAATTTTTCCTTTGTCATGATCTTACTCCTATGGAGCGTAGAATCGGGTCTCTATTCTCACGTAAACCTACTGCTTCTCAGTCTAATGCTCCCCAACTCGGTCATAATACAAGTGGCCGTAAGGATTCATCTTCTCGTACTCCTGCGACATCTGACTCCCTCCTTCCTCCTTCTCCTACGTCTCCATCTCACTCAAGCCACTTGACGCATTTGCCTGCCCCTAAACTTGCAGCAGCAGCAGCAGCAGCAGCAGCAGCAGCAGCAGCAGCAGCAGCAGCAGCCCCATTTGTCGTTTCGTATCCTCCGGATAGTCCCGCCGAGACACATGAAAATCCGTCTACATCAGCTAGACCGATAACTTCTATTGTCTAACTGGGTGCTGTAAGGTCTACAGCTAAGTCACCAGTGGCTTGGCGTCAGAACGGTGAGACTCGAAAATTGAATCAGACTCCGACCCAAAAGATAGGTAGTACAGTTCCGTTTAGGGGTATGACGTCTTCTCTTAGATCTAACAAGTCTGTTCAGCCCAGCACGTCTACAAACCCCGCAGCTCCAATTATATCCTCGAATAATTCTCTGTCCTGCGTACCGGTTACTTATCAAAGCCCTACTATATATCCAGCAACTAATTCATACATGAATTGCCCTAAATCATTTATGCCCCAACCTAGTTCAGGCTTCCCACCACTTAAGGCCAATTGCTGTCAGGTACGTCAACCTATCTCCTTTGACTTCCAATCTAGACCTGGTTTCCCACCATTTCATTCTTTTAGTGGCCTACCCTTACCCATTAGCCCCTACTTTCCTTCTAGCCTCCCTCCTCCTCCTCCCCTTCCCCCATTATTTAACTACCAACAAGTCTATCCATGTTCTAACTCCCCTAGCATTCGAATGTTTGAAAACTATGTCCCCACCTCCTTTAGGTCTCATACTCAGCCTTCTCTTGCTGACTCCCCGTACGTCAATAACTCTAAATTAACTGGTACTTATTCTCCAAGTGTCATTAATTCGCAGCTTACATATCCGCCTCCAAATTTTTTTTAAATACCGTCGAAAATAGCATTACCGTTGGAAACACATTAGATATTATATTATTGAATGCCAGGTCTGTTATAAACAAGATGGCCCAAATCAGAGCCATTGCTCTGGAAATGACGCCTGATATTATATGTGTAACAGAATCTTGGACACATTCTCTAATTCCTGACTCTGCCCTTCTCGTAGATGACTTCGATTTTTACCGCGAAGACCGCACGACTAGGCGTGGGGGTGGTTGTCTTCTTTATCTTAAATCCTACCTAGAGCACTCTCCCTATTACTTGGATGTTTCCTCATTCACGGGAAACTTCTGCTTTGCATCTGTTATTCTCTCGCCGCAAAGAAAGGCAATTATTGGCTGTATCTACAATCCCCCAAATTCTTTAGCCAGTGATGATTCACAACTCTGTGAAATCTTTAAATTAATTTCGGAAGCTCTTTCGATGTTAAAATAATCACTGGGGATTTTAACCTTCCTGAAATTGACTGGGTTTCCAATAGCTGCCCACCCAGATTCCAGCCCTTTCAAGATATTATCAATTTTTCTAATTGGTCCCAACTGGTTCGCTCTCCAACAA
>CACRXP010000528.1:63846-79543 GCA_902702965.1 Spirometra erinaceieuropaei | reverse complement strand
TTTTTATCAAGTTATAAAGCAGATTTCTCCTAAGTCAAGTACAAAGTAATCCTTTTCCTTAAGGATTCTTTGTAGTAGTTAACTTCAGGCGTTTAGGTGAAAGAACACAATTAGGAGTACTTTTTCGGCGGTGAGTTGGCTAAACGCAGCGGCGTCAAATGCCTAGAAGAAATGTTGGAAAACACGACCACCTCAACAGAGGCTTGTGGAGTGCACTACGCGCTGCCTGAATGCAGTGTTTGTGTCTAGGCTGAATTATTTCAAGGTCTAGGGGTGTTCTGCGATACTTTGTAGAAGCCACCGCACTTTGTCACGTGAGGGGGGACCTCAGAGACTAGATATAGTTCCAGCACCGGCTCTGTAGTGGGCTTTGGTG
The DNA here is from genome assembly GCA_902702965.1 of Spirometra erinaceieuropaei. Classification (NCBI taxonomy): domain Eukaryota; kingdom Metazoa; phylum Platyhelminthes; class Cestoda; order Diphyllobothriidea; family Diphyllobothriidae; genus Spirometra; species Spirometra erinaceieuropaei. The sequence goes on along the minus strand of CACRXP010000528.1, from coordinate 79,167 downwards.
TAAAGTGCAGCGGGTATGATTAGTCTCGCAATTCGGTCATTTCGTGATCGCTCTTTTGTGTTGGGATTAGTTCCGGAAACTGTAAAGTGAGATAACATGGTGCAGTGGTGGTTTACTTCGTTCCATCCGAATTTCGTGACAAAAGCCCGGTTGGACATGACTTTCCTTCACAACTAGTAGGACGCTAACTTCACACTTCTGTATGACACGATGGTTTTTTGTTCTTACTAATTTTCTGATGGTCTGCCAACCTTGGCTACGTATTTGATGGCAGGTGATGAACCTCTGCTAGTTTGGTCTCGGTCATTCGAGTGCTTGAGTCCACTGCTCTGGTGCTCCTATATATGATAAACATCTTGTAGAATCTCTTCTGGACAGATTGTCAGTATTAAAGCGATTGGTAATATGTTTTTTTTTCACACTTAAGCACGTCAAGGAGGAAAAATCATTAAAAACGAAATTGTCCACCGGAGGTAGCAGAAGTGCTCAATGTGGTTTGTTGACACCATGCAGTTCTAGTCATGATTTTCACTGTAGTCAAACTGAAAAAGAAGATGGACAACCATGAGGCTGCAACAAGGACGCCACTTGGAAAGGAGCTAGAAAACCCAATAGAAAACCATAACACTATGGAACACCTTGAAGAAGTGATCGACTCTGTCAAACAAGACTGTGAAGTCATGACAAGAGAGGATTTTTTATCTGCGTATCTGCCGTCAATTGCTCGATTGTCAAGCGAGTCAGGTTCTGATCCAGACAGCACGCGGAAGGCAAGGCATCTCATAAATTGCCTCAATTCGCTGCTTAGATGCCTCCGACGTCTCTTGGTGTTGAACCACTTGATGTTACTGATGCCGTACGCAGTTTCAACACTACTTCGAGCGGTGAACACCTGTCTACGATGTTTCTTTCAGATGTTTGTGCACCTGATTTGGATAGTGGTGCCACGAAACTGGACCATCTAGGAACAGAAAAATACAGGCATCAAAAAAGGAAATTAAACAGTCCGAAAGAGGCTTCTATGCAGATCGAGGTATTGTTCGACCCCATTTTTATTATGTTATCAGGTGGCTTCCAATACCACAGAAGGGCTCAGAGAAGCACCATCCACTGAAATCTCTGCTAGCACTTCTGACATTCCAGGTAGTTATTCCTCCGTTTTTAAATCAACAATTGTACTTGCATTTACTTGATAAGGCTACAATAGTGACAAATGTTGCCTAATTCCATAACTCTATGTAAAGAGGTCCCATCAGGGTAGATTCATCATTTCCTTTAATCCGAAAGTCTAATATATGGGTCTGTGACTACCTCAGGATAACTACCAGCCATGTGGAGCTAGGTTCGGTGCGTAGTCACGTCCAGTGAGAAATGACCGTGGGTCTGCGTCGGCAGCACCGAGTCCATGGAATAGGCGGCTGGAGTATGTACTGAGGGCACTGCAGTCGTTCTTTGTGGCTGGCCCGAGATAGTCCTAGAAAGTTTTCTCAAAAATATGAGCTGTTTTTTTCTGGGACGATGTCTACTTACTTCACTTGCTCGACGGTTTCAAACAACAGAGGTCAAAAATCCGGGTTTCATTTATCTATGCATTGAGCAACATTTGCTGCCGTAGAAGAAGACAGGTAACAGCAGTTGCCAGGACTTTCGCTACGATTGAGGTGTCACGACGGGCCCGTAGACCGAAGCCCCCGGGGCAGCCTCCGGTTTAGTTGGTGGTAACTGAACAATGAGGTACACGAAAGTAACTGTTTCTAATTCAGTGGGAGCCATTACGATGACCTTGTTATTGTCAAAGAAGCAGCGGGAGAACGCTGTAGCTTTTGTAACTGCAACAGAAAAGTCAATTGACTTTGCGACCTTGGTCACTCAAAATACTAAGGTCACAGCGTAACGCTAGCAATGTAGTCTCTTTGGCATTACACAGTCGGGTCGACAGATGCAAATGACGCATCGTAGAAACAGCGCTGAGTATTTTTGATGCATCGACTGATGCCGTGGTTTAATAGAATGGACGATGCATCCTTGCCCAACGGCTGACCGAACGTCGGCCTGTTACAAGAGGTTGTTGTAAACGACAGCATGAAACAGGTATCACAGTAGTAGGCTTTGGTTTGGTCCTCAGACCAGCTCCATTTGAGTACCCACAACAGGAACTGGAGATATGAAAGTAGACTCTATAGAAGCCAGTGTTGTAAGAGGTTGTCGGGGGAATTAAAAGGGATGGGGAATGCTAAGTATTCGACCAGATCTTACAGTCATTCTCATAAATCGATATTACTGTTGAAAATCTTCAGCAGAGTTATCAAGGGCACCACTTTGATGCGTCAAATATTCTAGTTTGTACTCAGTGCGCTGAAGTACCGCTAATTTGGTAAGTAATTTAATAAAGTTCTCCGGTTTTGCTCTCGGTTTATCCCTGTTTCACTAATACCGCCACTTTAGTCGGATGAGTCTTCAGGTCTAAGCGGGAAGATACGAGCCAAAAGGACGAGCCCAAAGAAGTAGATGAAAAGAAGACTTAGTTGCATGACATTTCACAAAAGGCATGCAGTACTTCTAGGATGCAGTTGCTACATAACCATGCCTTATAAAATTAGCAGTTCCAAAATTCATCGGCTCTCGGAGTTGGGCCTATACTTAAACCGGAAACAACCATTAGGCACTAAGTATTGGTACCGAAAGACCGACTGAGAAGATCGTAAACGTCTAGAATCGTTTACCGTATCTGTTGCGGCTGAAAGCAAAGCCACTATGTCAAAGAAGCTGGATAATTACTTCGCATATGGTCAAACGGACATCATCAGTGGGAAGGAATGACGCCACATGTCAAGTTACGGTCGATGCGCTTGCATTAGGTCACGCCTCCGAGTTCGACTGGCCGAAATTCTTGTATGAGGGGACAACTGCATGAACCGCAAGTTGCTTGAATCACGGATCACCCATCTATTATTCAAGAAGCGCAGTGATATTCCCCTCTCCCTATACAATGCTAGGAACATCGTTTCCTGTGACGGTATCAGAGAGCCAAATTTCCGAATCATTATTACGTCAATCACCGGCACGGCGATGAAGTCGTCATAATCAGAGACTGATGGCACATCAAACCATCACGACACAAACCATGAACTTCCGTGACGAATGGATAGACTGATAATTTTATTGAATGCGTGCTGGCGTAGTAACTGCATCGCCTGCGTGTCCGCTATTCTTTTTGTTGCAGTAAACGATAATGGGTTCGAGCTTAAAGCAGGAGCGTCGGGCGAATGTAATTTTCTCTCCACAGAACCTTGTGAATCTTGAGCTGATTTATTCATCTCTGGGGTTAATTCGACGGCTGCTTCAACTGCCTCGTTCATCTTCCCCTGATCCTTGGTCGTGTTGAACTGTAGTATCACCAATTAAATGTCTTAAACGCGACTGAAAACAATCTTTGGGACTTGCTCAGACGAAAACAGTTATTGCTTTCAGTACCCACTGCCATGTCCCTGCATAGGACAGTTCGACCGTCGTTTTTTAAGATGTCCACAATGTGCCTCACAGCAGGATAAGAGCGGGGACGGTGACTGGCGCGTGAATTCGTCTATAGCGATAGTACACTTGTGCAGCATCCACCGCCTGCTTTCTTCCCCCACATAGACCCGCTGTCATGACATAGTCAAGAAAATCGGAGGCGAGAGAGGACACAGGTTACTGGCACGACGAAAACCCGTGTTACCATGCCGACTCGGATGCCATTGAGTGGGGGTGCACCCACTGACATTGCAGCCTGACTCAGTCCGCCAGTAAACCACTCTACAGAAACACAAGCTGGGCTGTCTGCTACATCCGAGTTATCCTGTCAGTTGGCAGCCTTCCGAGCCATAACTTTTAGCGCACCGTGATAGAAGCAAGCGCGGGAAATTGCTTTTAGCGAGGAATATGCGCTGAGACCGTCGACCTCACTCTTCCTACTCAGGCACTAGTTCACTGTCCGAGCCGGTCAGATGTCTGATGCGGGTAGTGGGCACAGTGGCTGGCAGTGTTAAAGGGCCCGCCCGCGCGTACCACGCGCATGACCTGGCCCTCCATACGCATACACGGGTATTCCACACAGGGGGTAGACTGTTCAGATCTCACATGTGACAGAGGAGTTGCATGGAGAAGGGCCTCTTTTGTGTGATGTTTGGAGGCGTTCGTGTGTGGTGCATGTGTTGATAGGGAAATGTGTGACGATGTAGTCTGGTCTACGGTGATTTAACGCAGCTTTTCGTGGGGGTGCATGTGACCGACTAGGCCCATGCGATGTCTGAGTGTGTGATGGCAATGCGGACAGTTGAGGCGATGGCGGCAGGTGTAGTTTGGTGTTCTAAGCACTGGTTCGCCAGTCTCTGTGTGATGTATTCACAAGTGACCGGTCAGACCCATGACCGATGTGTGACGTTCATGTGTGGTGCCTGTTTGGGCAGGATAAGGTGAGAGACGCTGAGTCGGTTGAAATTGTTATGCCGCTAGTGGTGGCCGAAATCGTGGATGCGGAGTCGAGTGGGCTAGGGGTGGGAGTGGTCGGGTGTGTATGATATACTTGATGTGTTGATATTACAGCAAACGTACTTGTCGTGAATAGGCATATGACCGAATAGGCCCGTACGGTGAGTGAATGTACGTGGACAATGCGGGCAGTAGGGGGGACGTAGTAAGCCTAAGTCAGTGATCCTGGCACTGGTGCGCGGGTCTTAGTACGATGGTTTCGCAAGTGATGGACCAAGCCAATGCTTGGGGCGGATGTGCGGTCGCAGTAAGGACAGGTTGAGACCGAGCCCACATCGCTGGTGATGGGGTAATGATGGTGGACTAGGCGTCTGGAGCGTTCTCACTGGTGTCGGAAGTGGGAGAGTTGGCAGTCATCGTCGTCATTACCACGAGAATCGTGGCAGGGATGATGAAGGTGGCGGTGGTCGACGGCAGCGGGGCATTGGTAGTATGATCATCGGTGATGCAGGAGGTCGTCCTCGTTGACGCCCTGGAGGTTGGCCTGGAGGATGCGTGGATGCTTAGGATTCCAGTCCTTTCCAAAGCTTCCGTGTGGGGATCCAGTCCTGCCACCTGAGCTTTAGGATTCTCTGAAACTGGAAGTAATTGCGTGTCCGCGCATGTTTCTTGTAGATTGTCCAGGTTTTCGCTCTATGCAGTGGCGTCGTCAAGATGACGGCTTTGTACGTCTTGAATTCGGTGTTGTAGTGGTGACCGTGACGACTCCATACTGCGTTCCGCAGCCGGCCGAAGACCTGACTCTTTCCAGATCCGGTGAGCCACGTCGTCGTCGATTTTGATGCAGCGTGAAAGTGTGCTGCCTAAGTGGACGAAGTTATCCACTGTTTTCACTTGGGTGCAGTTGACGTGGATGCAAGGAACATTGCATTCAGCATTAGCCGTCAGTTGATTCGTAGTTACCGTTCTGTTCGTGCTGATGGTCGGTCCGGAGTTGGCGCAGATAGAGGCGAAGAGGTGCATGCTCCGTTGCATGTCTGCCTCTGTCGCGGTGTTGAGCACGCAATCGTCCGCGAAAAGCAGATCATGGACAGTAATCTTGAAGAGACATGTTGAGGCCTGCATGCGCCGGCTGTTGAGAAGATAGCGGTCGTTCTTGTAGGCGATGCGGATCCCCGATCGCTTATTATGATAGACGTTCAGCAGAATGACAGCGCACATGAGGCCCAGGAGGGTAGGGGCGAGCAAGCAGCCCTGCTTCACTCCGTTTGTCACTGCAAATACTTCTAAGGCGGTCTCATGCTCCATGACGCAAATCTTCATCTCATCGTCTAGTAAAGGCGTCACTTGCGTGAATCCTTAAGGACAGCCGAATTTCTTCATGGTTTTGCAGGGTCCTTCGCAATTCAAAATGTCGAAGGCCTTTATTAAGTCCACGAAAGTAGTGTAGAGGTGAATCCGCATTTCCTGGCACGTCTCTTGCAGCTGGTGGCGGCGATGATCATGTCGGTGGTTCTACGGTGACGTTGGAGGCCACAGTGGCTTTCCAGGCGGAGTCCCTGTTCCAAATGGCCGTTAAGACGTTAAGATGGATACGAGCGAAGATCTTCCTGCCAGTATTGAGCAACGACCTTCCTTTGTGGTTATCACAAAGCTCCTTTTTGCCTATAAATGTACGATTGTTGCATCCTTGAAATCCTGAGGAAGTTGTCCTCGGTGTCATAACTCCTGGAATAGCGTTGTGAGTTGATCCATCAGCGGGCGACCGCCGTGCTAGCAGACCTCGCCGGAATCGCGTCAGATCCCGGTGCTTTTTCGCTGGAGAGTTGATGCGTGGCTCGGATTGTTTCTGGAAGGGAAGACGGAAGGTCCATGTCGTCGTTCGTTTCCACTTGAAGGAGTCGGTCAATGGCGGTGTCGGAGATCGTGTATGAACGTTTGAGGACACTTTTGAAGTGCCCTGATGTGCGATCTTCCCATTGAGGAGTTTCGTTTCGTCAGAGCTGAGAAGCGGCACGATTCCTTGAACTGTAGACCGTGGACCGCCTTGATCGATGAGGACTCTTTTTTATTGTCGCCCACATGTCCTTCGATTTCCTCAGCTTTACGAGTCACCCAGGAGTCCTGCATCTCTTGTAGTCGTTGGTGCACAAGGCGGCGACATCTGAAGAAGACCGCTTTATTTGCGTTGGTCCGACGGCCAGTGTCGGCTTTGTGTAGCCTGTTCTTTTCGACAAACAGGCTGCTGATATCTGCGTTGTTGTAATCGAACCAGTCCTGGCGTTAACGCGCGCCTTAGAGGCAGTGGAGTGGATAGCATTCCGCAGTTGACGCCACCGAGTCTTCAGTGGCGTTGTAGTCCGAAGACTGCAGTTCTTCCAGGTTTCGGGCTATTTGAATGCTGAGATGTAAGATCCGAGTTTACAAATCAACAGAACGGTATCTAACCTCCCTGGCGGTCGCTTACATTGTGGTGTCATGGGGGTTTACAGTCAAAGCCTCATCATGGAGATGACGAGCGGTGATTAGTCCAGCCGTCGGCGTAGTAGACAGTCTTTGTCATCAGCACGTCCTGTCGATCTCGCCTCCGGAGCAGAACTTAGTCGGGCCGCTGCTCGCGCCGCGATTGCGGGGCGGTGCCGTGCTAACCGACTCGCTCTCACACCGTCCTGATGATCCGCCCGCGGACGTTGGAGTCACTAAGGACAATCAGCCTATCCGCCTTCGGTAAAGTCGCCAGGAGAGCGTGGAGGTCCTCGTAGAACTTGGTCTTTGCCTCGTTGAAGCTGATCATTGGGGAGGGGGGGGGGGGAGGAGGCGTGACACTGATGATGGTGACGAATATGGCTCTCTAAAGAGTCAGACGCAGAGTAATAAGGCGGTTGTTAATGTCTTGCGGCATATAGGGCAGTCATCCCACGATGTCGTTTCAGATGGTAAGGCGATGCCAACGTTCCGTCGCTTTGCCTTTGGGCAGCCTCTTTAGAAGAAGGCGTAGCCGGCACCCACCTGCGGTTGGCCTTGCGCGGAGAGCGAGTATCACTGAGAGCATCGACCTCCATCTTCTAGTACGCCAGTTCCCGACTGACTAGCGTCGTGTTCCCTTCTGGTCGGTTGCTTCTCAGATTGTCTAGAAGAGAACGAACATTCCAGGCCGCCGGAATGAGCGGGCTTATCCTAGCACCCTGTGGGTTTGAGCAGAGGAGCGGTCAAGGGTATTACCGGGTTGTGGCCGCTAGAAAGAGCTTAGCTTCAGGAGCCAGTCAAGAACTGCGAGGAACAGTCGCCATTTGCATGGTGCACTCAACCACTCATACATGGGAGCTCCTAACTGGACACCCCCTACATCCCGCCCCTGCATGCAAAGACCAACTTGAAAGCAATTCTCGTTGCTAATTGATGTTCGCCGTATTTTTGAAGGTTGTTACAAGAGGATGGGTCTATGGATTCGTGAGTTACTGCTACTTCGATTTCTACCAGGATTCATACATACGCTTCAGTGGCTACCGCGACCTTCAATCTTAAACTGAGGGTCGTTAATCGAAAGAATTGGATTAGCTCGATGGGTCCACTGAGGGTTTTATCAGAACTCTTGTCGTTGGCCAAGTATAGCACTACATTCATCATCAAGGGATTTTCGAATAAAGAGAACTGTTAATATGCTTATATGTTCGCACGGACGACCTTAAAAGTGTAGTCTGGATGAGAGATCGACGTAATCACCGACGCTCGCAAATATGATGCCACCTAAATGATGCATACATTTGACGCTAGTAGTTTTTAATATTTCCATAATATTTCCAAGAGACGTGATAATCCATTTGACCGTTAGTTTACAATTATTTTCTCCAAATGCTGCAGAGTTTTAATGGAATTACCATCTGAAACATACCGACCTAATCAACTTTATTCATTGATATCCTCCACACACTCAGGTGGTGTTTGGGTCGAATGCGTACGCTGTCTGAAATGGCGTTTCTTGGAGGGAGTCAAGGATCCCACTGAGCTGAACGAAGCATGGCACTGTGCGCTGCAGCCGAAATATTCAAAAAACGAGGATTTTGGTATGGCCTGTGAAGAGCCCGAGACCATGGGAGATCTTGCCGAGACTCAGTATGTCTACGGAGAATTTGCCACGGGGTCGGTGGTGCTGGCTAAAATGACAGGTCAGTCAGTCTGTTTTGCAGTATTTAACGAAGACGGGATCAACCCCTTTATCGAGCCGATCGTCCGACAATTTGTAGGGGTAAGGGGGATGAGAGAGAGAGAGCCTCTCAATGTGCATATGTGAGGTGGATATTAGAAATATTGATGAATGCGACTACTGATGTGATCGTTTACACAATTATTACTACTGTTTGCTTGTCTTCCTATTACGCAGGTTTGCTTTATTTACAAAATACCGCTTTCTCAGCATCCTGCAATACTTTGGAAAACAATAACTTGACTTGTGTCATTTTCATTAATTTAACAGCCGGCTTATTTTGAGGTGCTTACTTTGGATAAAAGTAAATTCCTGGAATGAACTTGCATCGGACAACAGTTTTCCCCGAACTTTGGCGCAAGATCGCCTGTAGTACTGGAATGTTGTTAATAGGGGCCTTCTAAGAGAAGAAACATGGTGTTATTGAATAGATAAAAGGGAGAAAAGTGTGCTTGCGCTGCATGTTTGTTTTAGTGCATAAAAGCCACCATATGAAGATAATTGATAGTGGGGGGATTCAGATATCCATAAACTACCAGAAAAATGTCTATGAGGAAGGCTCTCTCTCTGAATCTTGATAACTTAGTCGTTACCCTTGCGTTGGCACCGCGTACGTTTCAAAGATCGCCGTATGTGGACACTGTAGTATTTGGTGATCCAGCTGACGGGTACCCTGGTCCATTACGAAAATTTCACTCAAAAACAGTACGAAAACTGCGAGCGATGATATCTACGCAGAATACGATAAATGAGTCGGTATTGCGATTTCCGAGTTTTTCCGGTGCCGGTGTAAAGCTGATAACGCTAAGATACATTTGAGAAAGACAGTGGAAACTGCAGCGGCTATTTCTACTTTTTTTTACCGTTTTCAGTCTGCCATACATTGATCCAATGTTGGGAAGGTCCGTAGTTTGCACTTAACTCTTGCTGGTCATTGAGTCACAGCTCTACCGTTGAGTTGCAGGGTGTCGCTCTATCATCTGCGATTGGGAATATTCGAAGTTACACGATAATAGCGTTGACTTGTATCTCCCCATTATAAGACAAAATATAGGGTTGCTTTTCTCCCAATTCGCTTTGTTGCACAGAGTCTTGCCAAGAATTTTGTCTGCTTTGTAAAACCACTGCCACTGTCCTCCTATAACTTTAGTATTCTTTTTACATTCTTAGTCTTAAATAAATATTCGAGGTCCACGTCGCTGTCGAATGTGACGTCGCTCATTTGGTTTGAAAGTGACTGGAACAAGTAATAGTCGGACGGAGCAAGGCCCAGACTGGAGGATGGATGCGCCAAAACTTCTTAGTTGAGCTCATGGATGACCACTTTGACGAGTTGAGCCATGGGATTTCGAGCGTTATGCCGCTGCAGAGTTGGTTGATGTTGACGATCGGGTTGTTTTTGCTCAATAGTTGGGCGGCCAAGAGGCTATTTCCCACCGTTTGATTTTACTTGAACATTTCATCATGAATTACATCCTCTTAATCCCATCATAAACTAATCGGGATCTTTAGAGGATGAGTACCCCGCTTGCTTATCGCGGCTTACTCACTCATTTCTTTGCCCCATATTTACGTAAAGAAGCTATTCTTCATCGTGAGTGACTGTGTAGTGCGGAAATTTGTTATGCCCACGGCTACCTTTATACCGCGCCAGCAAATGAGCAGTAATTGTTAAGCGCCAGTGCTTGTTGTTTTCGGGCAAAACATGCAACACCCACGTTTCGAACTTCCGGACTTTTCGAATCCACTACAAGTGGTTAAGGATGACCTGGTGGCGCCCGTGCAATCCTTGCTGACGTTCTTCGTTTAAAAGTCGGTCGCCTGGAGTTAGGGTCATTTTCGCATTGGGCGAATCAATATTCGACTGTTCTTTCTTTCATAGCGTCTTCTTCATACGTAGCACAAATCTCACAGGCAGTTTTTAAACCCTGGCCTAAGGCAAAGAAGCCGACGTCGAGAATACCCGTTTTTATTAAAGTGAAGATTTATTTTTAAACCATACGATTGAGAAATATTAATTGCTTCAGAAAAACGAGGCAAGCGGCCTTCTAGAGCAGAAAACATTGCCCTTCAACATGTCTTTTGATGTATTCCGTAGAGATTTCCGCTATTCTTGCCACAACAAGGCAAAGTAATGGGAAAAGATTGCAATTGAAGACATCGCAAAGACGTGTGACAACTCAATGCATAATTTGTTTATAGTGGAGAATAGTTATAAAAAATGTTCATTAGGTTTCTTTTGTAGCCGAGTATGCCTTTTAGGTGTTATATTTGAAAAAAAGTGTAGGGGCCGGAACCCGAATTTCTCAGACTCAAACTGCTTTCGACACGATCTTAAAACTAACAGAAACGAGCTGAGCATATTCCATAGATTCGTATACCTGAAAATCGATATATGGAGGCAAATGTTCGAATTTCAGGTGTATGCATGGGTAGAAAAGAAGGCTGGTCGAGCACGAGAACCATCTGTTTAATTGTCCAAGCGGCATGACTGACTTATGTGGCTCCCTAACCAGGGCGAGAGAATAGGAACCGCCTGCAATTCTGGTGGATTTGAGCCAACGTCCAGTGAGATTAGGGCCAAACTGAGGCTTAGGGTTAGTGTCAGGTTAAGGATTAGGTTTAGGCCTACATCTAAAGGTAACGGTAAAGTTAGCCAGGATCAAGTTTAGGATTAAGGTAGAGACCACTGATAACTGCAGATTTAGGGTTTAGGTTATGGCTAGGGTCAAGATTAGGGCAACGACTTGGCTTTATACTAGAATTGTTGTAGGGGTTTGGACCACTTAAGCCTGTCCTACCGTCCAGCTTTTGAACTTGCACAGGCATCCATCGTCAGAGCTAAAAGCAGCAACAGAACAGGCTACAGTTATAAGGGATATTTGCCAATCAACTACCAATGACGCAGGTCTAGAGGCGGCTGTATGGGGCTCTGTATGGCGCACCAGATGGACACGGCGATTGACTAAGTTCTCATCCGAAGCCCAGGTCTAAAAATTCCACGGCTAGTCTTGTTTCCGGCGTGGGTGATTATTTTGTTGGGTGCGAAGTTAGACTCATGACCTGTTCCGAAGGCTTGGGCAGCCACTTGCGGTCATTGGTTATCCGGTTGTACAGCCACCTTATGTTCGCGTATGAGCCACCCGAGCATGCGTCCCGTCCCGCCTGTGTAGTTGCAAAGACAGTTTACACACGGGATACAATGTACTACGTCTGACTGTTCACTGGGATTTAATCGGCCTCTGGTTTTTATGACCCTGCTGCGCATGGTGGCCTTGGGCCGTCAGTCAATTCCAACACCTAGTTCCGCAGCAGTGCATCCGGTAGCCTCTGAAACGAGCTTCATATATGGCAGGGTATGCCATATCACGATTGTTGTTTCTGGAGGGGTTTTCTGGGGATTAACACATAGGTGTAGGCATATCAACGCTTTTGGAGAGCCATTTCGCGCAAACTAGTCGCGTAGGAATCGGACTTCAGTCAGTATCAGTCAGTATATTTGGAGTAAACGACAGAAGCCCTGAAAACTCCATTTAGAGGGTACAGATATAAGGGAAAATAGTTAAGTTGCAAAGATTTCGCATGTAGTTTTAGTAAGGAAAATTCATAAATCTAATAATGTAACATAAAGGCGAAAGGGGTATTATATTCGCAAAATAATTGCGAAAAACTTTGTTCACCGCATTCGGACTGTTAAAATTTCAATATGGACTAATTTTGACGCTCAAAAATAGGATCTGTTGAAATTCTGTTAGTAGTATATTTATAGTCATTTCAGTAATCCGTTAGTTCAGGCTTCGGCAGTTCGGGTTGCCTTTCAGCAGGTAAGTATCCAGTTGTCTCTTGAACACGTTCACGGTAGGCGAATTAACAACAAACTCCGGCAAAGAGTTCCATTGGCGAATGGCCCTCTGTGAGAAAAAGGAGGAGCGTTGATTTGTGTGGCACAGTTCACTTTTAAGCTGGTAATCATGTCGTCTGAGTTTGGACTTGGGTGCCATTTCAAAAAAACGTTTCCCAGTCGACATCCAGATTAAGTCTTTTTACCAACTGGAACATTGCTATGAGGTCACCTTTGTCCTGCCTGTAGTGGAGGGGATAGAGGTTCAAGGCCGTCAGGCGCTGCTCATACGGGAAGTTTTTGAGGCCATGAACAGCTTTTGTAGCACGCCGTTTTACACCTTCAAGGATATCTATATCCTTCCGAAGCCACGGCCGCCAAGCCAGTACCGCATATTCCAGGTGCGGCCGCACAAATGTCCCGTATACTTTGCCAAAGACATCTTTATTCAAGTGTATAAACGTTCTGCGTATAGCGCTCATAACGGACATTGCCCGCGCAGCGACTTTAGAACACTGCGTGGTGACGCTTAGATCGTCTTTAATGAATACACCGAGATCTTTTTGCACATCTACGGTTTTAAGTGGTTGATTGTCCAGGAGATACTGTCGTGGGGGTGCATTTGTTCTTCGCCTCGATGATACTACATGCATTACTGCACATTTCTTGACGTTGAATTTCATGCACCATTTCTCGCTCCATGCGTGCAAATTCCCTACGTCCTCTTGTAGTATCTTGACGTCATCTTCATCTTTTATCGCTCTCCAAAGTTTAAGATCGTCCGCAAAGAGCGCTATTTCCGATTTCACTTCCCGTATTAGGTCATTTACATAGAAAATGAATAGGAGCGGCCCAAGAACTGACCCCCGTGGGACTCCACTCGTAACAGGTGCCCATTCTGAGCAGTGGCCGCCCGGAGTGACTTTTTGTCGTCGTCCGTTTAGCAAATCTTGAATCCAGTTCAGAAGATTTCCTCTTATAACTTCTTCTGACAACTTTGGAATGAGGCGCTTATGTGGGACGCAATCAAACGCCTTGCTGAAGTCATAGTAAATGACATCAACTGGATGTCCCTCATCCATGGCCTTTGACCAGTGTTCGAGTGACGAAAGCAGGTTTGTGAGGCACGACCTCTTTTCGCAGAAGCCATGTTGAACTAGGGCGATGTGACAGCGGAAAGTATCGAGTGATGTAATAGATTTTTAACTAATTTTTTCCACCAGTTTGCAGCAAATGCATGTCAAACTAACCGGCCGGTAGTTCATGGGACATAACCGTGATCCTCCCTTATGGATAGGTACGACGTTTGCTAACTTCCATGTGTCAGGTAGTTTGCCAGCCTCCAGCGATTTTTGGAAGATTATAGAAAGTGGCTCTGCTAATTCTTCGGCAAGCTGACGCAGGAGTACGCCTGGGATCTCATGTGCCCCAGGTGCCTTGGCCGGATCCAGCTTATTTAGCTCTGCTAAAACTAACTGCGGAGTAAAAAATACTGTGCTTATAAGTGTTTGGTTGGCGGGCAGTGGAAGAGAACAGGACTGGAGGGGTGGTTCCGTGGTGTAGACACTTTGGAAGAACTCGGAAAGAAGCTCGGCTTTTTGAAAGCCATCGCTCACAATTCGGCTATTTTTGTCCTTTAAGGTTGCCAGATGGCACCGGTTTTTCGTAGTGCTCCTGATATATGCATAGAACGCTTTGGGTTTTTGCTGCGCCTCTTCTAGGAGCTTCAGTTCATAAAAAGCTCGCACTTCTCGGATGAGTCTTTTGCATAAGATTCGTTGTTGTCTGAATTCCTGAAGTTTTTCTGGGTTCTCCGTTTGTAAGAAGATTTTCCACAGCTTGCGTTTTTTTCGGATTTCCTTCTTAACCGATTTTGTCAACCATTTCGGTTTGTTTCCGGTTGGATGTTTCTTGAGGGGACAGTATCGCTCAATCAGGTCTCTCATAGTTGATTCGAAGGTTGTCCAGCATTCGTTGACGTCTACTCGTAATGCCTTCGTCCATAGTGTGTGTCCAATCTCTGATTTTATTGCCACAAAATTACCCCGCCAAACATTTCTTATCGACTTTGAGCTTCGTGCGGCGACAGCTACGAGTGTCGACTACCACATTAATGTCATGTGATCACAAAACCTAGGGGCGGGCGTACATTTATTTCATCAACGCTTTCTTTGTTCTTGGTAAGCACAAGGTCTAGGCAACTAGCTCTCTGACCTTCACGCATCCGAGTCACAGTTCGTACATGTTGAAACAGAAATTCATCAAATGCCATATCTAATAGGATTTGGTCGAATCCTTGTCTGTGGCCCTTAACTGTCATAAGGTCTCAGTTAATCCGCGGAGCATTGAAATCTTTTACAATAATAATGTTTTGCTTTCGACTGTCCTCGCGGAGTCGAGTAATTAACGCTTGATCTTCGTCGGCAGGCTGATTTGGAGGCCTATATACAACGGTGATAGTAACGTTTTCGGCTTTGGGGACCAGCAAATGACACTGCAGCATCTCCAGATCATGCTCATTGACACATTCTTCAACAGGGTTATATTCGACCGCATTGCTGATATATAGGGCAACTCCGCGACCTCGCTTTTTGGTTCGGTCTCGTCTTAGCACCTGATAACCATCTAACTGTATTTGGGGGTTTGTGACATCTGGGGTGGGCTACGTTTCAGTTAATGCAATAACATCAGGACATAGTTCGGCCACAATTATTCTAAGTTCGTCGAGTTTGTTCAGGAGGGTTTGTACATTTCCGTAGAAGAACTTAATTTTATGTAGGTTGCTGCGTCGAATTAGTTGACCGGC
>CACRXP010000528.1:34855-60389 GCA_902702965.1 Spirometra erinaceieuropaei | reverse complement strand
AATGAATTTTCCGGGGCCAATAACTTTTATTACGCAATTTCCCGGGACCGGTGTTCTAACTCGTTGTTAGACTATGGGTGATGCGCAAAATAATTAATTTATTAATTAACCGTGTCTAAGAAGGGATTCTATGGTTGACGAATCGCACCCTATTACACCCTCGAATTTCGTTGCGTTCGTTTTCCTTTGTCTTTGAGAAACTTGAAATAGGCATCTAGATCGATGCGCCAATTGATTTGTACCTCATATCAGTGAATTGTATCTGGAAATTGGGATATTTTTCTGTTAGGTAGGCAGCAAAAGTGCAGGCTCTCTCCCATGCAACTTTGTATCCAGTGTCCATTGTGTGTATTGCCAGTTGGGATAGGTGGTCTCGCCTCCTCACCAATAGCTAATGATCATGTATGGAAGTAGAGGCGGATTTTCCTGGTTGGGCAAAGTAGACTGCATTGCATCTGTCTCATGATATTTTGTTGACACTACCCTTTCTATCTAGGCAACCAACCCTGTCCTTAGGGCATACAAGCTGTGTGCATAAAGTGGTCGTTGGTTGGTGTGCTGATCTTTTGCTGGCCGGTGCCGGGCTTTTGGCGGTCGCAGTTCGCGTCCACGCCGTTTTAAGTTATCGCCCAGGCCTCTTGTCTCGTTCGTGGTAATTTTCAACCAGCTTTGACTGTTGCGCCCCCATACAACCTGGGTTATTGACTTTATGAGTTTGCACGCGGGGGGAGGTTCTCCTGTGCCTGCGTCGGCGCTTGGTCTGGGCTCTCGTGGCTGAATCCTTTGGTTCAGCTGCGCACGAAAGAGCCACACAGTGGTTGATGAAGGTTCTGTCCGTGTGCAAGTCCTCGAGTGTTTCGGTTGATCGTGAGGATTGAAATGCAAAGGCGTGACCACAATATGTGCAGTGCTTCGTCAGTGGAAACGGGTCTGTCTTACCTTCTGGTCTGCCATGTTCCCTCATGAGGGTCTGTACACGTTTCCCAACCCTTCCAACCTTTTTCACTTCGCGGGAACCGGTATGGTTTCGGTAGACAGTATTTGGTCTTTCAAGCGACATTACTGAGGTTTTAGGCACAATTTAAACAATCTTCAGAGCATTTTTACTGAAGTTAGAAACAGTTGCAGATAATTTCGAAAAAGCGCTTTTCCGGGTTAACACTTCAAAACTTTTAAAGTCCCTAAGCAACCCAAGCACCTTTTAATGTTGCGTTGCTTCTTCCGTTCGCGTAAACTTAGTTTCCTTCGAATTATTTGTTTTTTATATTACCAGGTAAATATTGTAGTTTATCATCAAATAAAACTTTCAGAGAACACTTTTGTTTCTGGCATCTTCAGATAAATTTGCTCTGAGTGTTTGCAGTTGCCTCTGCCACAGCTGGCAAAACGCTAAAGCTTGACATGTTCATCAGAAGTTTTCCATAACGCTGACACCGCCGTTTTTCTCATCGACATCTCCCTTATTCATCGTTTGTGATACATTAGGCTTGAAGGGCTTAGTTTTGGGGTAGCACGATTATTGTTAATTAGATAATTTTCTGATAAGACGTCCAAGTCGCTTGACCTGCCAGTGTAATATCTAAGTTGTTTAGAGACAGTATGGGTAGAACCGGAACGTTGTCTCCTTTTGGCTATTTCTGTGTTATAAAAGAACCGAGTTTAATTTTGCCTGCGCCCTTCCAAAAAAGGCAATATCTACGTTAAAACACCTTTGTTACCGAAACTGGAGTGTTCAAGTTCACAATTCTCGCATTTGACCGAGGGAATACGCGATTTCCGCGGCTTAACCTCAAATCACTGGTTTTTGACGGCTAAGTACCTTTTCTTACCTGAGGGCAGGGCATATGGACAGGCTCAGGGAATCTTCCTTTGAAAGTTTATCAAAGTGGGAAGGGCGCTCGTACTTCACCCACGCTACCATTTTAAAGTATGTGAGTGGTTTTGCCGTCTCTTAAGGCTGGAACCGCTCATGCTTTGGAATACAGTATTTCATTAAAAGTGCTGTTCTGGGGAATCAGTACGGGGAAAAAGACGAGGTTTAGATCATCAGAAGGCCAAGTATATTCTGATGTTTCGAACTCATGCCTGAGTCAGCCACCTGTATCGAGTTGATCCAGTTCTATCATTATCCAGTCCACTTTTTGAATAGTCGTTTTTTGGGGCCCTGCGTGCGCACTTTCATGCGCATCTGCGTGACATCCTCCACCTCCAACAGTTGAGCTGTTTTGCAGGAGTGCGTGCGGATGTTAGTCTGGGCTTGTGCAAGAGAGTTTGCCTGATCGTTCGCACAACCCGCATGACCACAACAAGTTACTCTGCATATGCTCTAGATTAAAATTGGTCAGCTTAGCTCACAGCGCGCATTTACCGTGCTGCACTGAGTCCGCGCGAGTTGGTAACTAATGCCCTACCTTTGTGTGGTGGCATGTATCTGATGTAGGTCTCGTCAGCCAATACACCCCTTCTCATCGCCAGGTGCTTGACAGGCTCGGACAGTCGACTGATGCATGGGAGTGGGAAGGGGCCGCCACTGATGAATTCATCTCCACGGCAGATCAACACATTCCTCACCATAATGAAGCTTACCTTTAAATCGTTGCGTAGAAGAGTGCCAGTTGAGGGTAAGTCGATCGCACTCCGGACCGATAGTCTGCAACGGCTTCTTGATGTGGCCTTTATCGCTTTTTCGCTCATTTGATATTTGAACGCCCCCCACAGTGTCCTGGTACTTACAGTGAAACCAGGTCATGTATGGCGCGCGCTGATGGGTGTTCGGCTTTATCAGCCACTGTGCCCTCGTCCACTTCTTTCTTGACATTGTTTGTCATCACAGTTATGTGAATGAGAGTGCAGGGGTTGCGGTAGATGCTGCGCAGTTCTGCTTCACTGTAAATTTGTCAGCGTACAAGTACCAGGTACGGAGTTCCACTTCGTGTTACTCGCGACGGTCAAAATGTCATTTAGGCCCGCCTGGGCACAAACGTAGTACGCATTATTTTCCTCTGTCGAGCTGTTTTACTACCCCTATAGGTTCATTCCATCTTTGCGTCTTCGTATATGTGTGCCCGTTTGGGAGCTTTACAGCGCCATCGCTCCCTTCCACCATTTGTTTTGAGACTGCCTTCATTCCATTCCTTCTTTGCTAGTTGTGACTGCATAAGTTAACTCATAAGCAACAGGTCTATGATGCCGGTGTTTCGTGTTGTATTGGTCCCCTACTCAGTCCAGGTCCTCAAAGCATTTCTAAATAGCTACCTAGAACCTAACTGACTACCGTGAGGTCTGGGCAAGTGTTCTGGAAGAGGCCTATCAACCTGTGACCGGTCTTCGCCAACTCGGTATAGATAGACAGCAGAATCGAGAGAATGTTTATTTCCTCATAATAAACCTGGGTATGGATTCGAAACACCAAAAAGAATACAGCTAGTTCCTCGGTGGTCGAATCTACTTCTTATCTTGGATTAATATCATGGATGAAAATTTTCCCACCCATCTGTATGAGGACAGTGTTTTAGCCATCCTCTGTAAGTGAGCTTCGTGTCTACTTCTGTAGGAATCGAAAGTCTAGTCGTGTATTACCTGGTCGTTAACCAGGACGTTTCTGACTGAGGTCGTATGGAGTGGCTTTGAATATTTCCAGCGGAAACTAAACTTTCTAGTCACTGGAAGACATCCTTTACATTTGTAAATGTCACAACCCGGCTTTTAGTATCCCTTTTCGTCCCCATCGAACCGCAGTTTTTTTTGGTGCACGGTCAGATTAATGAGCGCACCTAATCATATTGAGTTTTTATGCTTTCATAAGTGGGGCTGAGCTAATATAAGCCAAATGCCTCCAACATATCTTTTGTAAGGAACCCGATGAAAGCCAAGGTAACTGGTAAAAAACGAAAGTATATGACCTACTCGATTACACGAAACAGGCCACTCTCCCGTTCAAAGGTCATTTCCAAAAAAATTTACTTTAAGTTCGTTTATCGAATCCGAACTAACCAACAAACTAAGCTGACGTCTGCCGTCTACCTTAGGGCGTTGTCCGCATTCCGTGCCATGTAAACTCTGTCAGCAATGCGTAAAAAACTGGCTGCTGTAAAAATCCTTGTCAGAAAGGCCGGTAGTTGCTTGCGTTATCTACCATCATCATTTTCTACTTAAGCCTACACAGACGGGAAGTTCCATTTGACAGTCGCTCCTAACAGCATTCTGATAGACTAATCATATCCCATCTGAATGGTTCATTGATTTGGATCTGTTGGTTAGTAACGTCTTAAGGGCTTACTATTCTTCTCAAACAGTTGCCATTTCTTCAGTATACGTAGTGCTATACGTTATCAGGTGCAGAACGTGAAGCTCCGGCCGGGTAGTGAACGAGCCAGTGAGCAGCTATTTTGTTTTTCTGCTGGCCATCTGCGAGCTGCGGGTTTTTGACTAAGGACTTTGCCAATATAGGGCATATTGGGTTCGCCGTACCCTGCTGTTGTTTCATCCCATACGTGTTCATAATCTGGCGTTCGTCGTTTGTGCTTACTGCTTAGGCTTTAGCCTGGCTTCCGAGTCGTCGAGATGTCTTATTTGTTGTTCTGCGATCACAACGTAGGAGCTTCAAACCGAGAGCTAAAAGCCAACATTTTTGAGTCGAAAATCTGCAGAACATACTACTGAGCGGCGATATATTTCTTGTTTGCAGCTGTACAATGTAACGTATCCAGCTTCTTCCTCTGCACGTCTGAAGTCTCAATAGCCTTAGTGTTTTCTTGCCCGGTGTTTTAATTTATTCGGTTCACTCGCAACTTTTCTAGTTCCATAAATCTATAATAACTAGGATGGACTTGGAGGCCCGTATAGAGTCTTGTCTCCAGGGCACGAAAAGCAGGAGTGCTGCACAGTTGTACAAAAACTACGTGGAGCCGTACCGCATCCGACGAAAGGCGGCGACACCGCGGAGACCGGCGAAAATGGGCTTCCACGACAGAACAGAACAGGTCAACCGAGATATTGTTGGGCTGTTCTCTTTAGCTCTGAAAAAACTAATTTCCGCAAGCGAGAAGGTCAGATCGACGGACGTCAACGACTCCTTTAAGAAGTGTGCAATGGAAGAAAAGAGGCGAGAGTGCGAGAGGCGAAAATCACTGACTATTAGGAGGAAAAAGGGGTACATGACTACTTGCTTTCATGAAGGTCGTCGAGCCGCCCGTACTGTCCTAACAAAGGAGCCGGCAGAAAAAGAAAAAGAAGTTTTGGCGACGAGCGAAAATTTCCGCGGCCCACCTGGTAAGTACCAGCTGACGAAAGAATTTATTGTCACCAAACATGAATATAAATCGCCCTCGTTTTCGAAAACTGAGCAAAGACTGTTGTTAGCCACTTTCACTGCTACAACTGAAGACTTCACAGACGGGTCAATTGTGGTTTTAAGTCTTTTCTTATCACAGAACTACCCAAAGTCACCTCGGTAACGTTATTTCCTACTGTCGTATCGATCAGATGAAAATTTGGACAAAATGTGTGAATTCGCCGAAATTTGGAGTGTTTTAACGCTCGCCTTCAAGGCTGTAAAAATCAACTAATAGTCAGGAATAGCATATTCCTTCGATCAGTAGATGGAAACCCCTGAATCTTAAGGAACTTGACCCATGCAAATCTTGTAGTGATTTGGGCCTTTAGTTTCGAAAAAAATGTCCTTTTAAATATGAAAATTTTAATCTGATTTTATGAAAATACCGCCAGTTATCCAGTCTTGAGTACGAGTTCAGTACCTACGCAGACTGGCGACGGCTGAGGTTGTGGTTCACTCGGAAACTATAAATAACTTATCTGAGAAGGTTATCTAACCGCCCAATGACAGGGTACAGCTGGTGTCTGGTCAGTAAGGAGTTTTTGATTTTGCATTAAATAGAATCGGGCTTTTTAGTGTAGTTTGTACAACTTGTTTTCTTGTGCTTAACGTTATGTCACGAATATGACTTCATTACGCCCATCTGATTGAACAACCAACTGTTTCGCTTCTTTCTCAGTGGCCGAATTCGATAGATCGAGTTTGACTTTTAAGAGGAAAGCGATGGTAAAATAAGTAGAAAGGGCGGGAAAGACCATCTTTTCCAATTCCTTTCAAGAAGTGGAGGCTTTAAAATAACCCGCAAAGATAGCTTTTTTCCAAAATACCTGCAGGTACCTGGATTGAATGCACACATTGTAAAAAGTGGCGCTTTGAACCGAGCGTGCGAGATCCATCGGAAGTTTCTGAGAACTGGCGGTGTTTCCTCCAAACAAAGCTAGCTCACCTGCAGCCCAGTCCTGAGATCGAGGAAGCTGCCTGTGCAGAACCTGAAGATCCGGCGGCAAGGTGTCACGACCAATCCTATCTCTTCAATGAATTCACGGCTGGTTCCATTGTTCTGGCAAAAATGCAAGGTAATACTACTTCAGTTACTGCATCCACTGAAATACGATAGAATCATTTCCATACACAGAGTATGCACTGAAAGTCAAGAAGCATTGAAATTTGCAAGCTGTCGACTGGGAAAGAGTACTTAGGTAGGGTTCAAATGCCGACTAGGGCCAATAGTTGTGCCAGCAATATTCGTACAGGGTTGTATACTGGGTTTTGATAGGCATGTTTTCATCCCCTTCATAAATTCTCTTTAGGCAAATCACTGTTTAAGAAGCATGCATTTTCAAACTGATGTTAAATGCCCAGGTAGTCTCTCTCATATCCCATATGATAGATACATGAAAAAACCCTTTATTATATTCGTTTCATAAGACATGCGACGCCTGAGTTCGGTACCTGAACGAAAGACGTATTTTGGTTTCGAAGAGTCTCATTAATACCTCTTCACTTTCAGACACGAGTCTTTGACTTTTTGTTGGTGTTTCTGAGATACATGCTGCGGGTTTTCTCTAAACTAGATGTGTTCTTCTCTGTTTCTATGATTGGGCCTCCTGATGCTGATAAGCCAATGCGTCAGATATGAATCTTGTCGGTGTTTTGTAGGAGACCCTAATACATCTGAGGATTATAGGCTTACAGAATAATCATGCGAATATCTCGAAAACGTCTCATAATTGCCAATATTTACTAACCAAACTAACCACCTTCTTCTAGTACTTATTTTGAGGAAGGTGAACTTCCTTTAAAATAAGCGAAGGGAAGAGATTTTTTGCGCATGTAATCTAAGCATACATGGATAAGGTTTCTATCGTATCGAAAATCATTCGAAGGAGACAAGAACTGCTCAATAACTGATTGTTTCAGGATGAAATGCACAGTATATGTCCTTTCCGTGGCGATTTAACTATTCAATAAAACTTTGTTTTCATAACCCCAGAACCATCCGTGAGGTCATTCATGAAAGAGTCCCTAAGCTGAACTTTGTTCAACTTACGAAGTTTAACGCTCGAGGTGAAAAGTTTGAAGAGTTTTTCGGTTTATAAAGTTAAATCGGACTTATGAAAAACAGTCTCAAGGTTTGTTGGTGTCAATAAGCTGTTATGTAAGCGATTTTCAAAAAGCAAAATGAGTCTTCTGATCAAGCTGGAGATGCTTGGTAAACATCTGTGTTCGTCAGCAACCTATATATGGGTTTTAGTGATTTCATTCTGGCCCCATGGTCAAATACCCAATAATTTGTCAATTTCCATTTTTAGAGCACTGAAGAGTAAATAAAATCCCGACAGATTTTTCTGGAAAGGTGTTACAACTAGAGAGAAAAAAAACGGCAAAGATGTCGTCTGCTTTCATTATCCGTGAACATGACCTACGCTTGCTCTCAGATAACTCAACAGAACGGGCCTTCATTTGCACCGTCATCGCACACAAAAATCATCGCAACGTCATAAATGCTGTTTGTAGCTACTTTCCTCATCCAAGACCACTCTCGTTTCTGATGTCAGGACCTCGTTGTTGCTTGCATTCATAAGAAGAAGTCAACACCAAATCGCGCTAACTGGGCTTCAAAATTTGTAATGCAGCGTTACTAGGGTGCCGCCTGCCAATTTTGAACCTGCCTGCAGCTGATTTCTACGAGCGTCTGCTTCCCTGGACCTGATACTGGTTGTTCGACCGTCGCGAATGACGATGTCCGACGTCTGCCACACAGCAGGGTGGTAGTAAAGATGACGACTTGCGCGTGAAATAGTTTTAGTGATAGTACATTTACGCTGCATCTACCGTAATCTCTTCCTCACCCACCTGAATCAGGTGTCAAGACTCGGCCAGGGAGACCGGACGCGGGGTCGAGTGCATTAGTTGAGAAAGCCAAGCAGCCCGTCTACGCGTGCTACACACGCCTGGTTCGCGCACGCTCGACCGGGTTTTCACACAAACAGGCAAGGGGCGACACAGATCCCAACTTAGTGGGAGTGCCACAGAGGTCACGTTGAGAAGGGTGCATTGCACTCTGACTGTCATTCTGAGAGGACGAGCAGGTTATTCTGTCTGCTGGGAACCTCCGAAATCACGGTCCTTTTAGCGTACTCTGATGGTTTAAAAGAACGTCAGATTGTTCGTATTCGGAAATATGCGCTGAGTGTCCTGGTGTCTTAGTCTCCAAGGTCTATCCCACTCCTCCACATTCCAGTTTTCTGCTCGAGTAGTTAAGTAATTTGATGAGCGGATCGGACGTATGTGGCTGACGGAGATAATCAGCCCGCCTACGCCTACCATACACGACATGTCCCACACAACACAGCGCGTTTTCACACAAAGTGGGTGGGCTACTCGAATCTCACATGTGATAGAGCGCCATAAAGGCCACGTGGAGTGGGAGCCGAAGAACGCGTGCCGCCCTTACGTGAGAGGCCCCTATTCCGTGTCTGTGCTGGGTGATGTGGGACGAACTCGTGTATGTTTGTTTAGTTTGCGGTGGTTTACCGCTGATTTTCATGGAAGTGCGTGTGACCGAGTGTACTCATGCGGTGACTGAATGTTCATGGGCAGTGTGGGCAGATAAGACAGGTGTGGCAGGTGTACGTCAGGGCTCCTGCCCTGTTTCATCGGTCTGCATGCGATGGGTTCGCAAATGACCGACCAGGCTCATGCGTAACTTGGAGGTGAGATCTCGATAAGGACAGGCTAGGATGAAGTCTGCAATGCTAGTGGTGCACAAGGTGATGGTCATGTTTTCAACGGGGGCGGGAATGGGAGTGGTGTTAGTCGCTGCGAGATTGTGGGAGGCGGCAGCGAGGCATTGAGAATGTGCTCGTGGGGTTTGCCGCAGATGTGACGATGGAGGCGTTTGCGGAGGCAGTAGATGGAGATGTCATGCCGTTGCCGCATTGGGTCCGAAGATTTCCACCAAGGCTGATCATGCGCAGCATGTTTTGTTGAGAGCGTGGAGGAGTCTGAATTTTGGTGCTTTGAGTTGGAGGCGCTTGAGACCTGTGAGCCGCCCGTTTGCTTTTGGCAGCTGCTATCCGGTTGGTTTTGTGGATTGCTGCTTCAGTCTTCACTAATCTTCTCCGGACCGGTCGACTATGGACGAAGTTCCTCCATGTTTCCGTGGTTTATTTTCTGACTCTTAAAGGAAATTTTCAGGGTGTACTTTCTGTCTTTCATGTTTACAAGCACCCCTTAGAATGTCGCCGTAGAATAACCGCTGAAGAAGGTTCTTGTCGTCCATCCGTACGACGTCGCCGCTCCGCCATCGTTGAATCCGCCTCCTGAAAGTTCGTCTGTCAAAAAAGGTGCAAAGGCCATCAATGTCTGGATGGCACAGTGGTGGCCTGCAACACCTGAAGTTGCCTGCATGAAGGCAGACTTAAGTCCCATTCTTCTTCTTCTTCTCCCCTTCCCTACCCACTTTGTTGTAATCGCAAGACATTTGGGCGTCTGGGTGTGAATGTAAGCTCAGTGACTGAGAAACTTAGTTCATACCTGCAAGTAGCACATCTTTGGATCCCTTCGTGCACACGAACCAGACTTTAAATGGTGGAATCCCCGGTCTCGTATCGACATGATTTTCCATAAATACTGCTTTTTAGAGAAACAGTTGCCACTAGATCGCCAGTCTGGATTAAAATTTAGATTTCTCATCGGTTGACAGACTTCCAAGCCACAACTTCTGAAAGGTCATGATAATTTTGTGCGTTTCATACTTCTTATAACAAAAAAATTAAGCAGTGGACTTGACGCGGAGCATCTTCCACTCTTTTGTCCTCCAGGTCTGACGCTGTGAGAATAATATCAAATTTCAAAAATTAGACGAAGATATAACTTGTTAAATCAACCTCTCTAATGGAGATGTGCCATATTGTAGCCGGGCAGGAATGATAAATTGCGTTACCAACTGTCCACCACATATCTGTTATTTCAAGGCTTTTTATTTGAACTATGCATTTACGCAGTGTCTACTTCCCCCAAACAGGTTTCCCCTGGTGGCCCGCCATGGTTGATCTTGATGCCTCTGGGAAGTACGCTCGCATTGATCCAGAGACGCACATCGCCACACACTACAATGTTGTCTTTCTAGACCCCTGCAAATCTACTACTAGGTTGTTACCTGCTAGCTCGCTTCGTAAATTCACACAGATGGATAAAGCAGACATTCTTCGCAATGTAGGTCCGTAAACACCACTTTGCATCCTTTGCAGGCAGGAAAGCACTTGACAAAGATAGCTGCTGCGTTTATAGAGGCCGAGGAGGCCTTGAAGGTTTCGATTGTGGTAAGAGTGCATGACTTTCATGAAGTCATCCGTTTCCATTTAATCACGGACTCAGGAATACACGTCTTCTCCTTCAGGACAGAGTTAGTGTTTTCGGTTACCCCCATACAAAATCTACGGTCGTGAGGGATGAGCACTCACTTCAAGAAGTGGATTCCCCGCGAATGGCGTTGTCTCAAGTTCCCATGGGCTGGAAATTCCGGCGTTCACGGCAAAAAATGAGGCGGAGTAAGGTGAGCGAGGTAAAATAAGCCGTTCAATCTGGGAAGTTTTGCTGTTTTACGGAATGTTTCTACTGCATCGGAGGAGACTATAACATTCTGATTGTTTGTAGTCGACTCTTCCCTCAGTATTTTGCAGAATTTCTGAAACTGACAGCAGCTGATGCGGTGCTAATTGTATCATCAGGGGAACTACACTTACCTACTACACTTGACTTACTCATACCTCTGTTGCGTTGACTCATTTTACATTCTCCGGTGAGTAGAAAACCAACTCCATAAATACTTGATACCAGTTCCCCAGATTTTCCTTAGACGTCTGACAGAAAGTGCAAAGCAGTTGCTAATGCTTACACCAGCATTCATTCAGTGAATCGCCGAGTTTCTTTGAGATTAGTTACATTCTCTATTTCTATTTGAGGCTTTTGTGGGCGGCCACCCAGAAAGGTATATCCATTGATGCAGGGCGCGTTGGAGTGTACAGTCCCAAGAAATCTGTGCCCATTCTTTGATGAGCGCCCGCCACCATGCCAGCTCTTTCTCGGACAGCTATGTGGCTTTTTTCCAGTGTATGTATGACTTTTTGAAACGGTTGGTCTTGTGCGCGTCCCACATCGCTGATATTTCTGCCACCGCCATCTAATACCCTTAAAGTACTACACCCACCAGAGAGAACTTCATTAACAAAATATACGAACGATATCACCAGAGACCAATATTTCGTTATTCAGGGGCTCCCTGAATCAAATGTCAACACTCCTAGAGAGCGGGTTTTGGAAGATGTAAGGCTTTTCCAAGGCTTGCTCCACAATATCCTGAAATCCACTGAGGCATTTGAAGTACTCAGAGCCTTCCGTCTCGGAAAATGGACAATCTGTCAACACCAACACGCCCCCGACCTCTCAAAGTTTTACTGCCTTGTAAGGAGCAAGCTGGGTTGGTTCTCTCTCGACGCTTTAGAATGAAAGGCACCAACCCCGGCGTTTTTTTTCCATCGAATTATTCGCCAGCAGAGAGGCTGAAACGTCGTCTTCTAATTCTAGAGCTGAGGAAGAGACTCAGCAAAGGAGAACGGAATTTGGTTATCTACAACCGCCAAATCAGACAGCGTCCACCATTCTTTCTTTGGACGGGCCCAATCCGGATGGCCGCGCAGCAGGCATAATAGGCGAAAGTCCTAGACGCACCGAAACTACTTCTATGACAGCCATAAATCGCAAACTGAAATTTCCATATAAAAATGTGCAGTGCATGTTATCGAAAGTCGACGAGCTAAAGATCCATCTATCTGATCTATCCCCGCATATAATCTCACTTACTGAAACTTTGTTGAACCAGCAGGTGGACAATCGTGAGTTAACTATACCAGGAGACCAGCCGTTTAGAAGAGACAGGTCAGGACGTCAGGGCGGGGGCATAATCACGTATGTCAAACACGGACTTATAGTCTCAGACAAAACAGATAAACTTACGTGTACTTCTGAGGCAATTTGGCTAACTATAAAAGCACTGCCCTGACGGTCTACCGACTGCCGAGAAATGATCCCACGGCGGACGCCCGTCTCATTCAGGATCTGGTCTCATTGAGGATCGGTCCGAAGTCTTAATCATGGGAACTTGAATGCACCTCTGATCGACTGAAATTCAGCTTATGCATCTGGCCCAGACCATGCTTTCGACCGGCGTTTGCTGGACATGACGCTCAGGTTATATCTCACTCAGCACGTCTCTTTTCCGACGAGGGTGCGCGAAGGGTAACAGTCAAACTGTCTGGATCTGCTCCTTACGAAGTCACTGGACAGCATTCATGAGGTGCAATGCCTGCCTCCCCTAGGTCGAAGCGACCACGTCGTACTGTTGTGGGAGTACTCCATTTTTTCTCTGCTCGAACAATCCACCAGGGTTAAAAGGAAGATTTTGCGTCGTGACTTTGCCCAAATTAAAGCTGAACTAAACACCATAAACTGGGAATCAGCTTTTTCCGGTGATATAATCAAAAATTAGGAGTGGTTTAGCGAGTTATTGCACGTTCTTCTTAGAGACCACTGTCCTATGTCACGGAAGAAACTGAACAGCAGACCCCCGTGGCTAACACAGTCTTCAAAAAAAGAGGTAAATAAAAGGCGGAGGTTATGGAGGAAATTCCTCTCGGATAAGAGCTCTGTGTCGATAAATGCATACAAGGTACAGAGGAACCTGGTTAAGAGGCTAATCCTCGGGACGCGGCGTACTTTTGAGAAAGGCCTACTGAATCGAGCCGCAGAAAATTTGAAGTCATTATATGGTTATTTAAGAAGTACTCGAAACAGAGACCCGATTCCGTTATTGAAAGCTAGTGACGACCTAGAACTCAGTGAAGACGGAGAAAAGGCAGAGCCCTGTTCACAATTTTTAAGTCCATCTTTACGAAGGAAAGTGCACTTCTTCCTCCCGACTGCGACATAGTGGACGGGCCAACGATTGAGTATGTCTTTTTCGCCGAAACTATTGTTCGCAAAGAACTGTTGACGTTGAATGAGTCTAAATCACCTGGGCCGGATGACATACCGCCCAAATTGTTGAAGGAGCTTGATGGATAACTATCTAAACCGCTGTTCATGCTCTTCCAAGCTTCGTTCGAAGCAGGATATTTGCCCGCCGATTGGAAATCTGCACGGATCACGCCAATTTATAAAGGCGGCGGCCAGGTTTTAGCAAACAACTATAGACCAATCACACTTACTTCAATCTGCTGCAAAATTATGGAGAAAATAATTAAGCGATAAAAGTTGCACTTCCTAGAAGAGCATAATGTGCTATGCGATGCCCAGCACGGACTTCGTAGAGGCAGATCATGCGTGACAAACCTACTTTATTGTTTAGATCGCTGGACCCGGGCAGTCGATTGCGCCAATGCAGTGCACGTAGTCTACGTCGACTTTAAGAAAAATTCGAGAGTGTAACACATCAGCGTCTCCTGTACAAATTAAGCCGAACAGGCATTAGGGGTAATCTCCTGAGGTTGGATCCAAAGCTTCTTGATCCGTCGCTTTCAAATCGTCCACGTTGGTGACAGGCAGTCGGCGGAGGTAGCGGTTTAAAGCGGTGCTCCTCAGGACTCCGTCCTTGGCCCTACCCTATGCATTATATACGTCGACGACTGCGTCAGTGAACTGAATTGGGATGTTGCCATGTTCGTCGATGATGTTAAACTTTGGAGCGTCATCCGAACTGAATTTGACGAAGAGCGCTTGCAGGCAGACCTGACCCGACTCGAAAAATGGTCACAGGATTGGTCTTTGCCGTTTAATGTGACTAAGTACAATGTTTTGCGAGTCGGCAGGACCCGATCTCTGAGCCGGAAGGTTTAACACCTAAATGGCATACCATTGCAGGAGGTAGACGCCCAGAAAGCCTTGAGTGTGTGGGTAACAGCTTCTCTAAAACCGTTGCTCCACTGCTCCAAGGTAGCCAAGTCCGCGATGTCAGTCCTTTATATTGTCAAGAGAGCTATCTCTACTTTCGATGAGGGCTACTTCGTTAAAGTCTTTCGGACATTTGTACGGCCACAGCTATAGTTCGCTATTCAGGCGTGGAAACCCTGGACCTCTAAAGATCTCGGCATCCTTGAGAAAGTTCCAAGACGGGCAACCAAACTCGTAAGTGGGCAGGGTTCACTACCCTAGGAAACGCGACTATCCAATCTCGGCCTTTTTCCACTGAATTACAGACAGCTAAGAGGCGACCTTATACAAACATTCTGTATAATGTGCCGCCAGGACTGCTGTCTCTTACCTGCTGATTTCTTTGAGTTGGCAACCAAAACGGAGCTCCGAGGTCATCCACTTAGACTACGCGTGACTGGCGCCAGGCTGGACATTCGGAAGTTCTTCTTTTCAAACAGAGTGAACTAGGCTTGGAATGCTCTGCCTGCAGATGTCGTCATGTCCACCTCCGTCGAGGCTTTTAAGCGCAAGTTTGACCAGTGTACCACTAAACGTCATAAGTTTACCTGACCGACATCGCCGTTGCATTTCGTTCTAACAGTTTATTAATTGTATTATATTACTGCCTGTATTTTAGTAACGTTTATTTTGTCATTATTGTCCCACGTCTGTTGAATGTGAGTGTTGGCATTCAATTCGTCTCCCTCAGGAACTGAGATAGCACTAATTATCCATAGGCAGACTACTGTACAGAACATTTAGTAACGTTACTGTTTTGAGCACTTGGAGCAAACCGTTTATCTGTCTGGTCTCGAAAACTTTGCCAATCTGAGAAAAACTTATGTAGCTGTTTGATGCTTCCATTTTCAAATTTTTTATATAATTCGCTTCCTTGTAACAAATAGGGTGTCCAAAGGTTTAACACCTATGTTTCCCTCAAGTAAACTGGAACTGAAACTAGAACTCCTATATTTTTGATTAGAACACTTTTAACATTGACCTACAAATTCTACCACTGGTCGAAAGGTGCACCTGTATTCCGCCATCCCTGCCCTTTTTGTGGATGCTGAAATGCAGAAAGAAAGAATAAACTTGTTTTCGACGTAAGACCCGAAATTGTGACCAGACTACTCGGGCGACAGCAAACGGAAGACTCTTCACGCTCCATTTATTTGCACTTACTACGAAGCTTATACTATTCACGCTATCCAGTTTATTTTAGTAACTTATAAAATGAAGAATACTTACATTTACGAAAGGTTATAACCGTTTACCTGTTCGTAATTTGCAAGTTTCCTCTTGCTAACTATCCTAAATCATGATGGAGCCAACAATGATACCGGTATAACCACCCATATGACTTGATTTATGCTAGTTTACGCATTGCAAACGCAATTAGCACATCACAACAAACTGACCAGCTGCGTAAATTATTAGGGAATGACTCGTAGTTGAGTGTGTCAGAACTTTTCATTGCCGGACTCGAAATGGCAATGAACATTTAAGTCGATGACAACCAGTTGTGCGACTTTTATACAACAGTGGGCCTACCATAATTCCAAAGTAGGCCCTGTCTAATACCAAGGTACCTGTCTCGCTGACGTTTACTTATGCATTACGAAGCTGCAAGAGGTTCGACTTCTCAGTGGGTCCCCGGTTTTCTCTGTCTGTTTTCTAGTATACGAACTGCAGATATGAAATAATTACCTTGAACCAGGCATCCAAATCAGCAGCCTGTTAACCCTAACAGTGTGTCTGAACTCATTGAAATACACCCGCTTAATCAGCAGGTACGCTGGCAAACAGGCCGCGACTAGATAACGCACCTAGTCATCAGTTGTCTGTCTGGATTGTCCGATACACTATAAAAGTACATCTGTGACATATAGAGGGCGAAAGCTTCAACATCTGTCATGCTGATTGAATTGGCCCTCTGCAAGGCCTGTTCAAGCTAAGCAATCGATGCTCCATTGCGCAGTTATTCTTTCAAAATCGTCGTGCAGTCTGCAGAAAAAGAAGGGTATGACAGCCGATTGGCGTGTAAGAGGTGGACAGAATGTGTCCGCCTATCGGAGTAATGATATTCAGGATTTTAACGACCCTCGTAGTCTTATATTCTTTTCAATGCCACCTGGATTTCTCAACTTTGACCCAAGAGAACTTGTTTTGAAACGTCCTTGACGAGTGATTCACGAAATACCAGAACTGAAAACGCTTACTCAGCCAAAAGTCACGTTTGCAAGCAATTGGAATGCAGAAAGGCATGAGTGAACCTCCTAACCCATTATCAGCGTGCGAAGATAAGTTAAAGCCCCAATCATACGTTAGGGTGGGTCTAACCAGTACTAGTAAGGGTTGATTTATTTTCTCTGTTTTTATTTGGTTTGTCTTAAAATAGGCTGGTCAAAAGAAGATTTGATTGGAAAAATAAAATTCTTTTTTAAATTTCGATATTTTCTCACAGTCCACTGTGGTAGCCACTTTTTCGGATAACAGTGTTGAAACCTCTCCGTCTTCGGTTTTTATTCTAACCCGGTTTTCTTTACAGGCTTCCTATTGCGGCTCGTCTCTTCCACATTCCTGCCCGGCAAATACATTGTGCTATGCTCAGGATGTCATTCAAGATATCAAACAATGGACGAAAAGACTTGAAAATGAAACGGTGGGCGCAACAGCTGTGGATATTGATGATCTAATTACGACAGTTCTTTATGAAACAGAGGACTGGTCATCGGAACTGATGTACCGGACATTTTTACCGTATTCTCATTGTCGTTTTTCCCATGAACACCGAACTGTAAGTCAGAATGATAAAGGAATCCCTCAGCCCTTATTTTTACATAAACGATAGACGGTCAAAAAAGCCAAAAGACTGATATTTACGAGACCTGCCATTTAGGAATTCATAGGACCATTTAATGAATATGTGTTTGCTTTCGACAAGTTCTTATGATGTCCGCACATTTATAAGATAACGGGGTTAATTACATGTGCCTAACTAGCTAAAACAAATTATGTTTATCTTTTTACTTAAACTGAAATTGCAAAATGTCAAAGTTGGAGTACAGTAGATGTGCTAACTCGTGAAATGTCAACCAAAATTACGAAATGCGTTCTCATTTCGAAAAAATAAATTAAGTAGTGTTGTAAAACTAATCATGGTGCAGCATGAATTTATAATGATCCAGTTACCTCAGGGTGTCGGCTTTCGAAAGAACTAATTTTTGGCTGCATGCAAGATCTATACTCTGCAAAAATGACTACTTAAGTGACATGCAATTTTCTCACTGATTTTCGATGCCCTTGAAAATTCAATTATATTTCATGGAAAACATGCATAAAAATATTCATTCTTTTACTTATTCGGTAGAAAATCACGTCTTCTTCCAATTTCATACTCAAAAGAAGAGTATAATTCGGTTTTAAAAAAGTTTCTAATTGTGAGATTTTATAATACCGTTAAATGACCGTTCATGAAACGTCATGTATCTGCATTTACGAATGTGGCTTGTAAAGTTAACAATATTGCTCAAATCCACTGCTTAATTTTATGAACCTCATATGGTCTCCTCTTAACACCTTAGAGGAATGCATGGTTTTCCGTACACGGAAAATATGCAGCTTATAGTTTTGAAACCCTGAATGCAAGTGTAAAAGCAGGTCGGGTTCAAAATTATTCGGGAATTAGAAAAGTTTTTTTAACACCAAATTATACTCTTCTTTTGAGTACGAAATTGGAGGAAGACGTGATTTTCTGCCGAATAATTAAAAGAATGAATATTTTTATGCATGTTTTTCATGAACTATAATTTAATTTTAAGGGGCATCGAAAATCTATGAGAAAATTGCATGTCACTTAAGTAATCATTTTTTGCAGAGTATAGATCTTGCATGCAGCCAAAAATTAGTTCTTTCGAAAGCCGACACCCTGAGGTAACTGGATCATTATAGATTTATGCTGCACCATGATTAATTTTACAATACTACTTAATTTGAAATTAAATACGTTCTTTGGGAAAGGGAGAAAACTTTATTGAGTAAATTTTCGACGTCGGTTGCCCGTGTCGTCGTCAGACTAGAGTAAATGTGCAGAAAACACTTAACATTTCAAACGTGCTACAAAATCAATACTCATTTGGTGCCTCAGCTAGTAAGCTGCCGTCGTATGTGTCAGTCCGTATTGATCGGCTTTCGTCTCTTCCCCTTTTCTCTGAGATTCTTGTACGTGGCATCTAACTCGATATGTCTGTTGATGCATGACTCATCGGAGTGCATGGCTTCAAGAAACTCTCGGCCTTTTTTAGATGGGCAAACTCCGACGATGCGAGTTTTGTCCCATGTGAAATTGCGCCCAGTATCAAGAGTGTGCATGGCCATTTGAGACAAGTGCTCTCGCCTCTTAACTGCAAGTTGATGTTCGTGGATGCGTATAGAGGCAAATTTTCCCGTTTGGCCACAATATACGGCATCACAGGCATCGCATGGGATCTTATAGACGACTTCTTTCTTATCGAGATAGCCAACCCTATCCTTAGGGTGTACAAGCTGGGTGCGTAAAGTAGTCGTCGGCTTGTGCGCCACTTTTATCTGGTGTTTCCTCAAGTGTCTTTCAACAAGTTCAGACATATTCCTGATGTAAGGAAGGATTCGCCAAGTGTTTGCTTTGGGCGCTTGATTGGAACTATCTAGTTCCTTTGTTTTTATCTCTTGTTGTTTCATGCATCGACGTACGAAATCTCTCGGGTATCCGTTCTGGGAAAATAATTCGAATAGGTGGTTTAGTTCAACTTTGTAGCTTTCTTCATCAGAGCAATGTGTTTTTGCTCGATGTATCAGACTTTTGACAGTACTCCGCTTGTGAGAGATCGGACTGTTGCTCTCATAGTGTAGAATTATTTCTGCATATGTTTCTTTGCGGTAAACGGAGGTGTGTAATGTTCCGTCAGTCTTACGCTGTACGAGAACATCTAGAAATGGGAGTTTATTGTCAAGTTCTTTTTCCAACGTGAATTTAATTCCCGGAACGGCTGAATTGATTGTGTTGTGGAGTATTTCTAGTTGATCCTTTTTAACGACGACAAACGTGTCGTCTACATATCGTACCCATAACTTAGGGTTAACTAATGGAAGAGCCACCGATTCCAATTTCTGCATTGTCACCTCGGCAAGAAAGCCAGCTATGGGTGATCCCATTGGAGCACCTTTTAGTTGTTGATAATATTGGTGATCGAACGAAAAATTGGTTTCTAAACAAAGGCATATCGAGTTAGATGCCACGTACAAGAATCTCAGAGAAAAGTGGAAGAGACGAAAGCCGATCAATACGGACTGACACATACGACGGCAGCTTACTAGCTGAGGCACCAAATGAGTATTGATTTTGTAGCACGTTTGAAATGCTAAGTGTTTTCTGCACATTTACTCTAGTCTGACGACGACACGGGCAACCGACGTCGAAAATTTACTCAATAAAGTTTTCTCCCTTGCCCAAAGAACGTATTTGATTTCAATTTATATTTCTTGGGATGCCTGCGTTCCAATACTACTTAATTTATCTTTTTGAAACGAGAACGCATTTCGAAATTTTGGTTGACATTTTATGAGGTAGCATATCTACTGTAGATGCAGTCACTATTAATTTAGTACGGATCTGATGAGAATTTATCGAAAGCAGGAATATGTTTTCTAGATAGTATTCTGAAGGCCAGGAGATGCTAACTAATTAACGCTATCAGTTAGTGACGTCAGGCATTGTGATTTCGAATACGGTTTCTCAACGTGTGCCGACAAAGATGACGGATACTGCAAGTGACTCTCCTGCCTCAATTGCCCGTATCGACCAATCCAAAACTGCATATCTAGATGGCTCAAGATTTGACTGCGTTCAGTTTGCCATTCGAAATTTGAGTCGAGCCATAGCCTCACACCCTGCCAACTGCGATTGTTCAAGTGGCACTTTACCCATCCGTGAGAAAGAAACATTCGTTTGTTCTTGTTTGCTTCAGGGATTCAACCTTTACCCTTTGGATTAAAATTATATAACTGGGTGCATCTTCCGAATATTCCTAAGATACTTCTAATTACAGTGTACCATGGAATTTCCTCCGTAAAAAACCAAAAGTTCCTGTATTTGAACCTAAAATGTGCGCCGACTCTACGGAGAGTCATGACTCAAACAGCTCACGGCTCACGCGGTTGTCACTCCTTGCGAAGGCTTTGACCTCACCAAACTTGGAGGTTCGACCGAGTCCAGTTGGATGAACCACGATCTCGGAGTTAACGCCATTTCTCCTTTCTGCTGCTGCATGCTCAGCCATTAGCGTTTGGAGTAGTCCAGTAGTTTCTCTGACGTTGCTTTATTTGCGACTGCACCAGATCCGATAAACGACTCCAGCGTTTCTTGCCGTGACAGTGGGCCTACCCGACTCATGATCTGACACCTAGGTCTATATACAACTCCGGCTCTGAGTGGTGTGAGGGGGCTGACGACTTCCAGGACGTTTTTCACGTACGGACGAGCTCGCTAAAGTGCGAGGTAGGTTGAAGTTTGTCCCTCGTCATATTTACGCATTCAGCGGCTGACGAAGTTGCGGGAGTTATCATGCGCCCTAAGTCCCAGTCGAATATGTTGTAGTCGTTTCCATAGAGACTTTATTTTTTAGACCACCCTTATCTTTGTGGCAGACGAGGACGTCAAGAAAAGTTAGCCGGTTATTTTCTTCCTTTTTCTGCGAATGTCGCTGACGATGGGTCTGGGCGAGAGTCCGAAACGTCAGGCGAGCAAACTTCTTGCCCCGGCGATAGAATCCCCTTCTTCTGACCTCTTTTGTTTTCATCGACACATGCCCCACGCTTCAAAATTGTCGCTATGACTT
This sequence comes from Spirometra erinaceieuropaei, assembly GCA_902702965.1. Lineage (NCBI taxonomy): Eukaryota > Metazoa > Platyhelminthes > Cestoda > Diphyllobothriidea > Diphyllobothriidae > Spirometra > Spirometra erinaceieuropaei. Next base: position 39,206 of record CACRXP010000528.1, on the reverse strand, counting down.
TAGTCCTCAGCATGCATATTCCGCTGCTACGTAGGGCAGCTCATCAACTGACCATATTTGTAATTGTAGGTTTCCAAAATGCTTTCAGTTAAATCCCCCAATGGACAAAAAAGTTTTTAAGATAGTTTGCTGCAGGCTGTCACTTAAAGTATTGATCTCACACTGTAGTTGATGCCAAGCGGTCAGGAACCCGACGCCTTCTGTCTTGATTACAAGACACTAGCCGGAAATCTTACAGTATACTAGGGTTGGCCGATAGAGATACTTGCCTAGTACTATGCAACATGGGTAAAATGAGACCCAACGTCTGTTCTTCCTACTCAGGACCTGACCTGAAGGTTGAATTTGTTAAGGTCTGCGCTCGACCTTAGCTGCCGCGGCAGTGTCACTCAAAAGAAGGCCCCAAGGGCATTTCCGTGCGATCCAGCCAACATACTAAAATCAGTCACATTTGGTTCTTAGTGGCAATTGGTAGCCCATATCAATATCAGAAAACCCACGCTCCGGCTTTACAAGTCGATTGGCCGAATTTCTGGCGGAGGCTGCATCATTCCTCCTAACTGCACCTAACGATAGATCCTTCTTTTACTTTTGAGGTGAATACGCCTAACAAGGTTGCAGAAGAAGCCTCCACTGACCCAACGGCTTCCCTAATCTTGCCGAAATTAGAGACCGTGATGGGAAATAAGGGTCAGCAGGTTGACGAGGGCCTCGGACCCCCAAGAGGCTTTCCTGAAAGTGACGTTCTAGCACGCCCTCTCGATATCTGTTCGCTTGACTGTATAAGTTCTCCCCAGCACTTGCCCTGGACCAATGAACCCGTGACGCAGTCCACTGGGACAATTACTCGCCCAGCTTTTTCTACGCCAGGTCCAATTTGTTTGCTGAGTGTCTTGAAGGCGCAAGCTACTGCAAAGACAGGGCTCATCCAAGCATTTGGCCAATTCATCACCAACCTTCCGTTTCACATTCAGTTAAGCGCGATAAAACCCCAGTCACAAAACGAATGAAATCCGGTATCCGAATATTGTAACTAAATAAAAAGTACTTGTGGCTTTTCGACCAGGGACATTGAGGGAATGACCTCAAAGCCTATCCGTTGGATTGATTAAAAATATTTTACGGCGTCTTGAATTGCAAACTTGTCAGAACTCCCTTCGAAGTTTGACCCACGCTCCAAAGGAGACTTGTTTATCCTGCTGGCCACCGATTTCTCTTGTGCTCAATAAAGTGTTTAAGTTCCTGTATCATCATTTTTGTTCATCTTGCCTGTAACCGCCAGTAGCAATACTACAATCGAATGGCCGCTTTGACAGACACTCACCAACCCTTCCCACAACGTTACCGCTGCATCGTAATTGCACCTGCTTTAAACTAGCAGATGCTGGGCACGCACGTTCTTCCCAGCACTTGAGTGTCCGGGACCCCTTCCTACCACTTCGCCTCCAAAATTCCTCGCTAGTAACTTAGGACAAGTTGGTTTCTTTTAGTGCCTGGCTTTAGTGCCCTATCCGTGTTCCCACGCCGTAGCGGAGTGCAAACCGGCACACACTCAATTTGGTGATGAGGGGGCGACCTGATAATTCTAGATTTACTGTTACAGCCCACCAAAGGCCTTATCGAAGTACTAGGTTTGACAACTCGAGTTTTTCAAATAAAGTCAGGGAATTCAGAAGTATCGAACTAGTTAGTGAACATAAGTTTATGCCCTGCTTTCGATAAATTATCATCAGGTCAGTCATTAGAGGCCAAAGATCGTGGAAGCAGCACAACAGGCAGAAACAGCAAGCTGTTTCCGTGAGTTACGGGAGGCCACTGCGCTTGTTAATGGATTGCAGGCCTGAGAACCATGACTCAAGCAGCTCGCGGGTCACGCGGTGGGCACCTCTTGTTAGGATTTTGGCCTCGTGATACTTGAAAATATGGCCGGGTCTCGTCGAATGAGCTGCCACCTGAGAGCTAGCACTTTTGCTCCTCATTGCTGCTGCATTTCCGTCCACCTGCGCCGGGAACAATCTCCCAGTTTCGCCGACGTGTTGCTTTGTCCGAAACTTCCCCAGATTCGGTAAACGATTCCAAACCTTTCTTGCCGTGGCAGTGGGGCTTAAGCAGCCACCCGATCAGTGTCATAAACGCAGTTGTGCAAGGACGCCATACCGGTGCGCTGAGACACAATGCAGTGAATCAGAAGACAAGGTTGCTCAACTACAATATTTTCGACTGGTATTTGGAGCTAACGACTACCGCGAAACTTTTTAAACTAGTGCATATGCAAGCGACACCAGAGGTCAAGTCGAGTCGCCCCTAAATTTGGCGATCTTGAGCGTGCATGAAAAACGTCTCGGAAGCCGTCGGTCGCCTTTCACTCCACCCGGATTTGGAGTTGTACACAGGCCGGAAGCAACCATCAGGCGCCAGGTCATAAGGTCACAACACCCACTTCCTCGGGTGAGAATCCGAGACGTTAAGTTAATAAACCCAAGTGATCGCATCTTCTTCTGAACTGCTTCCTGGAACCTGCCTGTTCGCTTAAATTGGGATTCTATACAATGTTTCCCAACTTCCAAGCAGGATGACCTCATTTCTCCAGGAGCCGTCTAAATAGGACAAATAATTCAAAACTTTATAGGCGCTACCAGTGACCATCTGTACCAATGAAAGGGAAATTACCTGTTCAATGACAATCTAGGAGATATATTGCTCAATGTTGCAAAAAAATTTGACTCCTCATGGAATATCTGTTACAAGCATGTGAATCCCAATTCGCAGACCCACAATTATCGCCTGAGGGAATCGTTCAGGCTTTTCGCTTGCCCAAGTACTAGTGCGCGCTGTTGTAAATTTTCGACAATCGGCCGTCTTCAGCACTGTAGAGACACTGACAAAGGCGTTAGGGTCTGCAGTCACTAACTGCGTAACAAATGAGAGCAAGTACAAGTCAAATCTTTACTGAATGGTCTATGAAACACCGTTAAATCAGTTTGCACACAAGCCTGCAGGAGCTTAAATTAAGGAGACATCGTACAGGCTCAACGAGTCCTTCAGTTGCATCCACTTGCGCACAGTTTACCCGTAACAATTTAGAGGAAATAGAAAAGGGAGAAATATGAATTCGTAATCAGCGGTCAAAAGAAAAAATCATTGGAAATACACAGGCCTGGTAGAGGTCGACGATGATATTAGTGATCGACTCCGCGTTTTTCCACATTCACTTCATTTCCAAAAAAGATGCACTACACCCACTTATAGTCCAGGGCGTGCCGCAACTGTGGCACTTATCAGGAAGGCGAGAGTGGGAAGAGCTGGACCTCGGAGTCCTGGAATTCACGTATTTTCTCCAAAATGCGCACTGGATTTGGAGACTCACAGCTACGATCGGGGCTGATTCGTCCCGTGAGGGCTTGCAGAGCTATGTAGTAGATGTAACGAGTCGGCTGGCTCACATTGGTTGCGTCTGAAATGCCTGCGAGGGCAGAACCCAGGGCCAGGCAATTTGCTGTACTAGCGGGTGAGTGCTCGCGATCGGTTCGCGGACAGGCTATCTGAGATCGGAGAGATGACGTGGCCGATGGCGCTTCGGCGGCGCTTTCACCTTAAATTTGAAAATAGTAAGACTCGAGTACTTGTAACCGGTGGATGCCGTCTTCTTCAGGCCGATTTCAGAGTTTAGTTTGACAGTTCTGAAAAGACTTCGTCTTAGCAGAAGTAAAATGCAGTAGCATTTAGAGCAGATGGTGCTGTATTAAGCCAGTGTTCATTGGGCTAATCGTGTATTGGGGCCTAATGTTGGAAAACAGAAACACATCATAGATTATCGCGAATTTACTTAGCTTATCACGCCCGCCTTTCCGCCCAATCGGACCAGTGATTGTCTCAAATCAGAATTCAACAAGACAAGGCCGAAAGGATGACTGCATGCTAAACAGATGGCGAGGCCTTCTGCTGATCACAAGTTCAATTAAGTTGTCTGTATAGTCCATGCACGCACCAAGGCTACATGGAGTGATCATCTATCACAGATCACGAGTGTAAATTGTGCTGCGCTCTACCACCGCTGAAATTCGGTGGTTTTCTTCGGAAAAGATAAAACGCCTATAAACATTTTCCTAGATTAAAAGAATATCTAAAAATCATATGGTCGAACAATTTTTTTCAATGAAAGTCCACAATGATTGTGAGAAAAAAGTTCGTCAAACAAGCGAACAACTGGCAATACCCTAGCAACAACAGTTGCCACAAAATGCTTAGTTTGGTAGTATTTGGGACCACAGATGGCACCACCAATGTGTCCAAAGTAATGGGTTACTTAGTCGACAACATTTCGGAAGTTTATTTAAAATAATCCTAGTAT
>CACRXP010000528.1:0-33556 GCA_902702965.1 Spirometra erinaceieuropaei | reverse complement strand
CTTGAGCAATTTGGCTCGCCGATATTGACATCAGGAACGGTGGTTTTCCGCGCGCTGTCCGTGCGGCTAATTAATTTGCCTAGACAAAGTCTCAACGACGAATATGGACCGAGGAGGTCACTACGCTTGTTGATTGACTGAGGACTTGAAAACCATAATTCGAGCGGTTCGCGGCTCACGCGGGTGTCGCCTCTAGCAAGAATTTCTACTTCGTCAGACTTGAATGTGTGGTTGGGTCTCGTAGAGTGAGCCGAAACTTGGGAGCTGGCGTCTTTCCTCTTCAACGCTGCTGCGTGCTCGGCCATACGCGTCCGCAGTAGTCTTCCGGTTTCTCTGGCATAGTTAGTTTACTCACAGCTGCACCAGACACGGTAAACGACTCCAGATGTTTCTTGTTGTGGCAATGGGTCTTTCGGCCTCATTATCTGGCGCCTTATGGCTGCCTGCGGTCTGTGTGCTATCCCAATTCCAAGGGGTGTGAGAAGACAACTGACGGCTTCTGAGACATTCTTCACGTACGGGAGAGCTCACCAAAATTTGGGGCCGGTTGGATTTCGTCTCTCGTCTCGTTTGTGTAGGCACTGGTTGACGAAGTTGCGCGGGTAGACATTGGCTTTGAATATCCGTCGAAGGTGTTGTAATTCAGCAGCCTTGTCTTCTGGCTCACTGCAGTGTGTCTCCACACGCTTGTATAATGTCCTTACACAACTGCGTTTGTGACTGATTGGGTGGTTGCTGTTGTAGTTCAGTACTTGCGTCGTGTTTGCCGCATTCCTGAGTACTTTGCTTTTTAGCCCACCACAATCTTTGCGGCGGACGAGGGCATCAAGAAGGCCAGCTGGTTGGGTTCCTCCACCTCCATCGTAAATTGAATGTCCGGGAAGATGGCGTTGAGATGTTCTTTGAATTCCATCACTCGACCCCGTTCGATGACGACGAAGGTATCATCCACATACCGAGCCTAGAATTTCGACCTGTGGTGTCGGAAAACCAGCGACTCCAACCGTTGTAGGACCGACTCGGCTATGAGCCCCGAAATCGGCAAACCCATGGGCGTGCCCTTCACCTGCTTGTTGATTTTTCCGTCGAAAGTAGAGTACGTCTTGAGGCAGAACTGTAGAAGTTGGAGGACTTGGGCGTGTCCAAGGCGATTCTCCGCTTCATCGTATTTGTCTCGTAGGCGTAGTTCAATGGTCTCGACTGACAGGCCCTGCGGAATAAAAGTAAAAACGGACGTGACATCAAAGGAAACCATGACGTCGCTTGGCAGGAAGCTTACCCCTTTAAATTTCTTCGAGAATTGTGTTGACAAACTGATTGTAGTGTCTAAATTTGCGGTCAGGAATTTGAGACGCCGAACCAGCCACTTTGCCAGTCCGCAAGTTAGAGTACCATTGAGTGAGACGATGAGCCGGAGGGGGACACCCTCTTTGTGCAACTTGGGAAAGCCATAGAAGCGGGCCAAGTTCGTGTTCTAGGTTCACGCCATGCGTCGGTCAGGCGATGATATTACACCCGAATATTCCAATTCCCTCTGTGTTGCATTGGTTACTCGTGTCAGTGTTTTTACCGGGTTGGTTGCGCAAGGGGTATAGGATTTTCGGTCCTCCAGCAGAGCTTTGGCCTTCTGAAGTTAGTCTGTCCTGCCCAAACAAACCGTGAAACGCCCCTTGACCGCCGGCACGATAGCAAGGCCTGCATTGGCCTGGAGTCCCTTATGTGCAGCAAGTTCGGCCTTGGACAGACTTAACGCGGCCTGTGAGCCATAAGGAGAGACGATAATTGGTGCCAAATAAGGTTCTTGGTCTCGGCCGTCACTTCCCTCTAACTGAGGATTGATTCCACACGAAGGATCAAATTGAGGTGTTACGACACGAAGCTTCATTTAACCTGTCAACGGAGATCACTTTGACAGGTTTGGCATCAGCTGTGTTTGACGAGGAAGAAATTCTTGCTAGAGGCGACACCCGCGTGATCTGCGAACTGCTCGAATCATGGTTTTCAAGTTCTCAGTCAATCAACAAGCGTAGTGACCTCCTCGGTCCATATTCGTCGTTGAGACTTTGTCTAGGCAAATTAATTAGCCGCACGGACAGCGCGCGGAAAACCACCGTTCCTGATGTCAATATCGGCGAGCCAAATTGCTCAAGAGCCCACACGGGTGACGAAATCCGGGCGTCAGCACCTCGGCTGCGGGCTACGAGCGTTGGGATCGATAATCTTGACCGGAATACAAGAGCATAGCAACTGCATGCTTCAACACCTGGCCAGTCGAGCCGTGATGCGCTCGAGATCTGCCAACTGCGATAGGCGTGCAGCGGCCTAGCAACTACATCCTATATATACTGCAACACCTGGGAAATGTATCACCCTTATCTGACTCTGTCTCTGATGATGGATTCGAGTGAGAGTCCGACACGTCAGGTTAATAAAGCTCTTGTTCCAGTGGTCGTGTCTCCTTCGCGAACAGAGAGCAACTCGATCTTGTGCCGCAAGGGCTATTTGAATTCGGAGTCGACCATGTTCTCCGGAATGTCTGTAATAATAAATCTGTTCCTGCGGGTCATTCTTCTTTTGACCCATCTCTCGTGTACATACACATGCCAATGACTCATCCAATATTGATAACTCATCATTCCCATAAATATATTCACCATAATCATTTTAGCGCTGTCGCATCGTCTGTTTGGGTTTTGGACTGTGCGTTATCGAAATGTCCGGAAATTATAGGCAAAGTGAGCTGGCGCAAAGTTCCTTGAGATACGCCTCAGTTTGGCACTTACGAGGGTCCTTTGTGCCGTGACTCTTACAGCCTCTTTGATTTCAGGCACTTAGTTTACCAGAAGAGGTATCATATGACAAGTTACTGGCGAGGAATGCAAACTGCCCCATGTTTACCTTCGCAGATATGAGGAGGCAATTCGGAACGGTCATTGTGTGGACGAGACTTCCGTTTATGAGCAACCGAAATTCGATCGCACTCTCCATAAAGGCCAGTATATATGGTGGGGCGAGAACTAAAATATAAAAAAAATTATGAGGGGGAATTCCGACCCAGCCTACAACCGAACGAACGACACCCACCAATATTCTTGGGTTCGAAGTTCCAGGATAGATTAAAATTTGTTGTTGCGGCAATAGAGGACTGCTGAATTCTACTCGAGGGCGCCTTCAGTGACGAAACGGCACAGCCATCTACGTACTGTTGCTCCAGCTCATCCGCCGGACAAGGAAAGTTGTAAAAGTCTGCTGTACTTAAGGGGATTGGCTGCGGAGTTAAACGCTGGAGGTAGCAGTTTCCTATGAAAAGAAGCAGGTAGGTTACAGGTCTGGTAGACCTAGCTAAGAAACCCCCATAGAACATCAAGTGGAAAATTCACCTAGTTGCGAGCGAGATTGGTCAACATCAGAGCGATTAATAAACCGGGGAAGATATAGCACACACAAAGATTATTAGGAAAGCTAGACCACGCTGAAACTTCATTTCCTGCATTTAATTCTTACCTTTGTAGAAATTTGAGTAAAAATAGATTTTCGACACCTAAAAGCTTTGCTTTATTACTGTCTAGGTAAACGTACGGTTGAAACAGAGGAGTAACTCGAGGTCGTCATCAGATCGCATCTCGACCACGGCTACTGCCTGACTCTTGCAGTTTTCCGTACGATAGAGATGCAACGTCTCCCCTGTCCGTTCATCCAGCAGATCAAACTGGTTGCGGTAGCCAGCGCATATCCGTCCTCCCTGATTGCTGTCTAAGACGTCCAGCACTTGCACTGGTTCGCTGGTTGGGACCTCCTAAAAGTAACAAAAGGAAGATTTGAGGGTGAGCGCGTACACTTGGTTGTGATACGTGCTTTCGTCTGACATCTGCCTCATGCCCCGGTACGGGAATGTAATCCGGCGACAGAGGGGGCCCAGAAATAAAGTTCACAGGTGACCATGAATAGTACTTTGAGTTCAGGCACCTATTTAGCTTTAAGCTGATTGCAGTCGCGCAGATTACAAGGGAAATTACTCAAACCAAGTACGTTTTCAATTGGTTGATCGCTCTACACGTTTTTATGTCCTTCCAGAAAATACTGTGATTGTGCGATTTATACAATAAGAGCAAGTTTCTATGGCGATTGCTAGGACAACCGCCAATTCCCTTCTCCATCCGTGTACGGACATTCAGACGCTTTAATGCAGAAAACTGATTACTTGGGCAACTGGAACAGACTATTCTCATTTTGTCATCTCTGTTCATTCTCCCCTTTAGTTACAAAACATCATTTAGTACGGAAGTAAACTAGAGAATCTAACAGCGCAAATCATAATTGGGATATATTAAGCGCAGTGTGTCCTCTGATCTTGAGGAGAGTCAGAAATTGCAAAAAAGTGCAGACAGGACCCGAGAGTACCACGAAGTGAAGACTGCACACATGTAGAGTACGTATTTAATGGACTTAAGAGCGAAGGATCGTTTTTGTATCGGCACTCAGTGATATGCCGCCATCTACCATTTCCTCAATGCAAAAGCAACTAAAGGAGTAAGCTCACTCTAACGAAAACGAAATGGGCAGTGAGGTCGGAGTAAGTAAACTGGTTCCAAGATGAAAGCGACCGTCCAGTGCTTTCCATTTGCCATTGAAATATGAGTAGTCTCCTGCCGACCGCGCACACTAATCGAAGGGGTCTCGTTGTGGCCGTGCTCGTCGCGAAGATATGACAGCCTATAAATCAAACACGTTGTTACTAATGCGTTATCAGTAGACGTCTCAAGGGTTAACACATTTTTTACCATAATATTACCGTAGATATTAGAAAGACCATTAACACGGGTTAATACGGTTAATTGGTTTTCCTGCTCCCAAATCAAGGATTACTACACCGTTTAGGCTAAACAAAACGTAAACGTTAAACTCTAACCTGCAATTCATCCTTAATTAAGGGACCACTCGTAGTGTGGGCGATGCCGGGACTTTCCTAGTTATGGCCCCAGAAAAAACACTATGATGTTAATTCAGGTGCTCTATTAGAATTTTCGATTCTGCCACAAAATGCTTTCGGAAATAGACAAGGTTTCTTCTAAGAAATAGAAACGATCGCTGGAACAAGAGTTTTATTCGCCTGGCCTTTCGGATTCTCGCACGAACCCACCATCAGAGACAGTGACAGATACGGGTGATTCGTGCACAGGAAGTTGAAGTGTTTACAGGATGCAGTGGTCATGCTACTGCTTACCTATGATAATTAACTGTTCGTCCCTTCATCGGAGATTGTTACCCCGCAATTCTTGGAGAAGCTTAAAGGGGTAAGTCTTGTCAAATGAAGTCATGGCATCCTTTGATGTCACGTCCCTCTTTACTTCTCTCCCTCAGGATCTGGCAGTCGAGACCGTCGAACTACTACTACAAAGCGAATACGGTGAAACGGAGAATCGGCCCGGACATGCCCAAGTCCTTCAGCTCCTGAAGTTCTGTCGCAGGATGTTTGACGGAACAATCTACGAGCAGGTGAAGGGAATACCAATGGGTTCGCCGATTTTGGGACTCATAGCCGAGGCGATCCCACAACGGTTAGAATCGCTGGTCTTCCAACACCACAGACCGAAGTTCTGGGCTCGGTATGGGGACGATACCTTTGTCGTCATCGAAAGGGATCAGGTCCCAATGTTCAACGAATGTCTTAACATCGTCATATACTTTACGATTGAGGGGGAAGAAAATGACCAGCTGGCATTCCTTGATGTCCTCGTCTGTCGCAAAGTTTGTGGTGGCCTAAAGGCCAAATTGTTCAGCAAAGCGACGAACAGGACGCAAATACTGAACTTCAACAGCAACCGCCCACAAACACAGTTGCATAAGGATGCTATATCGGGGTGTCGGGACGCACTGCAGTGGACCGGAAGACAAGCTTACCGAATTCCAATATATTCAACGGGTTTTCAGAGAAAATGGTTACCCGTACAACTTCGTCAACCGGTGCATGCGCAAACGAGATGAGCGACAAAGTGACATCGAACCCAAATTCTGGCGACCGATCCCGTATATCAAAACCGTCTCCGAGGTTGTCAGTCGCCTTCTCGCACCACTTGGAGTTGGAGTTGCACACAAATCGCAGGCAACCATAAGGCGTCAGGTGATGAGACCAAAAGACTCACTGCCACGGCAAGAAACATCTGGAGTCGTTTACCGGATCTGGGGCAGTTGTGGGCAAAGCAAATACGTCGAAGAAACTGGAAGACTGCCCCGGATGCGAATCGCCGAACACGCGGCAGCGGTGCGGAGAAATGATGCCAACTCTCAAGTCACAGACAATTGGACGAGACCCGGCCACACATTCAACTTCGACGAGACAAAAATTCTCGCGAGAGGTGATAATCGCGTGAGCCGCGAGTTGCTTAAGCCATGGTTCCCGGGACCCCAGTCTATCATCAAGTGCAATGACATCCCACTCCATATTCGGTGCTGAGGCACTGTCTGACCAAAGTAATTAACCACTCGGGGAGCGCGCAGGCCGGTGAGCCAGATGGCCGAGCAACCATTAGGCCAGTATCAAACACGGGTGATGAGATTTCAGGAATTAACAACTTGCATGCCAGCCATCAGGCAATTAGCGCACCAGCGGGGCAACAATCCTCGAGGAAGCGGAGAACGGTTAATTAGCATAGGTACGCAGTAGCATAGGCAACTGCATCCTATAAATACTGTAACTTCCTGTGCACGAATCGCCCGTATCTGTCACTGCCTCTGATGGTTGGTTCAAGCGCAACCCGAAACGTCAGGCGAATAAAGTCCTTGTTCTAACGATCGCTTCTTCTTGTCAGCTATTTCCTGAATCTCTCAGCTTTGCTTGTATTGGGCATGATTTCCTTTTTGGTTAACTATAATGCAACTTATGTGATGGGATTAGGTTACCCAATTTTAACTGTTGCGACAGTTAGTAGAGCAATGCCAACGGACAGTTCTATACCTTGGAGTCAATTTGTGGGTAGTGTTCTGGCAAATTAATACCAGGAAGTTCTGTCCAGCGTCGAGGTCCGAACTCAGTTCTCTTAAGTTGTCGTCTAGCGTCTTTTTGTTGTAGTAGACTGTATATGTCTCGTACCGAAAGTTCGATCTACATCATTTATTAGACATGGTGTGGGTCATTAAACGCTCTTTTCAAGTCACAGTGCATGACAAAATTCCGACCAAGTCGAACCATTTATCATAGCCGGATGTTGTTTTACACTAGGCTTTTGGAAAATGATAAGGGGTTAGGGGCAACCTCTACACGCGTACTGGTGTGCGAAATTGCTGTATGAGTGGAAAAACCTTCACAGGATAACTGCGTACGCTAACCTACATGAGGTGGAACTCGGCAGGGACGACTAACTCCACAGTGAAATTTGACAATGAAACGGAAAAACAATGCTGAAACTGAAAACTGCGACAGCCGAACTGCACTTTAAGTACTGGCAAACTATAGGGTGACATTCGCAACAGACGTTTCTTGCTGTCGTAAAGCTGATCAGATATAAAAACGTTGAAACCGAAAGTACTATCTGACTTAATCCTGATTTGACCTTCAAATTGCAGAGCTTAATAAACAGTAATTAAATAAAACCACCTATAATACTGTTGGTGGTATAGTAGTAAACATTCCGATGGTATGACAAATGCGAGAACGCCTTTTACCAATTGGGCCTGGAGAAGCACAATTACAAACTAGCAAGAAAGTTTAGTAAATATCCTAAGACTCATGGACACCATGTTATTTTGTTATTCCCCTTCTTATTTCTTCCTCTTCTTCTTCTTCTTCTTCTTCTTCTTCTTCTTCTTCTTCTTCTCATTCTTCTTCCTCAAACAAGGAAAGAATGTTTCTATGGCTCGCTACCTTTCACACTGCTGTCCGGTCTAGTGCACATGCAAGTTACGGCGAAAAGAGTAATTAGCTAAACCATATTTTCGTGGACGGAGTCAGCGCCCCGGGCGGTCATAATCGAACTGAGATCATGAGATATGAAAACCACTCGTGTATCTGGTGAATTTCCTGACTTACCTTTAGAGCGTTCAAGAGCATATTTCTTGAGGATCAGTCGATCAATCACGTTTACGGTTGGTAAACAGCTGAGTTGCATGACGGAAACACGAGTTTCACGGCCTATTAGGATGGATGGTGTAGGAGTTTGAGATTTTTTGGTCAAACCAATTAAGGCGTCAAGAGTAGTATGGAGGATTAAATGCACTGAAATATATAATATTTGTCTGCCTCGACCTTTCGGAAACTAAATCTGCTAGCATAATCCGGCGCGAATGTATTTGCGATCAGTGCACCAGACAGCATGCTTTGTCGTTAGCCACCTTGCTGCCTTAACTCTTTAGGGGGTGGACAAAAATATTCGCTAAATGACCAAGAATACGTTCCGACGGCCCAATGCTCTGTCATAAAGAAGCCATGCAATACCTCCGTTGCTTGTTTCGAAGAAAATAGCAATGCAGGAAGCTCATATATCAAATGATCACTTTACTTTAAGTGCATTCCTCTCTGGCTGAGCCATACTAAACAATTAGTCAGAAGCCGATTAAGGTTGGGATTTCCCCAATAAACTGTCTTCCTTACATATTTCTTATTTTTACCAAACTGGCTGCGTTCCACATGGCTTGGAAAAGGGACTCCAGTAAAGCGTCTCGCAACACTCTTGTTTCTTGCTAGATCTTTCGGAACTATGAATGGCGAAGACTTTTTCTTCTATCTCACTTCCATTAACACGATTTTTGATATAATGTGGACGTCCGTGATACCTCCAGCCTACCCAACCCTGGAGGTATTCATAGCACTGGGCTGTTCCAAAAGACTTGCCTGCATTCCGACATAAAAATATAAACAAGAAATCTAAGGTATAACACGGCCTGAGAGGTTTCTTAACGGGGTAAATAAAACATGAGTAGAATACGAAACATACATTTCCTCGACAGCATTTATAGCGTGTCCTCATGCTACCGCCTATGAAAGCTGCAGATTTGAATTCCAGGGAAGAACCGAGCGAAAATATGTTAAACCGTGATCTGTCTGGCAAACCGCCACCTCCACATAACTAAAGGCGAAAATTCGTGGCTTATATTGTAAGGATTTCGCCCGAAGTTCCCAATGACCAAGGTAGGTGTAGATATCAAGCTTTTATGACCCGAGATTGTTGTACTGGTGGTCGATAATGGCATATGAACGAAAACGTAGGCTTTCAGGTCTGCTTTTCTTTCATCGGCAATTCTTCTACCAACAAACAAGTCAATCAAGGACAAAGTGAAAGTGATGTCTACCGGTTATTCACTATGGCACAAGAGGCATTTACTTCGGTGATTTCACGTTACTGGTCGTACCCTTCCAGGAAATAAATGTACGCACGAAATTCCCTGCGGCCGCCAAAGCAACTTTCGATGTCATTTGATAGGAAGCTGGCCAGTGGGTGTACTTTGAGGTATTCCAAACTGATGTGCATTACTTGGGAGATTAAATAAGGAGTTTTCTTCGAAGTAGTTCCCTTGTAAAAGTAAAATGACACCAAAAACGTCAAAGCAGTAAACAGTGCCGGGTTGATGGAAACAGTTTGAACTCGTAGCTTGAGCAAGACGCTGCCTGATGCATGTAGTTGCTAGTAAGCTGGGTATATATGACTTAGTCGAGTAATATTGTAAGATTATACAAGCAACGAGCTTAAATACAAGGCAAGGTTCACACTAATTTCATAATGAATCCATGCTAATACCTGACGTAGGCAACAATTTTTGTTCAATAATGAAGTCTAATCAGAGAGACGGAAATTCATAAGCCACAAATATCTTGTTTTAGGACGCAATCGAACAGTTTACTTCTTGAGTTCTTTCAGGTGTTCTACCACCTGGACTACCAAGGGACTATGACTAGGAACTTTGAAAAAATAAGTTACAATTAATTATTTATAGGATGACAGCAATCATGCCTCCTAACGCAATAATCGCGAAAAAAATTAAACATGCTTATAACAATAATAGTACCTTTATCATAGCGGATAATCATGATTCCTGCTGATTCAACAACTTTAAGTTGCTTTACCTCGACTGTTCGGTCAATGAGTAGTAGTGGCGGCTGATGTTCTGAATAGTAAGAAAAAACATACTCGTAGAGTGAAGGTAATTCATAATAGAGCCGTTGAAAGGAGTTTCTCATGACAGTGTCAAAAAGATCGGTACGGAGTCGTGCAATAAGGCAAACAAATGAATCATGGGTAAAAAATTTAAACTATAAAGCGATTTCGTGCCGTTTTAAAAAGTACTGATGGAGCTTCTAAGTGAATACATCATCGAACCATATGCTGGATAAATGATAGACCAATTTGCAATCCGTATCAAGGACCGAACTGTTTTGGAAATCGCGCAGATCCACTGCTCTGGTGAGGGTTTTAGAACTTTTTTTTACTGACTAAAGAAGTCTTCTGGCATATCTGCATGGAACGCCGTATAAAAGTGGGAACAAAAGACCAAAAGAGATATTTCAAAGACTATGTCTAACCTTCGAGGGCGTATGCGCCAAAGTCCGAACCCACCACCATGACCTTCCCTAAAGTGACACTTAATGAAGCAAATAACTTAACTTACCCCAGGCATCACCGCAAGTAATTTCGCCATGCAACTTCATGTGGAGACGATGAGGCTGCCAGGGCTAACGTAAAAGGGAAACAAGATGTTGAAAGTGGTGCAGGAATAACAAGGAAAACGCAAGTGTGGAAAAATATGTCTAGGTTCTTCTGCATGGACAGGGGTTTTATCTTGAATCGCGAGTCACGGTACACATGAGGACAGAATGCAGCGAATAGATGGGGTGGTAACAGGTAGTTAGAGGGCGCCTTGAGACTGGGGTTGGATATGTAGTGGTCCTCCGCGGTGCCTGTTGTAACACTTTGCCTCTCGCCCTCACTTGCACGTGCACGCCAGTGGCAATCTTGTTCTGCTCAAATCACAGCTACCCAAGTCGGCCAATCAACTTTGTTATGGAGAATGAAAGCGGCGTAGAGCCACGGCCTAAGGCGCTAAACAGGGGACCACGCCGGCGATGTGAGTCACGCGGGAAGTTAGACGACCGACCGGCGCGCACTGCAGCGCCGAGCGCGCGTGGTGGCTTTGTTCACGTGTGCGGTCCAATCAATGGCTGGTCGAACATTCCAGACGTTTCCGCGGGGGGACTATCGCGCACGCGGTGGCCAATCAGCGACCAGCACGCTCGGGGCAGGAACATTCTAGAACGCCCTCAACGGCCGGCACATCATTGGACGGAACGTTCCAGAACGCACGGGAGCCAATATAAATAGCACACCTTTCTTACGAGCTGTAACCTCCTCCTGTTCGCAAGTTCCAATAAGGTGCTTGTCCTCCGAACCGGCTCTCTTCCTGTCCTACCTTCCTTCCGGGTCATAACAACTGGCGACGCAGGTGCAGCAAAATGATATCAGAAGAACAAATGAAACACATACTGGAGGCCCAGCAAGCCAGCTTCATGGCAGTACTCACGGAAATGTAGCGAAATTGGGGACCGGCATCCAGAGAGAACAAGAGGAAATAGATCGAACAACGGATCACCGAGTTCGTTTACGATCCAGAGGGAGGTGTGAACTTCGAAGCCTCGTTTCGAAAGTACGAAGGACTGTTCGAAGAGGAGGGAGCAGAACTGGACGACAAGACGAAAGTGGAAATCATTCTGCTAAAACTGGCCCAGTGGGAACACGAGTGGTACGTAAAGTTCATTCTACCTCAGAAACCATCAGATGTCTCGTTTAAGGACACAGACAAGCATTTGAAAGCATTGTTCTGTTTTACAAAGTCTTTATTCAATCGACGTTATGAATGTTTCAAGCTAGAACGTAAGCCTGAAGAAGACTATTTTGACTTGGCCGGTCGAGTTAATGATACTTTTCAGCAAGCCGAGCTAGAGCAGGCCACCAGCACACAGATTAAAGCACTATTTTTCATTAAGTCGTTGACGTTGCCAGAAGATGCAGATGTGCGCACGCGGTTACTCGCCCAGCTAGACCAGAAAGGCGATATGACAGTACAGGAACTGGCGGAGGAATGTGTCCGAATCACAAATATCAAGAAAGATACCCGGCTAATTGGAAGCACAAATAGTCAGCCAGCTTACGTTTTTGACACAAAATCGAGACAATCACAACCGAATAGAGTTTCTCCACGGAAGCCAAAGACGGCTTGTTGGCTGTGCGGCGGCTGGCACTACGTGAGTGAATGTCCCTATCGTAGTAGGAAGTGCTACAAATGTTCCCGTGTTGACCATAAAGCTTCACATTGCAGAGCAGCGCACACTAGCCCAAGAAAGAATTGCCATGTCGTTTTAGAAGACGATTCGCATGTGCTCAACTGTGAACACCGGAAATACCTGACAGTGAATATTAACGAAAAGCCGACACAGCTTTTGATCTGACCATAATCAGCATGCGCGCATGGGAGGACATCGGTTCTCCAGAACTGAGACCATCAGAGATCGTAGCGTGGGCGTCGAACGAGACGCGTATGGAATTTGAAGGCGTTTTCCAGGCGACTGTCAGATGTCTATGTGTCGAAGACCCGTAACAATCTTCTCGGAAATAAGACGATCTCCGAACTGGGATTGTGGAACCGTCCCTTTGACGAAATTTGCAGCGCGGTGCACAACACTACTGAGGAGGTCCTGAAGAATAAGTATATGGAACGCATGGAGAACGCGGTCGGCAGGTGCACGAAGACGAAGATAAGTCTGAAAGTGAAGCCGGAGAAAAAGCCAGTCTTCAAGCAGAGTCGACGAGTTCCGTTTGCGGTACAGTCGTCCGTAGAAGCTGAACTAGAAAGACTACAGGCCAAGGGCATCATCTATCCTACCAATTATTCAGCTTGGGCTGCTCCAGTCGTGGCGGTGAAGAAACCCAACGGACAAATACGATTATGTGCGGATTATTCAACGGGCCTGAACGACGCACTAGAAGATTATCATTACCCGCTGCCAACCTTAGAGCAAATTTTTGCTACTCTAAATGGAGGGAAAGTCTTTGCAAGGATCGATCTATCCGAAGCTTACTTGCAAATTGAGGTGGACGAGAAATCGCAGGAACTTTTGACCATTAATACGCACAAGGGACTCTTCAGATACACTCGCCTAAACTACGGCGTGAAAACGGCGCCTAGTCTGTTCCAGCAGATTATGGATACGATGCTTACGAATGTTCCCGGGACTATTGCATATCTGGACGATATTTTGGTTGTCGGTAGCTCAGAGGAAGAGCTGACTCAAAGGCTGGACCAGGTTGTGGACAATCTGATCGACTACGGCCTTAAGATCAATATGGAGAAAAGTGAATTTTTGCGGAAGGAGATCCACTATCTCGGGTTCATAGTCAACGAGAATGGGCGTGCCCCTGACCCAAAGAGGGTGAAGGCATTCCAGAACATGAAAGTGCCGAAGAACACGAAGGAGCTGCAATCGTTTATGGGGTTGGTCAGCTACTACGGTCCCTTCATCACTGGGTTGCACAGTTTAAAACCTCCACTCAGCCGACTTCTGTGCAAGGACGTGGAGTTTATTTGGTCACCAGAATGTCAAAACGCATTTGATGCCATAAAGACAAAGATATGCGACTCAACTATGCTATCGCACTTCGAGGCTGACAAAGAAACCATTGTCCAGGCAGACGCCTCTGATTACGGCTTAGACAGAGTGCTCCTTCAGAAGGACGCAGATGGGAGAGTCCAACCCATCATGCATGCCGCCAGGTCACTGACGAAGGCAGAACGGAATTATAGCCAGATTGAAAAGGAGGCACTGGCCATTATCTTCGCCGTACAGAGATTCCACCTGTTTATTTATGGCAGACCCTTCACACTGCACACTGATCATTAACCACTGAAGTTCCTTTTGGGTACTAACCGTGGTGTTCCCCAGAACGTAGCTAAAAGAATACAACGCTGGAGTACTATTCTTCAAAACTATGACTTTCAGATCCAATATGTGCCCACTCAGAAGTTTGGAGCTCCGGACGCTTTATCACGACTGAGTACAAGCAACGAAAATCAAGAAGACGTGGTTGTCGCCAGTACGCTAATGCAAGATGATGACGAGTTTAGAGGTGTCATCCGACAGTTGGCGCTCACAGCCGAGCACATCAGGGCCACCACTGCAGCAGACCCACCTTTGCGTCAGCTGAAAGAGTTTATTCGGAACGGTTGGCCCAGCGACGACAAAGTACACCCATCGATAAAGCCTTTCAGGAACAGAAAGGAACAGTTGTATATCACGGAAGACTGCATAATGTGCGATAACAAAGTGGTGATTCCAGCCAGATATCAGCAACAAGTTTTGCGGGAGCTCCATGCCGGACATCAGGGTTTGACCCGCATGAAACAACTGGCCCGCAAATGCGTATATTGGCCGGGAATTGATAACGACGTGGAATCTTTCGTTCGAAGCTGCGGCCGGTGTGGACGTGAAGCTAAGAACCCAGCGAAAATACCGCCCGTGCCATGGCCAGAGGTAACGAGACCTTGGAGTAGAGTCCATATGGACTTTGCGGGTCCGTTTTTCAACCGAATGTTTCTAATAGTTGTCGATGTATGGTCCAAGTGGCTAGAAGTTTTCGACGTCTCGGCAGCTACTGCTGATACCACGGCAAGGAAGACAGAAGAACTAATAGCGAGATACGGCATTCCCACGGAGATTGTGACGGATAACGGCACTCAGTTCACGTCATCAGTTTTCCAACAACTGTGTCAGAAATGGGGAATTCGACATGTGACGTCACCACCATTCCATCCGCAATCGAATGGCCAGGCAGAACGGTTCGTCGACACGTTCAAGAGAGCGATGAAAAAGATGTGGAACACTGGTGTTAACCCGGAGTATCTCAACACATTCCTCTTTGCCTATCGAACAACTCCAAAAAGTGATCTGGGGGGCAGACACCAGCCGAACGGTTTTTGGGACGACAGCCGGATACGCGACTACAGTACCTGCAACCGGAAGCTCGAGCTCCACAAACAACAAAACATTACTTTCGCGAGGGAGAGGAGGTGTTTGCTCGCAACTACAAAGCCGGAGAGAAGCCCTGGATAGAAGGTATAATAAGAAAATCCAGAGGTGTTGTGTTCGAGGTGGAGACAGCAGCTGGAAAAATAAAGAGGCATGCCAATCAGCTCAGGACTAGACACACCGGAGACGGTCAAATGGCACTCGACTTGCTGTGTGATACCTTTGAGGTTCCAACCCCCAGGGTAGACAGTCAGACAACATTACCCGTCGTTCGTAGAAGTAGCAGAAGAACGCAACCGCCAAGGAAATTGGTCCTGGACCCGAAGAAGAAGAGGTACGAGGTCAAACTTTCAAAAGCGGGAGGTGTTATGGAGAATGAAAGCGGCGTAGAGCCACGGCCTAAGGCGCTAAACAGGGGACCACGCCGGCGACGTGAGTCACGCGGGAAGTTAGACGACCGACCGGCGCGCACTGCAGCGCCGAGCGCGCGTGGTGGCTTTGTTCACGTGTGCGGTCCAATCAATGGCTGGTCGAACATTCCAGACGTTTCCGCGGGGGGACTATCGCGCACGCGGTGGCCAATCAGCGACCAGCACGCTCGGGGCAGGAACATTCTAGAACGCCCTCAACGGCCGGCACGTCATTGGACGGAACGTTCCAGAACGCACGGGAGCCAATATAAATAGCACACCTTTCTTACGAGCTGTAACCTCCTCCTGTTCGCAAGTTCCAATAAAGTGCTTGTCCTCCGAACCGGCTCTCTTCCTGTCCTACCTTCCTTCCGGGTCATAACAAACTTCGAGGCCGTCTCTCAGACATGTATGACTACAAACAATCTCAGTCCAGGATGTCCACCATATGATTCCGATCTAATTCAGCAGAGCAGCAGTTCCATCAGCACCAGCACCCGCATGCCCATCACAATACCCAATATTTTGTCTCCTCTAAGTTAAACCAACAAATACCGACATAGCGTACGAATTCGCCGCCGTCGTCTAACTCAACAAATCAACCACAACCTTTCTTCGGTCCCCCAATTATCTTGGCTCCTTTCACCCAGCTGCAGTCACTCACGCTGTCGATAACACCACCGGTGGCACGTTTCTCGTTCGTTCAGTTTAACAATGCGTCCTCCGTTTGGATTTTCCACTTGAACTCATGTCTGGGAATGGGAGGTCTGTAGTGACCCTCTTCCCGGCTCCTGTTGTAACGCTGTGCCTCTCGCGTGTATCAATGTCAGTCTGGTTTTCAGTGAATTATAGATATTCAAGACGGCTAATGCACCTTAAGTATGACTCAGATATTCCCTCTGATACGTCCGTCCCAGTGGTATTTGGACGCCTAATCTGGCCGCTCTGGACGTGTGTCCCGGTCCGGTTGTCAACTTTCTCCAAACCATTCGCCATCCAATGCTTCTTCTTTTTTTTTCTTCTTCTTCTTCTTCTTCTTCTTCTTCTTTCTGGCGTTCCAAGTCTAATCCTTCTTCTGGGAGCTGACTCTGAAGGTCTTCGTAGCTAAGGTCCGTCTATGACTTAAACTGCCGTGACAGATCTAAGAGGTCTCGGTGGTGGCCATCAAAGAGGCAAAGAAGTTTGAACGAAAAATATTATCTGCCAACAGATGAAAGGCTTTTGGGAGTTCAAATCGGCAGGTGACCTCCGAGGCCGCGCGTCACCATCCTCGGCTAAACCCGTGTACGAATCTCGTAGCGCAGACGCTAGGGTAACCATCCTGAGAGCATGGGTTCGGGTCACAAGTACTCTTGCACTCAGGGTCGCTGAAATAACATTTGGACAGTGTGAATAGTTGACGGTCTGACATAAGGGACTAGTGTGTGCATTTTTTGTGTAACGTCCCGAACGAATGGTGACAAACAAGCTGGTCAGTCACAGTTTGGACTCAGTAACTATATGAATAAACGTGAAATTCCTGATTAAGGTTTAAGAGAAGTCAGGATGCCAACGTGATCGCAAAGCATGCTTCATCGTTAAGAAAGTAGTAATTGATGAAATGAGAAACTATTTTTAATTTGCTTTGTTACTTATGTGTTTAGTATAAGAGTGTTGAATAAGTCATCTCCACGGAGGCCTACTGAAGATTTTATGTTCGCTTGGGAAAACCGTCTTTCCGCAACATTAAACGAAAGTAAAAAGAAATACTATAAGACTGTGAGATGAAGTCATTCGTAAAATGGTATTTGTCTATCGGGCAAGATACAAACAGCATCAAGGCAAAAGTACCTAAACGACAACAAAATAACTACGTACGATATGCTTTGAGATGCCTGTCGTAATGCAGCTTGTCGGCGCGTCACCTCGAATGATGGTGTTCAACTTCAACATCTGAATCGTTTAAAAATAGAAAACGTTAACTGAATCGACAATCAAGAGATGCAGTTTGATTAGCCTTCGTTCCCGTTAAACATTTCCTAAATGCACTTCACACTAGCAGTACTTTCAAGGCCAAAAGAGACGCCACGCTTTTGCACCTCACGCGCTTTAATATTCCTCGTTCCCCACTGTTTATTATTGCCCGTCTGCAGATAGCAGTATAGTACACGAAACATAGTATTTAAAATTGACGGACTAACCCCTCCCAAGAAGGCAACTATCTTGTTGGCCTTCTACAGATATCGATTACAGAATCAGACCTCGAACCTCCCTATTTTTATAGCTTGTTTGTTTGCATTCTGCGATGAGGATGAGGTCGAGCGTAAAAGCGCGACTGTAGTTATTGAATCGCGCCAACAAAACAGAATTGGCAATCAGATGAATGTAACATAATAAAGTTATCTGACGTACATAAACAAAATTCAAAAATGCTAAAGGTGAAGTATGGTCACTGGCATGATAGGCTGTGCCATTCAGGAAGATGTTGACCTGTCTCACTGGACGCACTCAAAGGCAACAGCCGAAGGGGAGGCTAGAATCTAATCGTATCCTTAGTTCTGTTGAACGCGTAATATTAAACCTACTACAGACATCGTGGATCGACTGGATCATAAAGGTAAGAACACTCGACCAACTTTCACTCGATTGCCTTACACATGTGTTGCATTTGTTATTTTAAGAGAGGTCTGACAGTTATCCTGAGAGAATGCTAGCGCAAATGGTTTATGTTTAACCTTCGTCATCGACGATAACCGTCACAAGGTTTTCTTTCTAGTTTTTGTCGTGGGATTTGGTGGTAAAAGTGTGAGTGTCCGACGATTTGATTACTTATGATGTTACTGTCGTTTAGATGGTAATAACTATGGATAGATAAAAGAAGCTAATTGGTTGCAATCGTGAGACTGCGGTAGACAGAGAGACAGTAAGTGACGGATAAGAAAAACCGTGCTTATATCATGTTTCATTGATGTTACATCGAACCTTCCTTCATTTGTGTCCCGCTCCGGAGTTCCAAACACCACAGAAGTAGGGCAGTCAGTTCGGTCCCTTAGGCGGTAAACTGAGTTCTGTGTGCTAAGTTCAGATAATTTCTGTCGGTGCATTGTCGTGGACAATGTTCCTCGATATCGTGTCCACATTGCAGTTGTTGCCTTTGTTATCATGGATGCGAATGTGTCACACGGGTCAAAAGTGTGCTCTAGGCGTCCGTTGATAGTGAAGACACAAAAACACGGGGTGGGCGCTGAGAGCGTTGTTCAGCGATATTCCAATTTGAAGTTATTTTCACCTCCGATGGCTTTATTGTTTGGTTGGCTCCAAAGGTTGCTGCTTCATTTTTCCCGCAGTTAGCTATGCATGGCAATCATGTGCGGGAGTTTCCTAAGACTCGAAAATAGTCAACAGTTATTTGAGGGTAGCCCTGAAGATGCACTTGTGCCATTATTTTCGTCCTCTAAGTGATGGTTGTCTGGGGCAACATCGTTGTAGGTTACTTGTTCTAAATTAAGTGTCTATAATCATTGCGTTTTAGCCGCACCATTCAGTGTAGATTTGAGTCCAAATTTAAGAGACTAAATAGAACAGACAATCGAAGACCTAAGTATACGTGGTTCGTTCCTTTCGCTTCACCTTTTGCATCTCATTGAAGAAGGGGAAAGAGGGAGACGTATATGCAGTACTGAGATGATCCAAGGTGCATTGACTCTCCGGTGGGCGATGATTTTGATCTTCTCAAAATCAAAATTTCGTTCATTTTGCCCGGTGAGGCCTCGTAACTGAGGTGGCTAGATCGTTGGCTGTACTAAAGCCTTCTACTTGCTGTCGTCGGCTCGAATCCCATCGGGGCACCGAGTCTTTCACAGTTGGATCAAAATGAATTATTTGAAATCTGCCATAACACCTATGAATTACATGAGACTGGTAATCATCTGGTGCATTGTAGATGTATTGATTAGGAAATCCTGCTTGGGTAGTCAGCTTACTGCATCAGATTTGGTGGATCCAAACGTTGCCGCAGGTTGGGCGGGTAAACTTGGCCCAAATTAAATTAAACCTCGTCGTCCGGTGGGACCTCGAGGCTCAGGTGGCTAAAGCGTTGATTGTACTTAAGCCCTCCGCTTGCTGTCGTGAGTTCGACTTCTACCTAGGTACCTAGTTTTTTTACAGTTGGGTCAAAATGAGAAGATCTCTAAAGCTTGAAACGACTGCTTTTTTCTGGGGTCTACCCTATCCATACTTTCCTCATGAGGTATAAATCCCGCCTTGCTTCCAACAACAAGTGACATTATGATTTAGTTTCTGGTTGAATCGAAAATTTTTAAGAAACAGGGTTCAATATCAAATCACGTAAATTTGCAGCTCCTGCGTAAGTCCACCGAAAATGCGACGTCTTCATGAAGCTCGCACGGAGGCCTTACGCATGAGTGTCTACACACGACCAGTTCATGCACACGGACACATAAGTGAAGTAGTGGGGCCTTGTGCTGACATGATTCTTACGTTCACTCCTAAGAGTTGTGTAGCACTATTACTGGCTGCGTTGCTCGCGGCATCGGGATATCCGGTCGTAGCAAATGTCAAACCTAAATTTAGTCCTTAGGACTTTCATTTTCTTGATCGCAGATTTAATATTCCAGGCAAAAAGAGTCCTGCATAATGGCACAAATGCCAGAGTGTCCGAAGGACTAGTGGGCTGGTCAGAAGTGTAGAGCACCATTAATGACATAACTGAGTGCCTGATTACGGTCCGTTTCTTGCACTATAGTCGGATGATAAATTAACAGTGGAAATAATGATTGCCCAAGGGTCTGTTGTTCTGTGAAAACATATGAACATGCAATATCCATCGTCTGATGGTCAATCTTCTTCTCATGACGCCTCTAAAACTAACCGTTAAGATCACCTGGGTTTTATATCCGACTTAGATATATTTGTGCTCAGAAAAATCCGAAAATTTATAGACGGCTGTGACGAGTCGAATATAAACTGACAGTGTCACTGATTAACCGAAACTATGTTGTTCGCGTTTCCATAAAAATAGAGCTAGAGGAAAATTTGGAAGGGAGTCGAGGTTTTTACAGACCACCAACTATTCTCGAGGTCTGATCGCAAATACGCAAATAAACTACAATACCTGTCCAAATCGGATAAAAGCCTCATTGCGGTTGTGTTCTTTAGCCACAGGAGACCCCTCGGAGGAGTCGGGAACGATTTCGCTAAATGCGCGTCGATAGGGCGTGTTTGTCTATAATATAAAGTATTCAGATATTTTGCAAATAATCTATAAAATAGTTATTATGCAAACAAGTATCCCAGGGTCGTTTATT
Organism: Spirometra erinaceieuropaei; assembly: GCA_902702965.1. Taxonomy (NCBI): domain Eukaryota; kingdom Metazoa; phylum Platyhelminthes; class Cestoda; order Diphyllobothriidea; family Diphyllobothriidae; genus Spirometra; species Spirometra erinaceieuropaei. The sequence continues at coordinate 12,833 of CACRXP010000528.1, read as the reverse complement.
TGTGGCTAAACGGTGAAGATCGTTGTTAGTCCAAGAGCTAATGCTGTCTTTTTCCAGAATCAGGAAACGGAAACAAGCGACCTCAGGCGGAAATTAATTCTAACCAAGTGCGGAATTATAACAACTCGTGAATTTGATTTTCGAGAGCCAGTGACACTAGCAGTCGGAATCAGGACACACCAATGATAACTGATATAAAACGTCAAAAGCAGACCTTCGGTTGGGATCAATTGAAGTCGTGCGATACGCAGCAGAGGACAAAATAATGACCTCACTGCAAGCCTAATCAAACCCCTCACAGAAATATATTGCTTTATATAGACGGGCACGGGGTGATGAATTATCTGCTTGCAAAGGCAAGATTCCAATTCTTACCCCAGGGCACACAGGACATACGCCAAAACTGTCGAAAATTACATTAGATTCGATTTCAAACAGAAGAGATTATTTAAATATCGTTACGAATCTGTGTGAGTAAGATTATCTAAACGTTCTGGCACCCGTAGGCCAATTAAAGACATTACAAAATACATGCCGTGATCCACATTTACCGTACTTATTTAGAAAATCCAGAAAACCCGCACATATGGACAGTTTAATAAACGTCAGAATAAATGAGCGTTATATTGGGAAATATATATTATTTCTGGACGCCAAGCAATCCGTTTCCAAAGGTACAGACTATCAAGAAAACCAAATTATCTTCAAACTACACATTGGAAATTAAGTTTTTCATGTTTTTTTTGCTGAAATTTAAATAAACATGGAGAACTGATCAACAATTTTACCACATACAAATGGAGCACCCTGTACTTCCCAAGTTGGTTTATTTTGCAAATGCATTCGAGCTTTCATTTTAATCTAGAAATATTCACAAATATTAGACGTAGTCAAAACACCCGTATTTATCTATTAAGTAACACAAGTAGATGAAAAGGTGTTATTAAAGGTTATGTTCTCTTTTTTTGGAACAGCAGCATTTGTTTGCCATTAGCTCGTCAGCTGGATAGCACGCGCATGCCCAAGTTTTGAAATCGCTGATCATTTATCAAAGGCTGGGTCGGTTACTGCTGATGAAATACTTCGGTAAGTATTGTTATTTCCGTGGGTAATTCGAGAATCACTTCGAACTGCCCACAACAGAGATTCTTCGAAGTGCAGATTTTAGCGTGAAGCATACGGGAACATCAAAGAAATTTTGTTGCCAAGGTTGCCTAAGGAGAGGTTATGGTTTAATGTATGGCCATAATATGGTGCAAATGCTGTCAATAGGCAGTGAAAATGCGCGCAGTCAGTGTTATGCATGCAAACACAGGCAACAAATGTGAAGATTTAGGAAGAATTCCAGAAAAAACACAAACATGTACGCTAATGGACACAAATTAACTCACGTTGGCGTCCGTGCCATATTTATCCAAAATGTTATTGAGCAACATCTCAAAGGTCCTAATTCGTTTTTGAGCAAACACAGGAGAGTGAAATGCTGCCTTCTCGCCGTTAATCACTAGACAAAGTGGAAGCAAAATTTTTAACGAATATAGCGCAACCAGACTGCTGAATGTGGATTACATACAAAGTTAATTAAAGGCGACGAACATAATGCTACTGATGCTTGAAGAGGGCAGAATCTTCAATCGAAAAGACATTAGCATGATAACTTCGGAGAGCACTACTATCTCTCTACTTCACACAGAAGTAAGTAAGTAGTACTGTTGGAATACAGTAGGTGCCGAAATACGGAAAATGGTTGTGATCTTTATACATGCTTTTAAATGGGAAAATTACCAAAATTTACTGCCGTAGTCAACTTACACACTCCTTCAAATATCCTTTTTTGTAAAGCCACCACTCGTATAATTTTATTAGTAAGTGAGGATATACAACACCAGACATAAATGGGAACATTCACATTATTTGAGTGGTGATTTTGCTAAAAGTGTTATTTAAACGGGCGATTGGACAAAGGCTCAACAAAAAGCCAAAGTGCTGTCTATGCGCTTATGTTTCACGCTAACGTGTATCAGCGTCCCAGTAAAGTAGCTATTTCATTTGAAAATAAAACAAAATATTCGGCAAAGGATTAATCAGTAAGAGACAGTACCCTAAGGCTATTTATAAAAGTCTGTTTCTTTTAGCATAAGAGAAGAAACCCACACTTGACAAGAAGGAAATGCCGTAGCTCTTCGTGGTCAGTAAATTCGTGCGTAGTAGGAATAGTTGGTCCAAAGTATGGCACAGATTCTTCAGCAAAAACGGACAACCTAAAAGCATATTGTCGGAAGTGTTTAGCATTCTGGATAGAAAAATAGAAAAACCAACCAAAATGACAATTGGATTCAAATAAAATTACTTCTAAAGGAAAGCTCATCGTTCAGAATAAAAAACAAAGGAGCAGGTCGAATGCTGCGTTTGATGAGTAGATTTAGTGATACGGAAAAAGTCGTCTGACGTCTACTTTGGAATGGTTTAGAAGCTGATAAGCCATGCTTTCAGGGGGAAAATGGACTATTCTCTCAGCCGAAATTAGCAAACAAAAGACAATGTGTGACCCCCTAAATTGGTGAATCCAAAAGTCGGGTTCTTTAGGAAACACAGGCACAATTTGCTAAGTGTGCTTTGCGCTTCAAATTATATACTTCATTGATCTTACGTCAGTATGTGACCCTTAAAGTGTCCGCATACAGCTAGATCTGATTATTTGTTGTCGAAACAAAAATTGGATATCAAGCCATAAAAAGTATTTGATTTGGACACAGGTGAACGAGAGTAACACTGATTGCAAGTTTATGGTCTGGGAAAAATTGCTTCGGCTGTTACCTATAAACGACACCCAATCACATCCTCATCGATATGTTGTGTCATCTACCTTAAATTGTACAGGGAAATGGCGACACTTAGGGCCCACCACCCTGCCCTTCGATCTCCCTATGCCCTTTCTCTCATATGTTCTAGCGGAAAAATCCCCTCATTTTATGCATATAAGGTGGCACCAGAGTTGAATACAAAACTCCTAAAATTCACGCTTAAAAGAAATGTACTTACATGGGCTGAACAAGAGGAAATGTGGTGCTGCCATCTTTTCTCAGAAATCAGCAAGAAGTGTTAGCAAGTTACTTAAAATCTGTACTGTTGTAAGAAAAATATAATTTGATGCATCATTTGGATGGGAAACTCATGCGCCAATTTGATTCCGACAGACTTACCTGTAACCATTGGTTTTTTGATTGAAGGTCACAACGGCAAATATATCTGACAGTAGGTTGTCAAGGATATTTAACGTTCGCCAACAGGGTTAGCGCAATTGAATGGGCTTAAGGGTCACCGAAACTGGATTTAAGATCTATGCACGGAAAAGAAATCTGGAAACTCATGAACATGTGAAATAGATGAGTTCGAATATTTCACTGGTTGTCTAGCTCCGGTATAGTCTTTCCTTTTTGCCTTCAGACTTAGAAACTTAGTTGTTTTAACAAGGACTTAGGCAGGCTATCGGTCTCCTTAGTTGTATTCTTTATCGAGTCACAGGTTTGGCCACACTTTTGTCAAGAGTCAAGGCATTCCATGCTATTATGGTACCAACATCGCATCTCACGTCCACTCAACATATTTTTTAATAAAAGGATACGCGTAAAGTGGGTTTTCATCATTGAGGGTTTCCAGGAGATCGGTTTGTTCACATCCTCCGTATCAAAAAATATAATGTTAACAATGTCATTGCCAATGTGTCTCTTTCGTTCAATCTAAAATAGAGAACAACAACGGTCAGCGAATCTGGAGGAACGTAATGACTCTATAAGAATGTGATCATATTTCAGTCTTCTCAAAGGTTGTCAATAACAATATGGTGAAAACCAATTTGCAAAAAGGTTCAAAGTGGGGAAGAATAATTTATGATGACTTTTCAAAAACTAGTACCTACTAATGTGAGCCTATCAAGGTAACAATCATTTTGGCGAACATTTCAGAACAGACTGTTTTGACAAGCAAGGTTCTGTTGTTGATGATTCTGGAGAAGTTTTCGTTTTAAGCGTTGAGTCAGACGTAACCTCATCTATGATGATACATATGGTCTTGGCACCGCCATCAGTAAGCTCACAGATTTAAGGGCAAAACCGCTAAACGACTGTTATAGAATGCAGTTGGGGAGGGTACGTAACAATTCGAACTCGAAATTCAGGACACCCGGACCCGTGTGAGATGTAGATGATGGACTGTCTAAAAAAACCAGAATAGACTTATATTTTTACTATCGAGTTAATTCACATTAAAGGCACGTTATTTCGAATTCCTCGTTTACACATGTAAGACGGTGGGACAAAAATGTCCGCCGATACTTCACCCACAAATTGGATGGCGATAGCTGATCAACACTAAACGTGGTCGTGGTGTCTAATAGAACATATTCTGTGTCGTGCTCATTCTGCGCGGGACGCTACGTAATGCTGACGTGTTATTTCGGTCGCTTGATAAACAATTATCATCCCACTGACACGTCCCACCAAACATGACTTTGCATAAACATTTGGGGCGCGGCAACTGAGCATGTTTCAGCTTCTACGAGCAGCACCATATTTACTGTGTTGTCAGATATTGTCAGCGCCCTCGGAATAAGGTGGATGAAGCACCTCCGGGAAACAAGGAAGAATTTCAATGGAAGTAGGTTACGAGGGGTTGCCGTAGCAACTGAATTATCTGGCGACTTATCAAGACACTTACCTTTGATAAAGCGATCATTGCTACTCTATTTCAGATCGTCATTTGAAAGAGTAGGAATGAGAACGCCTCGTTTCATCACGAACCTTTAGTCTGTCGGGTTCTTAAGGGCGGCCGCGTACTCTTGGGAAATTTCTAGTCAAGATATATTAACGACAACGACAAAGACGATGGAGACAGAGGCAACCATTACGACTGACCATGCCCCAACCCCAAATCCGAATTTTAAACCATACTTATGTGGTCAAGATGAAGAAACCAGTAACAAACAGTTTGTATTAATTGGTAAAGTTTCGTGAAAATCTTGTTGGCGGCAGTGTTTTCTTTTAACATTACGTTCCACAGAAGCTCTTTTAATCGTTAAGACTAACCTCTTTTTAATCACAAAGAACTGAAACATTTTTCAGTTAGGCCAATATAGTGGGGTCTAATATAAGTGACAAATAAGTGACTGGTAGTTATCGTTGGGATAAGCGGCTAGGCAGCCTTGATTGGCGAGCCTAGGAAGAGCTGTTTATTGGCATGCTCTTGTCTTCGGTTTTCGTAATTTGCACGGTTGTGGTTTGGCCGGCCACATTCCAGTCGTTGATCGCCGTACAATTTCAACACGGGCGCGGATGTATATTTCTTGTGAAAAACCAAAGGAAGCAAATGGCCACGTCACTTGTGTTCCATTTGCAGGCACCCGCAACGAAGACTCGGCGATCGGTGATTAGACCAGTCAGTGTATGCGCAGCCTGCCAATCCCGTTGTTACGCCATCCAAATGTCTCGGCAGGCTTATCTGTTTCTGTTTATAATAGTTGCTTCGACTGTCATTTGGTAAGCAAATTATATCTCTGGCTCCAGCTATCACATATACTCAGTCTCGCTATTCACCTGAGTTGACAGGGACTTTGTCGAATAAGCGGTGAACCTAAGGACGCTTTCCCATATTTCGGTGATCTTAAAAAATGTCATGTTAAAAGCAGATTAGAGGTTATTCCGGAAAGTTTTAAACGCAGATGGCATAATTGAGTTTTTTGCGCTTTTAATGCGGCCGGTTACGCTAATAACCGAACGAACGTTATCAGAACCAGAGGAATGTGTTAATAACAGGAAAAAAAGCAGAACTCGTAGCGTCAGAGCTGTGACAAAGTGCATAGTTTGTACGCATGAATCGGTTGCAGCCGACGTAAAATCCCTTGTGAAACCGATGCTCAAATAGATGCTGACTAATTCGACTGAAAAACTTTCGATTCAAGCTCGGAATACTTAGGATTGTAAACGTCTTTAACGGTTGGCCAAAAGTCCCCATGGCTTTGTCCGCCAAACTTGACAGCCAGCATAAAAGCGTAAAATAGGGTCACGTTGGCAGCCCAGAGATTATCTACAGCGAATATGAGAAAATCGGTCAGGATACTGCGATGAAATGTTCATTTCCTGACCTTTTGCTGCCAAAGTCAAGGAAAGGCAACAGTAATTAAGCAATGTTTATATTTGCAAGAACTACAGTGTAAGAATAGTAGTGTTTATAATGTCGTAAACTACTTAAGAGACCATAGAACTCCTTACCGTTTGAACAGGCATCCATTATCAAGTGTTTTCGAAAATAACGGATTAGGGACTAACAACACGCTGATATAAGTAATAAAATTTCATGCCTTTGTTGCATTTGTAATTGCACAGACCCAACCAGACTGTCGTATTACCCCGTGACGTGAGACAACACAAAAGCAATGTGGCGGGGTTGAAAAGTATCGTCAACTTTTGCCCAGAGCCTGGAAACCGGTCTCTATGGGAACAACAACGACTGTGGCAACTGCCAGCAGCAAATGTCGGCAGTTACAAAATCTTGGAGTTTTGCTGTAAAGAAGTAAACCAGGAAACCACTATCGAGCCGAACTATGTCGATACTTCCAATCAGATCAGATAAGTGTCAGTCAGTTTCGCCGTTTACACATCCGTCTCACGGATATCCCGCGAGAAGTAACCATGGGTATCAGCTTGCTTTCGATGCACCTGGCCACGGTCACAGTTCCGTTGTTAATGTGCACCACGACACCGTTGTCACTATCCTAATTCCGTCCGCATCCTATCCATCTACTTCCACCTCCAAATCATCCTCATTTTCATCAACAGCGACATTAATTATCGGTACAACAGCAATATCGAGGGCGTTTAACGACAGGGGGCATATATAAACGCAGCATTGAGAACGACTGTAAGGGCAATGGGCGGTATTTTCTTCCGAAGTTTTAAACTGAATAAAGAGCTCCAGAGTTGATAAGTACTCAGCAAGATTGTCCAGAGAGGCATTATTCCAGATCAAAGATAGCTCGTGAAGTTTTATGCATAACGCTGCGTGCATTAAATAAAAATGGTCACTTTAACTTTACTATACAGGTTACATGACGATCACTTTAGTTTGTTTATCCAGTCACACTTATGCTCGTCTCTATGTGGCTGTTGGAGTGCCCACTTTTATAAACTGCAGGCAACCAGCTGAGGAGATTGCGCCAGTACGCAAAGGTTCTGCATTTTTAGTTGTAATTTACTTGTTGACCAGTGGCAGGATTTATTTACACAGGAAAACCTACCTGTTGCCTGTTGTCGGTTGAAAGAGGTAGTAGTGTTGATACATGAAACATAATTTCATGGCCCTCATAAATAGTGTACACAGATTCAGTTCCTGTTGTTTCAGCTGTAATAAAAGTGGAGTAGCGGAATGTAATCACTAAAACTGAAGCTAATAAATTAGTTCGACAGGTTTTGCTGACCAAAAGATTTTGAAACTCAACAAGACTAAATAAAAACAAATTAGCCATGACAGACTGAGTAGGCTGGTCACTTTAAAATTTCTTCATTATGAAAATAAAAAGACTTTACAGAAAGGTTCATGTTATTGCAAGCCAGGGTTATATGCTTCAAGGTATGCGTACTAAGTGTTTTACAGGTGTTTATTTTGAAGTGATGAATAGAGAAAACTTCAAATTTCCTTTTAGAATGGCATTATGGAGGAGAAAACCAGAAAACTTCGAATTTTGTTTCTAATCATCAGTTAAGTTGTTAGGGCGGTTAATCAGCTCGAATATCGACGCTTTACCTTCTGTAAATAAATATTCTGTATGTTCTACATGCAAGGGCGAAGTTTGTACAAAACTTCGCGAAAATCAACAAACACATACACTATCTTTCAGAATTTTGTGTTCCAGAAAGCAGTAGTAGTAGGTAAATCAACGAATGATCAACAGCGACGTAAAATTCTAATCACGCGATTAGGTTTTGACAATATATAGATTTCCATCCTAATGACCAGTCAACATGATCGGAGTACACAAATTAATGGTACTATAGTCAGTCTTCCTCTTCTATTTCACATCGTTCTTCCACTCTAGCCTTCGCATCAAACGTTGAACTACGACTAATGTCATTATCAATACTACTATTGAGGTTGCGGCTAAAAATACAACAACTAATACTACTACTACCACCAACAGCACCACCACCACTATTACTTATGATACTAGTAGAATCATTTGAGCTATCAGGCTTACCCTCCATCAGCAGAAATTTAAAAATAATTGAGATCGCCTCAGAATTGCTTTCATCAGCATATTTGAAACCTCCGTTCGTGATACTGCCTATTGCTTTACTGCTCATCGTTACTTAACAGTCTCAGTGGTCGTAGACGCTGAGCTCGAAGGTTAAGCCGAAATGCTCATTTCTTTCTTGCAATCAGGGCAGATTGGATAACACCACTCTTGAAGGCACCGCATATTCCAACTCGCAGCCATCAGTAGGACGAGTCTGCTATCTTAAATGCTTAAAAAACTACGAAATACAAGTCCAAGTTCTTGAGAGCGTGATCTCTATCTCATCAGGTGAGCACGAGCAGCACTGATAAATGGAATCGAACAAACCGGAAATGGTGACTTCAGTGTTCCTTATCTTCGTCGGTAACACGACTAGTAGCTAAGTCGATCGAAGGCAACGGCTCAGTTATTGAACTAAAGTGAATAAATGTTCACTAATTCATGCAAATTATTGTCAATCATAATGCTCCTCAAGGTTTCGGTATTTACGCGGGGAGTTTCGGGAACGTGCATACTTATAAGAAGTGAACTGTCTACGTTGGTTAAACCTCAGCTAATAAAAATTTTAGAAAGTTTCCTGAAGGGATTGGAAAAAGCAACTGACGCATAATGGACCACCGGGAAAATTAAATCCCACTGACGGTATTCTCTCCGCATTTGACACAGACGCTGAGGAAATTTTTGCGAACAAATTCAAACGGAAGACTTAAAGTGATTCTCTTAGTCATGTTCATATTAAGACTCCTACCAAACGTAATCCTCATTATAATTAATGTGTTTCCTCAACAGTGCAGTTAGTTAGGGGTGCAACAAGTACTGGAGGTCATTTGGCTGGAGTTTACTGGGCCTATCCTCATAGACATCAGTAGTTTTGTCCTGCCCTTATTAACAAAAAGGCAACTACAGGACTTTTGTCTATTTTAAAATTTAATTAGTATTTAGGTTAATGCAAATTCAGAGTAGCATTGCCACAGAGAACAAAGAAACAACACACTTTTGGCGTCGAGACCACCCTTGAAGCGGTCCCAGTTTTTCAAGACCACTCTGTCCCCAAGTAATCGTAGGAAAGCTTGATAGGCGGGACATCCGGTTTCTAAAAATTTGAAAATCACATAATAGATTTTAATAAAGATAAAATAAACATTCGCCGATCCTGCAGTTTAAATTAGGAGGAGGTCGAACGGCATTGATCCTTACGGGCAAGAGGTACTTTCAAGTGCGAATAAAAAACGCAGCGTATAAACTTTTGAAAGGTGTAGAAAAGCACAAAACAAGGTTCATGCAAACATGTAAGACCAGGATACAGAGTACCTGAAACTGATATGACACTGAGGAAAATTCTGCGAGATAATCTAGAGTTAAAAATACATTCTAGTCATGCCTGTAAACGTAACAAATATAATCACGTCAGTCCATGCGTGGCAGACTGTCGGCAACAGAGTGAACATTTTTTAAAGCCATTCATGAAGACTACGCTCAGAAAGCATATTTCTGTCCGAGTACTGTACAAATTAAAAAGGATTTCTGATGTCGTTATAGATTTGACCAGATTTACCAGAAGGTGCGCACAAAAATGCCCACTTACACAACTTTCCATTTGGTGCTTGCAGGACGGTTAAAGCATGCGACATGATCCTTATCCATTTTGATGTTTATAATCCCCATTGAACTAAGTAAACGGACCATTAAGACTGATGTGCATTTAAGTCAGTATATTTAAGGGTAATATACAACGCCTTTGAAAACCATATTTGGTTAATAAGGAATATGTAGCATATATTTTAAACATGTTAAGTTACTTAACAAATGGAGATTTTTCAAAACAAAACCTCTCGAAACCAAAGTGCTCGTTTCTTCAAAAAATTAATTTTTTAAAAAACGTGGAAATATAGTAAATCTTCTTTCCAATAAATAGGCCTGAATTCCTACAGAGGTCAATAAAAACATTGAAAAATTCACTACAAGAGTAGCTGTTTTTAAAGTTTTATTATCGCGGGTAGCATAACAGATGTTCTGATCAAGACTCAGAATGCTACACAAGGAGGAAATGTGCGCGTTAAGCCTTAAAAACAAAGTGGTTAAGCGGGCTTAACCATCGTAATAGAGACGTGATTTATTGATACTTAATCATTTGTATAGATCACTACAGCAGGTGGCCAGCTCATGAAATGTCATCCAAAATGCAAAATGCGTTTTCGTTTCCAAAATTTTAATTAAGTAGGGTTGTAACAGTTATTATTGTACAAAATAATTTTATAATAATTCAGGTATCTCGGGCTACTGGCTTTTGAACAAACTCCTTTCCGGCTGCATGTAGAAACCGTACTCTGTGAAAAATGACTACTCTAATAGCATGCACTTTTCTAATTCATTCTTGATGTCCTTAAAAATTCAATTTTATTTAAGGATAAATATGCATAAAGATATTCATTCTTTCGTTCATTCGGTAGAAATGTAGGTTTTTTCTTTTTTGTATTTGAAAGAAATGTATAATTCGGTTCTAATAAAGTCCCTGATTGTGAGATTTTTTAAGAGCGGGAAATGGCCGGTCATAAAACGTCATGTTTCTGTTTTTACCAATGTGGCTTGTGAAGTTAACAAGATAGTTAAAAGCAACTGCAACATTTTATGAACCCCATAGAGTCTCTTCTTAATACCGCAGAGAAATGTATGGATTTCCGTACGCAGGAAATACACGACATGTAGTTTATAAACCCTGGATGTAAGTGTAGCGGCAGGTAATGTTCAAAATTATTCAGGAATTGGAAAAGTTTTTAAAACCGAATAATATCCTCCCTTAGAGTATGAAATTGGAAGTAAACGTAATTTTCTACAGAATGAGCAAGGGAATGAATATTTGTATACATGATTCCCATGAAATATAATTGAATATTTCGGGAGATCGAAAATCAATGAGCAAAATGTATGCTATTTAAGTAGTCTTTTTTACAGAGTACAGTTTTCGCATGAAGGCGAAAAGAGGTTATTTCGAAAACCGGCATTTTGGGGTATCGGAATTATTACAGAAGTATTCTGCGCGGTGGTAAGTTTTATAATTCTCTTTAATTAACCTTTTCAAGACGAAGATACATTTCGGAATTCCGGTTGACGTTTCATGGGTTAATCCACCTTCTGTAGTCACGACTACCCATATTGGCACAAAGACTAAACAATGCTAAATTAGAAGTACTAGCCATTTCCCCTGCAAATCAGCAAAGACTCCTCATGGACTACTTACTTGAAGATGACTGCCAGTCTCTTTTCCAACCAGTGCCTGACAGTAATTTATAAAACTATTTATTTCACTGTTCTTACTCACAAGTTTTGTTTTGACGACTCCTTTAGTTAACTGCATAAATCTTTACCTACAACAGCTGTTTTGACAGGCTCTTATGCTTAATTCAAGCAATGACTGAATTCTGCTATACAGTTGACTTGAAAAAGGTCGTCCAGCATAAAACGAAAATTTGCCGTTTTCGACGGTTTGTGGCTGCGTAAATACAAACCCCGTCTCTGGTCTGTCACCGAATTTGGCAGGGGGAGAGCACGACCTAAACGGTCCTATTTTATGAATTCTTATTTACTTGTGAGTGGAACTAGTGGTAGATTCTGGATCATGTAGTTTCGAAACATGACTGATTACCGCGCCAATTTTCTTTGTGGCCAATCACAATTAGTTGTTTTCTGCCTAAACATGACGAGAGAGGGGAGGAAAGGTGGGAACAAGTCTGCTTAAATTGATCTCATTTTACTGTCATTCAAGCGTCCGTCGGCACTGTTCACACAGTGATGGTTTCCATCGGCAACAACGAGCAGACTATGTAATGTGTCTGCCCGATGTGCGGGGCTTCAAATTATGTTTTATGAAAAACGCACTGGGCGACTTAAAAGCGGTTCATTTCTTAACTGAAATCAGAAATTTGTGCGGACAAGACTGAGCTAGACCGAAGTCTAGCCATGCCTGCGCCAGATTATATTTCCGGTGGTTATGTCGTATAACTGCTATCAAAACAGCTATTTGCACTGGATTTGAAAAGTGTTGAAAGAGCTATTGTAAGACGGGAGGCCACCTACTGCGACAAATAAAGCTCCATCAGCCTTGTTATAAACGGTTAAATGGAGATTACGAATTTCAAAACAGACGCAATAACAGACAGCAAGCTCTTAAAGTGTTATCCTAGCAAATAAAGAGTAACTAAATGACAGTTTAAGAATACTTTGTATATAATTGCCTAATTATTTACCTTACTGTCAACACAAATACTAACTAAAAATCCAGACACGCATGCTTCGCCGATCTTTTGCCGCTGCCTGAAGCAGCTGCGAGAGGTTCGGCTCATCCGTGGGTCCCCCAGCCTTCCCCGTCTGTTTCCTGGTATATGAACTCCCCTTTTACCTTGCGTTGTTTAATGTCCGAGGAAGTTACTGAGCGAACTTGAAGTAAATTCTTTGAAACAGACCTTCTCGGGCACGGCCCGAAGTTGATATGAATATTTGAAAGTAAACAATTACGCAGCCGTATAGTACTGGCTGCCTGTTTGCGGTT
>CACRXP010000527.1:448763-462363 GCA_902702965.1 Spirometra erinaceieuropaei | reverse complement strand
TGATGTCAGATAAGTTATAATGAGTAGCAAAATTGTGATCTAGGAACGCCCATGCGATGTGCACCCAAATATAGACAGAAACAGGAGGAAAAATTAGGTCAACCTGCTTGAGAAGAGTGTTCGCCTACATTCTGAGCTAACCGCTTCATGGTTAAAACCATCCCATTCGAGCCACCAGCAGATGAGCAAATAAAAACCTACTTTATTTTTCATTTCATCCCTTGTGCTTCCATATTCATTTCTGGCCTCGGTCTCTTTTTGCAAGAAGTGTTTGTCAAATGCGACATATATATCTTTTAAATCATTGATCTGGTTTTCATGTTTCGTTGACATGAATTCCTTTTCTTTTTTGAATACAAAGCTTAGGATTAATGAAAACTTTACCTGCGTCGAACTCCCGTTTAATCATATGAAGTTCCTCATCAAAGGCATATTTCATTCTTTCGAGACGCTGGTTTTGTAGCTCTAGGCAAAGAAATGTTTGTCAATAACGGTACATTAGCGGTCTACGAATAGAAGACAAGGTGTCTTTCGAACTTTCGGCGAGTCATGTCTGTAGTATAATAATAGGATTCCATCCAAAACGCTAACAGCAGAAAGCCTTTTCTACTCGAGATGTCGAAATGCGCAGTTGTAGATCATAATCATATGAACTGGACATATATCGTCAAAAATATTCCCTAAGCTTTTCACGAACTATGGGTTGATCGTAGGTAATGACAATAAAGTAACATGAGTTAAAAGGAGTTAAGCAGGTTAGTTAAATTTAGAAAAGGGTAGATTAAACCGAAACAACAACCTGGCATCATCTGAAACATTTAAATTCTGGAGTATTCAATGTGCACGAAATAAAAGATAAAATTACCGACTAAAAGGTGTAGATTGTAAAGGTGGTTTCTTAAAGACATCATATACTGTTCTTCTGATTCTTCAAGCTCCAGCTTTAACGTTTTAAGTATATTGTCCTTCCTACAAAATACCAAATGTAGACATTATAGGAAACCTGTCACAAATCCTTTCGAATGTGTGGCGCAGTATTTCTAAATCTGCCTTGAGTTCTTTTACTTTTTCCTCTCGCAGTAAAGTTCTCCATCGGTGATTTAGACGAAAGGTGTTTCCGATGGTTGCTTTTTGCTCTTTTTCAAGTTTTACCTACATATGTTATGCTACTAGAAAATGGATTACAGTTAAATACTGTTTCACTAGCTCTCCCTTTTTTCTTTTTGCCTCTAATTCTGCCCGCTTTTGGGCCCGCTGAATAGCGGCCCTTTCCGCATCTGTCAGATTAGCTTTCCCCTTTTTCGGTGGCATTTCACGCAACAGCCAGTTATTTAAAAGACCCACAGAGTTTATTGTTATGACGCGGTCATTGGCGAAGAAATGTTCTTTATGAAGAAAAACAACGCGGATAAGTATTGTTCAAGAATAAAAGCTCTGAAACTTTTTGAAGGCCTAAGGTGTCTAAAAAGCAGACTGATTTCATTAGTTACTGTCGTGTACCAAGGGCTTTTACGTTAACTCGGGACGATTTAGATAACTAGTAATCCCTTCGCCCTGTGTTTCAAGAACAGATAGACCATTAACTATTCAGGTGCCTCAATATTTTCCTCTTCACCATGAAATCTTTTTGTACCTTGAGATAATCTGGATACATGATAGGGCGGATATCGCGTGTCTAAAGTTTCAGGAGAGATTGTCAGTGCAAAATAGTATTGGAAAAAAACAAAATATTGTGTTGTGAGTAAAACTGAAGCAGACATGATTAATTAAGTCAGAAAACCTGAAAGAGAAAAGTGTAAACTGTTTAAACTGGGGACTCAAACCCAGGAAGGAAAAATTGATTTGGACTTAGGGTTTGCACAGGGAAACTTTACGAAAATGAGTTCGACTTGTCGAGGAAACACACCAACAGGGAAATAATTTATCTGACTTAGCCGCTGCGATCAAATTGTCTGCGGGAATGGTATTATGTAGCTCACAGAAACATGTTCTTACGTCTTTGATCTTCAGACCAATGCGCGTTTTACGGCAGTATGTTTGAGATTTCGTGGAAATGCTTCCTCAGTACGGGTATGTGGAATTTCGACAAACAAATCCGTTTAACATGATGAACTTGTTTTCCGTGGCAGACTGCTGACAGTATTTTAGAAAAGAGGTTTATATACGAAAAAGTATAACGGTAAAAGGGACATCGACGTCTGCCGCAGCAAGAATTTGGGCATAATTATCAATAACATCTGAAAATGAGGATGTAGTAACTAGCTGTTTGTTATGTAGGATTTGATAGCCGACGGTTCTAAAAGGTTAAGTAAAGAACACTAGTTACTGTGGCCATTCACGGACGTTCTGCAGTAGAGTAGTTAATGTGCTAAAGCACAAACTGAAAAGCGGAGCTGCCTGCAGCCATACAAAATGATGGCAACGGTCGGAAATTTGCGGGAAGTTAGACAAATGAATTACAAAATACATTAGGAAACAGTTACAATCATAATAGTTGACGAAGTTACAAACAAAATGTGGAACCCAGCAAGATTAAATATGAGCACAGATAGAAGCAAATAGCAAAATATGTGAGCTATTTGTAGTTATCTGAGAGAATACATGTGGCCAGAATCTAACGACTGCTAGGACAACCGAAGAGTGTCTCAAGAATTTCGACAGCGATAACAGATATGACTAATTCCTTTTTGTGTTCCCAAATTTTTTTCATAAAAGAAAGAGCTCCCGTACCACTTGTTCTGGAGGGAATGGTGACGTCAGCCTTTGAAAGGTTTCTCCCATGCGAAAAAACGATCCCCGGATAATCACGAGGTTCAGGGAAAAAATCTCCTATCACAAATTTGACACCAGCATCACTGTTCTTTGTATTTGCCCGAAAATTGGCTGGCGTATAACCATTTTTTGTAATTGATTGTTACTGGATCTTTCCCATCAACTGCAAAGCGGCACAGATTACGTTCATCTTAAAGAGGTAGTTGTACGTTTATGGTCTGATGTCTGTTTGCTGCGAATCACTAGAGATGAAAGGAAATCTATGCAGGGAAATCTATGAACTGTTTGGAGACTCACAATGTCCTGTTCAATGTCGAATGCGACATTCGTAAAGAAAGATCCTGCGTGATCAAAATAGTTTATCATACAAGGCTGCACTGGAGCGCTCGATTAAAGCCATAATGTGCGTGTCATCCACACCGTTTTTTGAAAAATCCTCGGAAGTATAAATCCTTACCGACTAGTTTGTTCGTTTGGAGTAATGTATATCCAAAGCAAGCCTTCTAAATTGGTCGAGAATTTCCACCTCGGCATTCCTAATTTGTCGGTTTAGGACAGAACCAATGATGGCATAAATTCATGGGCATGGAGCATTGTAAAAATTCATGCTAAGGGCTGTAAATGTTTAATATCAGAAATCTTAAAAGTCATGTAAAATGTCGTCGATAGGGTGGGATTTCGTGAAAACCTCTCTAAATAGGGAATGCGGTTTCTTCGATGGCTTCTATCATTTAACACAAACAAATATACCTTACTGCAGCTTGAAAATCGGAATCGGGTCTCGGATACATGTATTTTACATCTACGCGAAATGCCACTCTGACAAGCAGAAATAGGAAGGATGTTGAAAGTTGAACAGTCTACAAACGTCAACTTACTGCGTTGTGGCAGCTGAGGTCACAACTGCAAAGATGCACGCTACCAAGTGGGTAATTAAATTTGAGGTTAAGACCGCTTCTCAAAATTCGTTCAAACATTTGTAAGCCACGACCTAAATACTCAATTTGTGCCTGGATACATTAGACGCAGCAATATTGCAAAATCTGCGAAAGGGATTATAGGCGCAATACAAAGTTTGTCAGAGCCTAACGAGCATTGCCATACCCGACCCTTTCAAATTATCTAAATATCTTTCCTGTGAGCTTTAGACGGTCAAGTCGAAGTTTGACACAAACCTTCCTCATCGTGAGTGGATTGGAATACGCTCCTCTGTGGATCTACTTCTTTCAACCGAACACTTCAACAGAAGCTCGAATGTATTCCTTTAAACCAGACGCTCCCGAAGGGTGATTGAATGCGAGAAATTATTTTAGTTGACCTAAATAATAGCCACATACTGAGTAGAGGGCTTTGAAAATGCCTATATTAGTGTGATATAATTTTTAATATAAGCCATCTATTTCCAAGCAGGAATTTGATGACTGAATTCAAAAGTGGAGTATAGCCACAGGTGCGCGTCCCTTTTTGTCTATACCTCATGATGGAGATGGGATAGAATTCACAGGTGAGGACCACGTAAGTGCCGCACCGGCAGGACACGGGAATGGGAATCCCCTAATCCACGTTGCTCTGCATTAGATTCCAGGGAAACTAGGGTCAAGGTAAGGATTAGATTCAAGGTTAAGTACAGGGTAAGGGTTAGGATACAGGAATAAGTAACCTTCCTGGAAATTAGCACAAGACCACCTATACTACTGAGAACGTTCCCATTCCTCCGTTCTCCCGGGAGAGAACACATGGGCAGTTCTCGCTAATTAAGTACAATAAACATATCATATGCAATTCTGAGTATTCTATGGGTCTAGGCAATCGGCAGAAAGTTGTTGAATGAAAGGTTCTGGGTCGCTGAGATTTTCTTATTTTCTCAGAAGATAGCGAAAAACCTTCGGACAAATTATCTGGGCAACAATTCATAAATGGCAAATAATAAATTGTCTTAATTAGCACCCACGAGGGTACCGTCAGTGCAAATTAAAAATACATAAAAAATACATTAACGAGCGAATCCGGGATCAAATAAATAAACATGTACAGTGTTTCATTTGCAATCATAATGGAGTTACATGGGAAAAAGTAAGTAACAGTAAAAAAAATTCCTCCACAAATCGGTTGGAGAAAACATGAAATGTATACAATTTGTCAGTTCTTGAGGAGACGGAAAAATGTCACTTGTGGGGAGGGGAATCTGCCTGCGGGAGAAAACTGCCCACAGCTGAGAGCATATAGGCTTTTGAAACGTCCCCCGCCAAGCGAGAGTTCCTAGACCAGATGAGGGTATTCGTGTAAAAGTAGCGAGACTGGAGGGACCAACCGCGGTCTACCATAGTCAGTCTAGATTCGAAGCAAGTAGGTGACATAATAGGATCGTGAGGATCATCGAAGTAGGGGTAGATGCGACCATGGTACTTTTCGCTGAGCGAACGACCACCAGCAAGGCGCTGAAACAGGGAAACCCTCTGCGATCATCAACTGACCCTTTTGTTGAAAACGGGGACGGGATGTTAAGAGCCGCAATAATAATCGCGACAGGGGATGATGTCAGTGGGTTCAGCACTCACGTAGAAGTTGGGGAAGTGCAAAATTAAGTGAGGGTTTCAAGCTGAGTAAGTAAAGAATGAAATATCAACCCTTTGATTCCGGTAGGACCCCTTTTAAAGTTCAAAAGATGAGTGTGAGAATAGACTCTCTTGGACGGTTGAAATGGATAACTCAAGTGAAATCCAACAGCTTGGAAGGAAAGATCGGGAGATTCGAGCCGGACGATGCTGCGTCATGGAACGGCACAAAGTCGGCAAGACAAGTACCTGAACTTATACCAATTACCCATGCATGCAATTAAGTTAAACAGCATGTTCTCGAGAAATGTCTTGTCGAATAACAGAATAATATGTCAGTATGGCTCAAATAAAAGAGAGACTTGCGAAATATTAGGTCATATATCCTAGGCAAGCATTCGAAGTAAGTTGAAGAGTATGCCATGTGGAGAAGTGAGCTTGTCGAGGTAAATAAGTTAATACAGTGTTTCATACTTTCGGGAAATTGGCTAATGAAAAATTTTTAGACATGGTTACCTAAATAATGAGACCACTATTAGAGGGCTGCTGAAGTAGCTCGTTCCTTTTGGCAATATTAAATGATGAAAATAGGCGATTGGACTTGAAATTTCCATAACATGACGCGAAAGTTCGTCTTTTGGGTGTCCATGTATATAGGGAAGATTAAAACTGTTCGATCGTCGGAACCAGCCCTCCACGGAAATCCGGCATTCCAGAGACTGTATTTGGTGCCGTGGAGTAGCCGAAAAGGACGACCAAACTCGCCTACAATCCACAAACTCAGAGTGATGAATACCATGAAGTCTAATGCGGTCAAAATATGATGTTTGATACTTCATTTCCTAAAGATCGTCATGTGAAAATCATTGGACGGTTTCTGTTTTTTGCGGTTGCATGCGCATAGTAGTTTAAAAGGAAATAGTTCCATACAAGCGAATGACTTATCAGTGTTTTAAAGGTACTGACTCTGATTGACAGAGTATAATAGTGTCCTAAAGACAAACTTTCTTTCCTAAGGAGCCTTAGGAGATATATAAAGGGAAAGACAGCTGGATACCTGTCAAAGTGGGACTAGAGCGTGGTTTAATGCACCTTCCAGCAGAATTTGAACCTATATGGAATTCTAGTCACGCATTATGGGGTACTTGGAGAACGCGAATGTCAAGCAGAGCAGTGGAAAACAGTCAGTCCGAAATGCAAAACTGAAATGTAAACTGAACAGTTGGATGGAATTGATCTTGTACCGAATACGAGGGACTAAACCTAATGCGCAGCATAATTGCCGAGTTTTATTTTTTACGTATTATCCACAAAACACTTCTCTGACACCGAGTCAAATAGAAGAGCTTTCTGCAGATGATGGCAAGAATTCATGATGATCTGCACAGAACTGGTGACATAGCCTGTTACAAAAGTGCGCATGGTTTTTCGTTACATTGCTACATGCACAACTGATGGCGAAATCGAGTTCCTTGCAAAGGATGAAGGGGGTGGAGGCCGTAAATACATCTCCGCGCAAACTGCCTTACGATTTAGTGAACAGAAGACACTTGTGTTCCCCTTTTCGTTGTACGAGGTGCTTGCCAATTTCTTGGCTTTTCCTAGAGTTTATGAAATTTGTTACGCCATAATAAGTGTTTTTGAGCGCTTATAAGTCCTAAACTTTGACGTTCACCCAAGTGAGTGATTTATAACCACACCAATTCGTTACCAGATGACCAGCCCAAGGTCGTAACAGTTCATTACAAACCGCCGTATTTTCTGTACTGCATGGTTAAATCGGAAGCCTACTAGGTAATGCGATTATGAAGGAGTGATACACGTTTTTGCATTTTCGCGTTTCGTTCTACAGAATCGAGCCCTGTTTGAATAAACTGAGTCCTTCGTCTGACCCGGAATTCCCTGTGGCACATACCGTATGCTGTAAATTTACCGCCCACCATGCGGTGTGCTTAATAACTCAATTTGAAATGTTTATTTATAGTTGAATTACCCGCCATCTACTAGAACGTAAAGGGTATGTTTGCTAGTCGCTCTTGTTTAAAAAACTCATTACGATTACTTGCTATAAAGGTTCGGGAATCGTTCCTTGGAAATCAGCAATTTAGAGATGGGCTATTTCTGTCGGCCTGAATTTTATTAAATTTCCAGGCGCTGATGCGTGTTTCGTTTTTAAAGAGGTTGCAACTGCAGAAATGCAATCCGGAATTGTTCCCAGTTTAGACAACAGGTCGCATTAGGGTTGCTACTGGTCAGTTTATGCCTGCTTTCGTTTTCGGGTTCTTCTCAAAACTGTTCAGCGCTGCATGTCGATTGCTAGCCGCTATGCTGGTGATTGCCTGAGCTCTAGATCCAGACATCCAAGGCGAAAATGCGATCAGAGCAGATTGATAAACGCTACCGTCACGTGACACTACACGCTCTTGATCACGACCAACAAAGTTGAGTCCAACATCTGAGCGCGTGACCTAAATACTCAATTGCATGCTAAACGCAGACTCGATGCCACCATATATGGTTGAGTGTCACTATATGATAACGGCCAACGGAGCAGAAACGGCCTCCCCAGTGGAGCTTGTTGAGTTATACTCCGCTTGACTTTGCGTCTTCATTATTCATATTACTTTGATCACCCCGTTTTAGAGGTTTTCGCTTGAGCCGAGTTTTAGCTTAATGAAAATTCCTCAGGTCACAGTTAATATGCAAAAGTTAAACTATTTTGACATTTGTTTTTATACACAAATAATATGAAAAAGAGTCGGAACTTTCGGCCCCCTTCCGTTCAGGAGGCCTAAATGTTGACAAACCGTAGTTTGCTGATAGAAGCGAACAGGCGAGTTCCAGGTAGCAGTTCAGAGGACGAAGATGCGATCACTGGAACAAGAAACTTATTACGACCCCAGCGGTGATAGCGAGAGCTGTTAATTACAGTGCGAATATGGTCCCACGGCAGCCGCGTGCTATAAATACTGTACTTTTTGCGCCACCATTGACCTTATCTGCGACTATCTCTGATGATGGATTCGAGTGAGAATCCGAAACATCAGGCCAGTAAATTTCTTGTTCCAGTGATTGCATCTTCGTCTTCTAAACCGTAGTTTGTATACTTATGCCAAGAACCACTGAACAGTTTAAAAGCCCTGTCCTTGCTCGACCTTCAGTATGCGCGATCACAAAAATCAAGAATCGAACGGAATTTCGTGTTGTTGCCAGAACCGGTCAACCCAGTTGAGGAGCTTCAACTTTATTCGTTCCCCTCTTCTAAGAGACCCACACTGAACGAATTTCAATGATGTTCGTTCTGGGACCCAAAATGCGCCTGCTACGGTAGTGAGACAAAATGCATTAGTGGTCAGTCATTTTGCAGGGGAACGGCTTCTGTGATAAATCGTGTCTGTCGGTCAATAAAGACTTTTTAGAAGAGGAAAAAAATATTTTTCGGACTTTCGTTTAGTGGTTTTTGATTTCACATGGTAATGAACTTTCTGATGACGGTATGACGTCAGACAAGAAGAACAGGATATTTGTTGTCGAAAGATAAATATCTACCAAATATTGGTGGTCAGCGTTCTACTTAACCTACGAGAAAGTTAAAATTTTAAAGACCACACTTCGAAAGACGAATGTCAGTCCTAGGTAAGTCTCAGACTCTACCTTTCCAAATGATTTAATCAATTTTTGAAGTCACAAAACTACACTGAACTGTCGGAAGGCAAATTATGCCTGCTAACTGCATTGCATTCTTGTTAAGTCCTCACTTGATGATGTCGCTCAGTGTTAATCACAATTTCTTTGCTTGAAACCTCAATTTACATAGGAGTAAATGACATCTCAGTTAGTGGGGAGAAGTTTACTTGTCAACGTACGGAAAATCCTAATTTTTCCAGTAAGATTACGTATCCTGTGGATAGACAGAAAACATTGATTGAAAATAACAGCAAAATCACCATTTACATTTTGGAAGGAACTCAAACAGCATTCTAGAGGACAAGACATCGTCTAAACCATGACGGAGTAATTGGAAATAATATTAGTGCATCATGAGATTTCGCATTAGAATGTTTGCAGATGAGACCTCATCACTGGCAGAGTACGTATAAAGTTTTGTGTTTACAATTGTACAGGAAATCTGTACGCACTAAGAGTTAGCTATTTTTAACACAGACAGTATTCAGTAAGACAGGCATAGGTGGTCTGAAGTTGGTTCTGGGTCAGGCTGCGTATATTGTGCACTCCGTCAAAACAAACCCTCTAAAAACACGGTTGCGCGTCAAATTTTGTCAAATATATCTTAAAATATTCTAAATCTTGTTTTTTAGTTGAAAATAGACTGAAATGCTTTGGAGTACGAAAAGAGAGTCGCCTACGCCTGGATGGCAAACGGCGGTATACAGAGCTGACGTATTTGGCCGATCTCTTTTCCCGGCTGAAGTTGCTCAACGCCACCATGCAAGACAGTGGCGGCATTGCCTTTGTAACCAAATACAAGCCACTGACATTTTAAGACTTCACATCTGGTTCAAACGCGGGAGAAAACCTAACCTCGAAATGTTCCCCTGTATGTGGCTTTTAAACAACCAAAAAAGTGTGAGCTCTGCATGCGAATAATTTTCCGTGAAGGCGGAAAAAATCATCACTTACTCTCTTTAACTCCGAAAATTTTGGATTCTTTTACGGACTCCTTTGCAAATGCAAACTGTTCAAATGAGTGTAATTTCGGAAGATTGCATTTGAAACATGAAACACTCTAGTACGGCAATGGACACTTTTGGATGCACATCTAAAACCATCTTCCACTCACATCTTCAAGTGCATTATCCTTGAGTTGGCCAAAACCGTACTGTTGTAAACAATTATTTCCCATTCATGCAAATAACTAGTTCATAAAGGAGACAGCTTTTGTGAGGTTAGAAGAGGTTAGGTATCTCAGCTAAAACTTTATTTAAACAAGATAAACCGACAAAGGTGTGTCCTTACCTGTCATCGTATTTGCATATTTTTTTAATGAGTAACGCCCTCTAGCAGTTGTAGTGTTTGCACATTTTATGTTCATCTGACAAACCATTGTATTTTCTATGCCAGGAAAGAAACGCCGCTTGCTGTTAGGTTTCGTTCTTAAGAGCATTTTTTGCATTCTGAGGGACGAGGAGAAAAGATACTTTACTTCTAATTTAGCATCACTTCAATTTCGAGCCGGGACACCAAGAATGATGTGCTAAAAGCCGTGGCTTGGAATGCTGCCAACTGACGGGATAGCACCCCCTCTCAGGGCGAAAAGTCAGACTGCAATGGCTCCTTATTAATGTGATCCCTATGACGCTACCATCAAGTCAAGCTCTGAGGCAGCTCCATTCTTCAGAAGGAGGAAAAGATGCGACAACTGGACCACGAAGTCTACTGGCCTGACGTTTCGCACTCTCATTCAAATTCGTGGTCAAAGACAATTGCAGATGATGGGTTCGAGAGAAAATCTGAAAAGTCAGGCCGATATACGTCTTGTTCCAGCGATCGAATCTCCTCCGTCCGAAAGTTTCCGTGGAACTCACCTGTTCGCTTCTATCGACCTCCATCTTTGCCCTGTGAGAACCTGGCCCTAGGAGACGTGGCGCGCGTGTGTGGAACGTGTGTAGCACGCGTAGAAGGGCGGTTTGGCCTTGTCGGCCACTGCGTCCGATCCCACCTCCGGTCTCCTTGACCCCACATTTGAAGGAAGAGGTTAGAGAATGCGGCAGATGCAGTGCAAGTTCGCTGTCACCATAAACGTATTCATGCTTAAGTCACCATCCCTCTGCCAGCATGCTGTGAGGCCCACGGCGAACAGCGTCGGTAACAACGACCGAACTGTGTGCACCCCGCAAGACAGTCCCACCCAGTTCCCAGGCAGAGGAGGCTTTGGGGTTTGCACCCGCATCATCTGGTCATCGAGTTCTGTCATTTGCGCCACAGCACTTGAACTCTCCTTGGTCGTTTATGTCTTTCGAATATGCGACTACTGTGAGTGACCGATCTCATGAAATGTTGGTTGAAATTCTGAAATGCGTTTTCGATTAGGAAGGAGTACTTAGGCACGGTTGTAATACTGACTATCTTGCGACATAATCCATAATATTTCGGTCTCGGCGGAATGCCAGCTTTATAATACACTGTTTTACAAACAAAGACCTAACGCCATTTTGCGCAGAACTAATCGGCAACAAGCTGGCACACTTTGTCACTCACTTGTTATCACACCTCTCTCCTTGTCACTTGGTCTTCAAAAAATTCTCCAGATACGCTGCTGACTCCAAGTAAAATCAAACTGAAGCCACGAAAAGTTTGACAAATACTCCCCCCATGTAAATCTCATCATGCGCTTTAGTATTTCTGCTTGGCGGGAGATTTTTTTCCATAACCCACATATCTTTCACAAAAAATAGCGCCTGCAAAAGGTATGTTCGGTCCTGCTATCGGGCTTTTCCCCGCGTATAATTTGTCATCTGCCTCGAGGGTCTGCACTTAACAAGCAAAAAAAACTTTAGAGGCATTGACAGAGGACCCTATCTTACAGGGTCATTTTGATGTCTCGCAGATAGCCTCTCACGGCGTACAGTGAGTAACCGATCTCATGAAATGTTGGCTGAAATTCTGAAATGCGTTTTCGATTTGGAAGGACCACTTAGGCGCGGTTGTAATATTGATTATCTTGCAGTCTAATCCTATGATATTTTGGACTCGGCAGGATGTCGGCTTTTGAATATACAGCTTTTCAATCTTTTGTAGAAACGGTACTCCCTAAAAAGGACTACTTAATTAGCATGCAGCTTTCACATTGATTTTTGAAGACCTTGCAAATTTAAATATATTTCGTAGAAGCTACCAATCAAAATATGCTTTCTTGCGGTCGCTTCATAGGGGATCACGTCATGTTTATATTTTTTAATTTAAGAAGTAGTATAATTAGGTTTTAGGAAATTTTTCTTATTCCCGAATAATTTGGGGCCTCATCAGTCTTATTTACGCTTAGATATTTCAGTCGAAAAGGTGCATACGTTTCAGTTAAAAAAATTATGTGTTGTTCTATGCGTTTAAACAGATACCATATATAATACATAAAATCTAGCAATTGGTGCAGACCATGTTACACATTTCATGACGCGTACGATGCTGAATGAATGGACATTGCACGGTCTTAAAACATTTCATAATTTGAAACTTTTTTTAAAAACCAATTATATTCTTCCTTCGAGTAGGATTTCTATGGGAGATTGAAAACCAGTGCATTTAAAAGCTTATGTCCTACCGAGTCTGAGATATCATAGAATTATGTTGCAAGATAATTAGTATTGCGACCGCGCCCAAGTAATCCTTCCTAGACGAAAACGAATTTCAGCAAACATTTCATGAGATCGATCACTCACTGCATTTCAGACATTGACAACAAGCGCCCAGAATTGCCCGTGCCAAAATTCTACTGCCCTTAGACTTCGTGAACCCCTTTCAGAAATTGCAATTTGCCAGACTAAAGCACAGTAGTTCCACCAGAATGCAAAAGTGCACATCCTGTCGCCCGTCAAAAGCGGCAGCAACGCCTTGCCCATTTTTCGCACATAAACACATACGGGTTATCGTTGCTGCAAGCACGCTGGACAGCATGGTCGAGGCGCTACGCACACAGGCATGTCTTATTGTTGTGATGTTGTCATGACAAAAAACGCGTGATACGTAAACTATAAGTAGGGTGTCTTTAGAGAAAACTCTCCCACCCGACGCCGCCGCTGTCTGTGAGATGTGCAAGGTTGACTGTCCACACCCCTGTTCGAATCCTTCACCCATCTCTCTTTTAGGTGAGTCCATTTTTGGGACGTATTTGCGGCCCCGAGCAGTCGAGAGAGAGAGACGAATAAGATCCTGACGGCGAGGGAGGACACTTTTCACTGATGAGTGTGTGCTCCCACTATCGTCCGAGAGTATTTGTTGCGCGCGCTTCCACAGACTCGCGGTACGTCGAAGCGCTCACAGGCTGGAGGTAGTCTGATAAAAACTGCGTGTGAGCGGTGGCGACGCCACGATCGGTCCGCAATGGCGACGCTACGCAGAGGCCACCTCCCACATGTCCGAAATAAGTACACACACACACACAACCTACTCGCTCCCTTGCAGCTGAAAACAAAAGGACGACGCCACCGCTGGTGCCATGAAGTTTACTGGTACGTTTGGAGTGGAGCCTGGACAGTAATCCATTTTTCCGTAGCGTTCACTGACTCTCCTCGCCCACACACGCGGGCGTAGGTTCA
>CACRXP010000527.1:401875-446176 GCA_902702965.1 Spirometra erinaceieuropaei | reverse complement strand
AAGAAGACCGGAGGCAGAGGAGGGCGTAGGTGGATGGTGACTTGCGTCTGATGAAGTTTATAGTGAACTTGGACTTGCGCAGCATCTACCGCACTCTTTCCTCCTCCTCCTCCTCCTCCTCCTCCTCCTCCTCCCCCTCCCAGCCAAACTCTGTAAGATATAGTCAAGAAGACCGAAGACGGAGGAGGGTGCAGGTGGATGGCACGGTCGATCCCGCACCTTGGTGCTCCACTCCACACCCTCTGGTCAACATGACAAATAACCAGCACTTTAACCAACAACAAAAGAATAGAAGCTGGCGCGGTCGAAGCCGCCCCTAGGCGTGTCGTCACACCTGACTCGGATCCCACGGAACGGGAGTGCCATAAAGGTCACATTTGGAAGAAGCCATTGCAGCCTGGCTCTTAGACCACTAGTCGGCCGCTCCACACAAACACGCACAACATTGGGCCGACTGCGATGTCCAAGTTATCTCGCCAGTTGGCAACCTGCCAAGTCACGGCTTTTAGCGCATCGTGATAGCTTCAAGCGCGTCAGATTGTTTATAGAGAAGAGGAAAGTACGCTGAGTCGTCGACCTCTCTTTCCCCATTCCGAGGTCTTTGCTACTGCCCGAGCCGGTCAGTTGATAGTTGACAACTAGGTACAAATAAAGTCCCATGACAATTCGCCATCTCAAAAGGCATTGTTTACTCTAGTCTAATGTCAAAATGTGTCCGGCGTTATTTACAGGCATTTATTGTTCAGTACAAAAGTTGGAAAAGCCTAATTATGTAAAACATTTCTCCGGAACATAGATGTCCAGGTGTTCAGGTGATTGCTAACCTAAACAACTGTTTTAGCCCTAGCCCACTCCCAGCTGCTTCAGAAATGCAAGTTAGGGTGAATTCAAAACGAAATATCGTCCTAGAGTTTGAAGTCACGGGATTGAACGAAGTGATAGTTCTTGAAACTTCCCCATTTTAACAAGACCACATGACTTTCTCAAGTTAACGGATATTATATGCACTGAGCAGTTCAACAGGAAGTGGTCGCTACTGTAGTAAAAATGTGGACACTGCACTTCAGCATAAGCAACAGTGCTTCAAAACATGGCCTGTTCGTCCTAACAGTCTTCAAAAAAGTACTCCAAATTAACTACTCAGTTTTTAGATGCTTTTTCACTTTTCGGGATACAGTAAGTTCCATTGCTCATGAAATGCGCCGAAGCCTAGCTAACGTAGCATATCGCTCGTAAACCGGTATAAACGAATTGAATAGGGCTTCGAACTAATAATAAAGATTTTTAGAGAATGGAAAACATCAAGGAAATAATAAGAGGAATAATACTTTGTTTAGAATTAGCAATTTATCTAGAAAAGCGAAAATTTCGAAAATGCCAAGAAATCGTTTAAATGAAAAAACCTAAGATGTGGGTGTATAGAAAATATATCAATGAAAAAAACTAAGCAAATACAACGGCACAAGTAGAATAACACTTGACAATAGTCCTCTAGGGAATTTTACGCTTAAATATCCTTTGGAGATAAGCGTGTTATCAGGTATGGCTGTTAGCCAAGAGCCTACATTTCGAGCATAGCTCATAAAACGGTTTCACGAGAATCGGCTGTACTTTTCCCGTTCGTACGTTGATTGAGATGCGGTAGACTATGGCAAATAGGAGTTCGCTTGATTTCACCGGAAGAGACGTCATAAAAATAGAAGTTTACACAAGGTCACATGTTCACAGGCCGGTCAGTTCCCAATAAATCTAAATAGAATCGGCAGGTGCAGTCGTAAACACACCATTTTGTGTGTATATTAAGACTTTCCTTCGACCAAATTTCTTTATGGTTTTTCGATGTGCTGGAGTGCGCTGAGTCTCAGCTCGTCCTCGAAATATCGGTGAATATTTCGCGACTATAAGGGTTTTTAATGGACTGCCCGTAAGGGTAGATTCTGAATTATGTGCTTATCAAAACCTTCAAAATAAGATATTTCTTGAAAGCATTTACCAAATTTGCTGCTAAAACAGCTAATTTTCTGCCTATTTCATTTCTCAGTGACCTTAAAGTGGAAACTAGCGTTTAAACAATATCGTGCCATATGATGAAAGTTAAAAAAGTCACTTTGGCGCAGGGCCCTTTCGCGGTAAGGTATTGAGTATTCTCTAGGGGCAGGAAAATGTTCAGTCGCCTAAACAAACGATTGCATGTAGGCGTTATCACTAGGTTTTAGGCCATAATATCACACAGATTGGTAAACCCAACTTTTTAAAGTCAATAGAGTGTCTGGTTTTCCAAAAAGACCCTACATACACACTGCACCATCTGATTTCCATGGAGAAAAAGTTGTTTTTCAGGTGCAGGAAGTTTCGTTTGGTAAAACTCTCGAGTTTAGCTTACCTTCCTCTATTAGAAACACGCATATGAATGCGTAAACGTAATCTACGACAGCTATTATCACAGGAAACTACCCTAATATAGGGTAAAGTAAATCTCCTTCCATGTTTGCAAATACTTCGACTGACGAAATTATTTATAAACTTATACCACACGTAAAAAGGGCATTTTTAAGGACGGACTAGACGTGTGTAACGTTTTAGATGGCTAAAATTGATCGCCTCAATTCGCGTCATCGTGTTTCATAAGCTAGGTCACATAATACCATACGTAATTATTCAAATAAGCCCGTCACAAGTGCCAGGACTTAGAACGTTTTACTTCGGAGAAACTGCTTCACATGAAAGCAATTATGTTAGATCATTTTCGAAAGACTAGATGGATATGAGAGACTGTGTAAACTTGGTATCCTAAATTCGTTATGTTGGCTTGGCAAATACATATCCATAAGCCACAGTTTCTGGCAGTCAGTCTGAACCTGCCACACCCCCTTTACAAATAAAATACTGAAGAATGCTACAAAAGTGGAGATTTTCCGGTTGGAATTGCTTTGGGTGAGGACTATTCAATTCAAGGAACGCATTTTCACTAATCAAAAGTGATTCTCTTAGGAATTCATCGTTTTACTTGATAAATATGAAATGCGTCACATCGTGTTGAAAACTATCTTGAGATTTTATGTTGTCCCTCGCCGGAATGTAGAGGAGTGCTCCGCGCGCCGTGGCGCCTCAACGCACAAAAGCAAGGAAATTTCTAAATCAAAGCAAAGCCTGGGAGACCTGACTCATTTTGAACTGCAGATTTTTGTTCTATCATGACATCACATTTCGATTATTAACCTGAGTTCGCTAACATAAGTGCAAACAGATATTTCCGTGGTCAATAGTTTGGATAGATTACTTGCACATACGTATTGCTACGCACCGAAAAGCATTCACGGTAAAATCTGATTTCGTAGCCGCACCTGTTAGGGGTTAGGTTTAAGGGTTAGGGGGGTTAGGGTTAACGTTAGGGGTCACGTTTAGGGGTTGGGGTTAGTGTTAGGGCTTAGGGTTGGGCTAAGGGTTGGTGTTGGGGGTTAGGGTTATGAGTTAGGGCTTAGGGTTAGAGGTTAGGGATTAGGTTTTGGCGTTAGTGTTAAACCCCCTATTGTCACCGGTACCTTATGACAGACAACTGGGGCCCGCCTACTGCAGGTGCGGCCACGAAATAAGATCCGACCGCATTCACCCTCAAACTTTGTCCAAATTGGAGGAGTTTCGCACTACAAGTCTTAGAGGTGATGGAGGCTACTTTGATTGATTTACGTTTTCACTTAGGTTGCGTGTTTGTTTTCACCAAGATTTAATTTCGAATATGCCTATGCGTTTGAGGGCTAGTTTTCTGGCCAATTATTGCATTTTTTGCGCTTTTCTGGGTTGGGCACTGGAATAGAGATCTCTCCTTGCCCTGAATTCCAGGGGTGTTTGAGTTAGGCTTAGGGATAACGTTAGGTTTAAGGTTTGGGACTAGAAAGGCAAGCTGCGAAGCTACTTGCAGTACTGAGGGGTTCATATTCCGACCCTTTTCTAAACTGAAACCTCAAGAGGATGCAGATAGTAGGGCAAGTGGATCAAGAGGAGTTTTGATGGTAGGCAGGTGCGGCTGCTGCGAAATTGACCGATATTGTAGTATGACAATCTTTAAGAACACCGTGAAACAGCAAATGGGACACCTTTCGAGTTTCTTATAAGTCCCATTTCTGTTACATGGAACCTCGAAGATTAACTTGGCAGAATTAAAGATGACTCTACCCTGAAAAATTGACAAATCTCAATTTGTAGAATTTTTCCGTGCCCACTATGGGTTAGTAGTGGCGGTTAGATGATGTGTGCTTTGAGGAGGCGAAGTATGTACGTGGAATAGGGGGAAAATATAAACTTCATGGGAAACAGGACGTCGTTACAGATCAAGAAACTAACATATAATGACAGGGGACACTCAGCGATCGTTCTTACGGAACTCACTCGTTCCGTTGTGCCTTATGGGCTCTATCTCGAGCCCAACCAGCAGCCGCACAGTGGCGCATGATATAGGCAGTATATTATTACCGACAAAGACAAGAAAGACTGGAATGGCCATTTCTGGCTTATTAACCGTCCTCAACCAGTCATACCCAACCCCGAAGTGTGGAACACTCGAGGCTCG
This sequence comes from Spirometra erinaceieuropaei, assembly GCA_902702965.1. Lineage (NCBI taxonomy): Eukaryota > Metazoa > Platyhelminthes > Cestoda > Diphyllobothriidea > Diphyllobothriidae > Spirometra > Spirometra erinaceieuropaei. The sequence continues at coordinate 441,609 of CACRXP010000527.1, read as the reverse complement.
AGCCACGAGCCCGTTGCCCTATCGATTTTCGATCGGGAATATACATTGGTAGGGGGCGCTCACCGATCGTTCTTACGGAACTCACTCGTTCCGTTGTGCTTTGTCTTTGTCGGTAATAACATACTGCCTATATCATGCGCCGCTGTACGTCTGCTGGTTGGGCACGAGAGAGAGCCCGCAAGACACAACGGAACGAGTGAGTCCTGTAAGAACGATCAGTGAGCGCCTCCCACCATTGTACATTCCCGATCGAAACCGACAGGGCAACAGGCGCGTGGCCCAGTGGTTAGAGGCGTGCATTTCTAACTAACTGATCGCGAGTTCGAGCCTCGGGTGTTGCACACTTCAGGATTGGGTATGACTGGCTGACGACGGCTAACAAGCCAGAAATGGTCATTCCAGCTAACGTATATCCAGATGGAAGACAAAATAAATTTGGTGTAGTTGGCTTCTGCCTCCAAAAATTGGCACGAAGGTTCCATAAACCGGAGTTTCTGTCTAGCCAACAGCCCGCAGTACTCGGTGCCAGAAATTGGGTTTGGACCGCCGTTGGCTGCTCACGGCAAATAAGTCAGAATTGCCGTTCTGGCGTCCCCTGCTCCCCCCCCCCCCCCCAATGCATCTCGATATTTAATGTACTGACACGGAGGACTGTGTCAGCCAGCGGGTTAGCGATGTGCCAGGTGGTCAGACGCGGCCTAGATGCTGCTTACTGATTCAGTCACGCCTGTATGGCGCAGGTGTGGGAGGCGTGTGCGGCGGCGTTGGCGCCGGTCATGGGGACATGACGGCCTATCGTCACAGTTGTTTATGAGCCTACGACGTGCTGCCAGGAACGGCGCCACCTCAATGGCGGCCCAATCTAGGTGCCCCTCGGCCGTCCCGTCTCGGGGGGCTAGGCGCCGGGGCCCAGACTTGGGCCATAGCAACGGAGCGTAGCTGCTGTCTGACATGTTGGGGGCCGCGGACCTAGTGTAGGCGGCACTCGCCCGGCGCCAGTCGACACACTTGGTGAAGGGGGTTGGTCGAACCAGGCGCAGGACAGGAATTAATTGGGCAGCTGGCAATCCGAAAGGGTCAGCGGACGCGTACAAACGCGCAAAAGTAGGAGACGGCAGCTTCTGGCCTATCAATTTGAACATCAGACTGAAGGAGCTGCAGGCTAAGCCAACAGTGTGGAGGTAGTGATGAGGGGGGGGGGGGAGAGGGGAGGGATAACGTGGCCGCTCGCGGTGAACCTTACGTCCAACCGATTCATCTCGGTTGAGGAGGGAGGCAGATGTTTAGGAAGAGGGCAAAACATTTGCTTATTCTGCCCTCGGACGTGAAAGAAGAAAGATTTAAGAGAAAATGGGTCCAGGAACAAGTTTAGCTCGATCTTCGTTAGTACCAGACGCGGGTAGTTCCCCGAGTGAATGAAGATGGGGTGAACTAGCTTGACCGTACACCCGCACAAGAACTAGCTAAAGACAAAGACGCCTGGTTTTAGTTTTATCCAGTTGGTTACGGGGGGCTTTGTGTTCGGCGCTTCACTTGCTGCCCCATGTGCGGCGCATTTACTGATATACCCTGAATTCGGGGCGGAAATGGGCGTTTCACATTGCCTGCGGTCTACGACGTATACGGACCGCGTTGTGTGTGGCACGTCACTGCATCCGTTCCAAGTTTCGGTCGTCTTGACGTTGTCTTGCCACCGAAACAAAGTAGGTTAGGAGGAGAGAGTGTAGTAGATGCTGCAGAAGTCTGCCTCATTATAAACTCATTCACGTCCGAGTCAGCGGTGCCAAGCCACACATTACGTGCTACGCGGTGGATTTCGTCTCTGCGACGGGCAAAGTGTCACAGCCCACATAGGCGGTCATGGGAGGACCAGCTCAAGCTATGCTGGGTCGACACATCGTGCGGACGGATAACGAGCGCTTGTCGGAGCGATTCTTCCATAAGAACATTCCTACGCCTAGTCTGAACAAGATAGACCGAACTGACGCTAAAAGGGCACTTTGAAGACAGCCTAAAACGAATCCGAACTAACCAAGAACTCAGGGATCAACAGGCATGTTGAACAGTCGTCAAAAGTGAGACAGCGCTTTTCAAGGCCAATCGAACAGAGTAGGTACGCAACGGTCTGGTTGCGCAATCACGAATCCATCGGAGAGTAACTGTAGCCACATTTTCAGGCACAGCCCGAAGACATTTAGCCAACATGGGGACCCTTACGATCGTGTGTGCAAGCAGTTAGGTCGCCCATCATGTGTACGCGTGCTATTCAATAGTGTTTGTCGGCACCTATAATAACGTGTGAACTGCTATATCGACATGCAGTCGGCATGCTCACTTGGCAAGCGATGAGCGGAGTCTCTACGCCACGCCAGCCACCAATTCCAGAATCAGACAGACTACAGGCCATAGGTGGGGGCAGAGGGCTTTTCTCATAGGAAATCAGCGCATTCTCCACCACAGTAAGTCTAACGCTCTTGAATACATCACGATGAACAACAATTCATCGCTGGGAAGGTCGCAACTGACAGGATACCTCGTTCAGCCCTAGGAACAAAAGGCCATCTGCAATGATTTCTCCTTAATGTGGCCTCAGTGGCGCCTTTCACTTCTGTGAGATCCGAGCCTGTTTAGATCACGTGTCAGACAGAGACTTTATGCCATTGACTTGAATTGGACAAGCCACTGGGTTACCAGTCAGAGAAAGGAAGGTGAGGTAGATCCGATCCTGATCCAGAACTTACTCCCACACAACAATTAACCAGGTGTGCGTTTAACCTATCGGGACGCGCCCACGGCCATGCCCTGAAGTACATCACTGACGAAGACAAGGGAGATTGAAATGGTCATTTCTGGCTTATTGGCCATCGTCAGCCAGCCATTTCCGATCGCAACCGACAGGACAATGAGTCCATGAGTAAGTGGTTAGGGCAATAAAATTTTAACCAACAGGTCGCGTAATTGAGCCTCAAGTGCCGCGCACCTCGAAGTTGGGTGTGGCTGGCTTACGACAGCTGATAAACTAGAAACCGCCATTCCAGTCCCCCTTGTCTCTGTCGGTAATGGCACTCTGTCCATATTACACGTCGCTGTTCGGCTGCTGGAGGGGCTCGAGAGAGGGTCCCAAGGCGGGAGGAAACGAGAGAGTTCCGTAACGCGATCGGTGAGAGCCCCTCTACCGTGCCGACTGTTGGGATAAGTCTGTCCAACCCAGGACTGGGGGTCCGGCCACAGTGACTCCACCACATAGTCTTCACTGCATTGTCGACTGCGTGCGTTGCGGGATTCCTGCTCGGAATGAAGTCTAAGTCATGCGTAACACTAGTAGCCGGGACGTTTAACCCTATCAGCCACCACTACCAATCTAACCTCCGATCGCATCAATTTTGCTTTTTTATCAGAGAGCGTTAACTGGGGGTAAGCGTGGGTGTGGAGGATTCAGCAGAAGGCCGTTTTACTATAAATGACTCAATGAGTGAGCCAGGACTGCGCTACATGCTGGGGCATCGATGAAACCCCCTGATCTATAATTGGGGAAGTTGGTCGGCAAAGACAGGACTCCGGATTGACCACTTCTGCTATATTTGCAGTCCACGGTTGGTAATACTAAAGCCCCAAGCGGCACGACAGATCTCCGAACCCGAGTCGCCCGATTATAGAACACCACACTCCCAGGTGAGCTACAGTCCTAATTTAGGCCACCTGGAATATGAAATCACACAGAGGAGGCGTGCAAAGTTCTATACTGTGTAGGGGGCGAAAATGGACATTTATTTGACCAATGACGTACATAGACCAGAAATGGCGTTCGGTGTCGCCATCTCTGTTGATAAAATGCTTGGGCTACTGAACTAGTCGCCATACGACCACCCGTATAGCCTTGGCTGCAAAATTAAGTGGACTTGGCGAGGTTGCAATGCACGGCTGCAGTACAGTAGCTGACCGATCTCACGAAATATCCATCGAAATTCCGAAATGTGTTTTTGATTATAAGGGACTAATAATTATTGTGCAGCATATTCCCGAGACTTTTAAATGGACCAATTTCTTGCTGCATACGAAAACCATGATCGGTACATGACTGCTTAAGTAGTATGAAACTTCCTCATTGACTTTCGATGCTCCGATATATTTAAATATATTTTATGGAAAAGATGCCCCAAATCTCCTTTTTGTGCTCATTTGGTGGCAAATGACACCTTGGTCAACTTCTGTATTTGAGAAAAAGGTGTCTATTGGATTAAAAAAGGTGATACTTATGAAATTTTTGAGACCGTGGAATGCTTACTCATGCTGCATCGTATCTGCCTGCTTATTAATGCTGCTTATGAGGAATGCAACATGGTACGCGTTCACTGCGAAATTTTAAGAACACAGAAAGATGTGCGATTATCCTCATACGAACGATACCCATTCTTTAAGTAGAACGCCCAAAGAAGACGCCATGTTCTACTAAATAAATACTTGGACGAATATTTTGTTCATATTTCCTATAAAATATACACGACTTTATAATGACATCGACAATAAGGGGGGGGGGAATTCATACTGCTTAAGTAGGCATTTTTGCTGAGTATGTTTTTTAATACAGTTGGGAAAAGGCTCGTTTAAAAACCGGCATCTGGTGTAACTGAAATATACTGGGAATATGCTGCATGGTAATCAGTATTGCAACCCTACTTGAGTAATCCTATCCTATTTCATCAGATAGGCCAGCTACTGCAAGTCGGCGAAAGTCTCAGCCGGGCTTGGGGTAGTTCCTGTGCAGATCAAATATCGAGACGATATGCAGTCATAAGGAATTGATTTATTGACGCATCCTGCTGGAAGGTTCTTCTTGCCTGATTATTGATCGCGCTCGTCTAATCGGTTTAGGCCTGTCAGGGGATACATGATCCTTGGATATCTGCCGAATGTCTAATATCGGCGTCAACTACGTATTTTCGGTACCCGTGAAATACGCCAGCCTCTGTGTATTCCCAAAAACAATTTACGTCCAGTTTCTGTTCACATAGTGACTTCGATATTCTTGCCACTGACAATGATCGTTGACTCCGAAAGGAGATGATGAAAACTAATCAGGAGTTAAATAATTTTGCGAAAACGTTATGTCAATCAGGAGGAAAAGATGTTTAACTTTTGTCTTTTCTGTTCTCACAACGCCCTTTTTGCCCCTACAGCCCTCTGATACGTCCAGGCGTTGATGGGGCACGAGAACATGGACCCCGGTATTACAGGAGGCCTTGCGGTAAATTCTAGGGGCTTGTTGGGGCTAGGGTCGGTGTTAGGGTTATGGCTAGAAGGATCGGGATTATGCTTAGGATCGTGTGGGTTATTGTTAGGTTCAACATTAGGACACGGGAATAGGCACCTCCTTGGAATGCAGCGCAAAGCTGCTTATAGTAGGGGGCTCCATATTTCCGTGTTTGACTCAGCCCCGTCCTGTCCTGTCCTTACTTCTGCAGTCACTGGGGAGGTATAGATCTAACTTGCCAAAAGTCCTTCAACGTGTTCGTAAATGAAACATTTACTTTGCTCAGTTTGCGGAAAGGGCTGGCAGCCCAACAACATAGCACGCACTTTGATCAAGATTTCAATGGCTTCCTCGATAGAACAAACGCGCGAAATTGTTGAAAAAAGCGCACTCCTCTGAGTGGCCTAGTAGAAGAATTAATGTCTTAGCCACTGGACGCTAGCAGGTTTGGAATATCTGCGGCATCTAAGGGCTGAATGAGATTGCGCTTTCAGATCGAACTACCTACCGAAACGTTATAGGAGATCAAATCGGGAAGTCGGCTTTTAAGCACAGGAGCTGCGCTAGGTGGCAAAAACTGTTAGTGACTAGTTCGGCCCTCGATTTTCAAATTCAGAGGGCTTATAGAAAAAAATGTGAACAGCCGAAATGTTTTATTAACCAATGTACAGAGAGGTTAGACAACAGAGGAAAATGAGCTGATTGCGGCTGCCAAGACAAGACTTTGAAGCCACCGGATCAGAATACTAAGGAGCCTGAATGATGGGTTCATTAGCAGGTGAAACCGACTACCTTCCAATACAGTCTAGAAAGAAAGGAATTGTGAACCAGGAGGAATGCTGCAAGCCTAAAAAACGTCAGATTACGGACTACCAGTGCCATCGTCTCAGGCGACGATATCTACCGCGCGTCCTACAGAGTGGGCGCGCCATTGATAACTTTCGCGCATATTAGTTCATGGTGAGGTAGACTCGCTCTTCATCTACTGCACTCTGTCTCACCTCGTTTATATAGCTCCGGAAGCGGGCTAGGGCGCAATAGGTGATAACGCTGAACGTTCTTCTGCGCGTGCCACGCACACGACCTGGTCCCCCTACATTTGCCAGTCTTCTGTGAGGGCGACCCGGATCTCACGTGCCGGAGAGTGTCAAATAAGCCGCATTTGGAAGACGCTATTACAGCCTGTCAGTCCGCCGGTCACTCCGAAATACTTCCGTGAAGACTCAGTTGTGCCTTCAGTTGACAAACTCTCAAATTTCGATCGATAACGCGTCGCGATAGATCCTGTTACGCCAAATTTATTATAGTGGGAAATGTGCTGACATACCATGGGGGATGTATTTCCCAGCCTCGATTTCACGCCCTCTTCCCCCAGGCCATCGATGGCAAAGACAGGACGCAACCCCTCGCGGTTTCTTCTAAAGTGATTCAGTATTTAGGTACCGAGAAGAACTAGACCCCAAGGCAGTGGTAACGCATCAAAAAGACCACGGTTAGTCAGAAGTTATCCAAACAGAAATAAACTTATGAGAATACAGCAAGCCATTAACAGATTAAATTTATTTTGGAGGTTGAAATGGGAGTTCATTTCGGATAACAATACGAAGGCTATTTAAATTTTCATGCACAAATCTGTCCTGCATGGAGGACGCATGGTGAACCTTCAGTTCGGCCTTGATGAATTTCCGAGGAAATTAATTCGCAAAGTTGGAGTAAATCCCTCGGAACAGACCTTTTTAGGCACGGTCCGAAATTTGATATGAATATTTGAGCCGAAATCCATCAGTTATTGCGGAATAATTGCGTAATATTGACAAACCGCCAACAGGCAGCCCGTAGTATACAAGTGAGTAATTATTTACCGTACTGACAACACAGGTACTAGCTTTCAGTTAGAAGAACACTCAGTCAGTTGCTTCACGAAACACGCGTTTTCTGAACTGACATGTGAAACTGATGGCGGGAAATTTTTACAAAAATATCACAAGCTCTTGCGAAGTGACAAGCGTTCGTTCCAATGAATGTCATGCTGTCCTACTGTTCATTTAAGTTAGCTAGCTTGTGTTTTCAGTACGATAAATAATTACTCAGTTGTGTACTACTGGCTGCCTGTTAGCGGTTTGGGAATATTACGCAGTTATTCCACAGTGGCTGGTGAATTTCAGCCCAAATATTCATATCATATTTCGGGCTGTATCTGAAAAGGTCTGTTCCAGTGGATTTACTCCAAGTTTGCGAATTAATTTCTCCGGAAATTTACAAAGACAAGGTGAAAGTGGAGTTCATGAACCAGAAAACACACGGAGAAGACTGGGGGACCCACCGATGAGCCGAACATCTCGCACCTGCCCAGGCAGCAGAGGATAGGCGAGACGCGCGTGTCTGGGCGCTTAGCTAGAACCTGTATTGCCAGTACAGTAAATGATTATACAACCTTCTGTTCTCCCTACAGCTCCGGTCTACGGAGGCCTAATGTTCGGTAGTCCAATACGAATAATCCACAAAGCGGAAGTTCTGCCGGTAAAGAGACGATGCGCTTATGAAGTGTTTGTCGATATTTTAAGATCACGGTAATTATCGTCAATCTACGGGCACAACAATGCGTCGATGAAGCTGGCGCCGGTGAATGTAAGCCTCCCGTCGTCAACTCGTGAGGTTGCTTCCTAATCGGCACTTTAGACTGCCTGCCCCCTCCCCCTCATCTGCCACTGACCTGATACGTCTAACACGGCTATAAACTCGCATTTAAGACGATTGTGGACGCAAAACAAAAGTAGGCCCCGAGTGCCGGCTGATTGATAGTCCAACTACGTTTGACTGCTACCCACGCAATTTGGAATATCGCTTCCGCGACCGCCAATGCTGAGGTATCCCTGGACGACGTTGCGAAAATGCAGTCTACATTATGACTGCTTCCGGTCTGATGATTGGGCTAAAGGTTTTGGGGAGGGGGAGGGGATACAGTTTCTTCCAAGCGCTATTCAATGGACTCAGTGGAGTCTGAACAAAAACTATGGAATTTTCGCATCGTGCTCCCCGTCAAAGTAGTTCAATGTATGGAGGAGTAAAAAGGATTCTGACACCATACCGAACATTTTGCCCGTCAGTGTGAACTACGTCTGAGTATTCGCGGCGATTTTGTTTAGAGCAAGCGCTGGACCCTGGCTCATTAAACCCTTATCGAAAAAGCACTTGGTTAGTTGCTTCACGAAACACGCGTTTTCCGAACTGATATCTATAACCACTGGCAGGATATTTTTTATATAAATGCTAAATGCGAAATGCTAGGCGTTCGTAACAATACATTTCATATTGCCCTACTGGTCATTTCAGTTCAGTGTGTTTGATTGAAAGTGGACATGCAGCAGATGTCTTATCGCATGAAATGTCAACTGAAATCCGGAAATATGTTTTGATTTGAAAATATAACTTAAGTAGGGGGTAAACTTAGTTATCATACAGCCAAATCTTAAGATATTTCAACCACATCAGGATGCCGGTTTTTCAGGAACGTTCTTCGGCCGTCTGAAAAAACTACACTCTTTAAAAATGAATGGTTAAATGGTATGAATTTTTCCAACTGATTTTTGATGCCCTTATAGATCCAGATATATCATATAGAAAATTTGTACAAAACTATTCTCTTTTGTGCTCATTTGATAACAAATTACATCCGTAAATTTTATACCGGAAGAAAAGGTATCTTCTGGTTTTAAAAAATTTTTCAATTGCTGAATACTTTTCTCCCATTTTTCAATATTAGTGGAAAAAATCCTACTTATTCAGTAGTCATTTTTTACAGTGCATAATTTTTGCAGACGGCTGAAATACCTTGGGTTTATTCTGCGCGACAATTAATATTGCGGTTCTACTAAAGTAGTCTTTTAAAATCGAGAACGCATTTCAGAATTTCGATCAACATTTAATGTAATAGCACATCTACTCTGAATAGGGGGCCCAGCGAAACAAGGCATTTTGTTCAGCTAAAACAGCAAACTACATCAAAATAATTGGGTCAGAATCTGAGAGGTTGCCTTCCTGGAAAGGTCGTCACAATGGGTTTTATTTTTGCACAAAAGCACACAAAGCAGTTGGAAATCTATGCTGACGATTGGTGCTGGTGACTTTCTAACCGTCCTCTGAACACAATATTTGTGAGTAGGTTGCGGATGGAAAAACTGTCCTGAGATATTGTGCGGAGAAAGTGGGCAACACGGCGACTTGTATGAATATAAACAATTATGCCCTCCTAAAAATGCTTCGATTTTTGCGTACTTCCATTTAAACCCTCTCTTCTTCATAATTTGCCTATAGATAGTTTTATGCTTGTGCGGGGATAAGGAACTCTGATGCAGGCTTTTTCCAAGAGATTCAGTGTGGCGTGGTGAGGCTAGGCGGAATACAAAATTCCATTAGCTTGTTATCCTTCGGAATTCTGGTTTTTTGCCCGAAATTTATCTCTCCCATCCTCCGTTCTCAGCCAGCGTTTCTTTCTCCCCCCACGGACTCAGATCGTTGTCGTTTTTGCAAAAAATGTACTCAGCCAGTGGTTGGAGTCATTAGTACTGAAGAGAAGTTTAAACCGAATTGACAGCTGCCTGTTTGCTCCGAATCAGGCAACCTGTCGAGGCAGAGGGCTGCCTACTAATGCACTCAAGTGAGTTCCAGACCTACCGCTCAGATAGATAAGATAGGAGCATATATATGCGACGCACGAAGGGGAAATAGACTCGCCAGTCTTGAATGCCAGCCCTAGACCGCAGTGATCTAGGTCGTAGTGGGCGGAGGCGGGGTTAAAAGGGGAAGGGGGGGGGGGCTAAAGTGATACTGCGCAGAAATCGGAGGCCTTCAGTTTTGTCCTAATTCTGAGCCGTTTCCAGAGCTAAACATTTTCTGCTGAAGGCAAAGTGGTCACAAAAACACTCATCTGCTTGACAGCAGTCCGTGGGCTTAGAGCAATGACTACCGCCTTTTCGAACACTACCACTAATCGGACTAAAGAGTCGTAAAATGCGCACGGGGATGGTGGCGGAGAATCGGACTTGTACTGTGTCTATCTCATTCTCTCTGTCTCTCCCTTATCCACCATATACAAGATAAATTCACGATGACTAATGATGGGCATGAACCAAAAAAGGTAAAAAACCACTACTCGCACTACATGGTCTAGTCACTGACTCCACACGAACCAGGAAGATGCGATCATGGACTTGGCGTATGGGAGAGGTACTATAAAGGCCAATTTGCTCGAAAGGGAACTAAGCGCCGCGTCAGCTGGCAACTCCTAGAGCGATAGAGCAGCTTCACACGCGTCAAATCTGGTAAATTCGAAGTAATCTAGTCTGGTTGTTGGACAACCTGAGGGTCACCTTGCCGGCGTCTTTAAGCTCATGTTCACCGAACTGGCGCGTTCGAGGTTCTGGCTTTGGGGCACCGTTTCCAACGTGTCCCGTCCTGCAACCAGGTCCACTCTGTGCACCTTACCTGTAGCACAAACACTCCCAAGCTCGGCTGATGGAATATGAATGCGTGGCTTGGCTCAGAGCTAGGCGTTGGGTGGAAACGAGAACATTTTCGCCCTGTGTAATGACTTGCCTCACCAACGGCGCCAAAATTCAGCTGGCTGTGACCGTATCAAAGTGCCTGCTGCCCCTGTCAGCGACAGCCTTTCTTGTACGCAAGTTGCGCATTTCTCATCATAGTCAGAGTTTTAAAATTTTCCAACAACGACTTTCCTATGACTTGAAGAGATCAAGATGTAAGGGTTTATTATTTTGAGCGTTCCAAACTGTCGATATCCAGAAGAGCACTTTGTTTCATGCGAAGATATTTGCATCTAAAAACACTATCTCCTTAATATCACTGCTTATACTTAGTTGACGATGAGAGGGAGATGTCGCGTTTAGTTTTTTTCAAAATTACTCAAGAGACAGTTTTAACGCGAGCCTTGGACGAACAACCTAAAAAGCCACATTAAGAACAACTACAGTAGATGTGCTAACTCACGAAATGTTAACCGAAATTCCGAAATGCGTTTTCGACTCAAAATTTTACTTAAGTAGGGTTGCACTATTAACTGCCCTGCAGCGTAATCCCAAGATATTTCAGTTACTCCGGGATGTCGGCTTTAGAAGAAATTTCTTTGCGGCCGCCTGTGAAAACTACACTCTGCAAAGAAGGGAAACTCAAATACTATAACACTTTCTCTCTGACTTTTGATACCCATATAAATTCTAATACATTGCGTAGAAACATGCATAAAAATATCCATTCTTTTACTCGTTTGGTAGAAAATTACGTCTTCCTCAATTTTTACACTTGAATAAAGATTATAATTCGGTTTCAAAAAACATTTCGAATTTCCAAATAGTTTTAAACCCAACACTTGCAGTCAGGGTTTCCAAGCTACAAGCTGTGTATTCTGAGTGTGCGTAAAATTACACATTTCCATAATCTACAAAGAAGAGGCCATACTGGGTTCATAAAATTTAACAGTGGATCCAAGTCATATTGTAAACCCTACAAACAACATTATTTAATGCAGAAACACGATGCTTTATGAAGGGACATTTCATAGTCTTAAAAAATCCCATATTTAGAAATTTGTCCGGGACCGAATCATAATCTCTCCTCAAGTATTAAAGTTGAAGTAGACGTAGTTTTCTATCAAACGAGCAAGAGCATGAATATTTTGATGCATGCTTTCTATGAGGTATATTTGAATTCATATGAGGTTCGAAAATCAGTCAGAAAAATGCATAATATCTAAGCAGTCATTTTTTACAGAGTTTAGATTTTACAGGCTGCCGGAAAGAAGTTAGTTCAAGAGCCGGCATCTCGAAGTAATTTAAGTATTTTGGGGTTATTCTGCACGGTAAGTAATATAGCAACCCTACTCAAGTAACCCTTTCGAGTCGAAAACGCATTTCGGAATTTCGGTTAGTTATCACATCTACTGCATTTTGTATCTCCGATCGAAACCGACGAAAAAACAGACCCCTGCTTCCATGGTAGAGCATCGGACTTAAACGTTTAATGATCAAAGATCCCAGGTCACCCAAGCCCGAGGCTGATAAGCCAGAAATGGTCAATCTAGTCTCCCTTGTCCTTTTCGGAACTCCTTCCTACAATTACTTTTGTAAGCCACTAAAACTCTCTGGTAATGTCTGGCAGATGTTCGAGTTAGGGAACAGGAAAATGTAGAGGAAGTAATACTTTTGAGTTAGTTTTTGGGAAGCGGCCAGCAATTCAAGGACGCACTGGGGAAGCCCCGAAAAGCAGCGCAGTCGAAGTAACTCGATCTGACACACTTCACATGTCCATCGAAGATGAGGTAGATAGGAAAGAATCTAGGGGCCGGATGGTTTGAATCCTCCGATAACCGTCGTTAATGCAATTAGTTGTAATCGAGTTGCTTAGCCATTACCCATGTTGACGTGGAGACGATTGCAGTCTCTCCTAATGACCTATAAGTCCTTTCGTCGGTGTGCGATAACGGCACGTACGTTCCAGTCAGCTGTTCCAAAAAGCGGATATAGTTGCATTTAAATTTTAGTCAGTTGTCTACTAAACACTCCTATTTAAAAATGCCTAACAAACATTTTTGGCTTTCCTTCTGGGGCTATAGGGAAAAGTAAATATATGTTACCCCCAATAAAGTGTTGGGTAACTTGTAGGAGTCCACTGAGGCCTTCTTGAGTCGCGTGTGACTTAGAACACAAAAGCACAGCAGTTCTGGTAGACGTAATCAAATTGAAAATTGACCTTGAATGCAGGGCACAGTTGTCAGGACCAGAATAAAGAAAAGACAGCGATCTTCTAGCAGGTTGATGAATCAGGACTGCCATAAAGACTTTTCAAGCCACCGGTTCTCGCCCTGAGGCAGAACATGGTAACTGACGGCCAGAGGGTTAAGCCCATGGCAAATAAATTGCGGAAAGCCTATGCATCCCATCAGAAAGCGAATTCAGAACAAGGCAAGGCAGGAGGGGATATCGAGTGGGATATTTCTTTCTTAAGCTTAAAAGCCGGCTGCCAACGAGACCTCAGCGACAGCGGCATCACCGCTGTTGTACAACGCGTTAGCCATTATTAATTAATGATATCCCACTGGATCTGCACCTCCTAAGGTTTTTAATTTGCCCTTAACATCCAGGTCACATTCGTGTTTATTTAACGTGCTGAAAGACATTTTCATATTGACCCAACAGTGGGAAACTCAGCGCCTCGGTGGGATTCGAACCCACGCAGTAAAGGGAAGGCTTTAGTACAGCCAACGCTTTAACCACTTGAGCTACGAGGCCCCGCCGGACGACGCGAGTTAATTCAAATTTGAGCCAAGTTACCCGCCCAACCTACTGCAACGTTTGGGATCCACCAAATCTGATACATTAAGGTGACTGCCCAAGTAGGATTTCCAAAGTAATTCACCTGGAATTCACCAGAATACCATCAGGCTCACTTAAGTCATTGCTTGGGATTGGTTAACAGAGGGTGAGGAGAGAGTGAACACATGTTCATCAGCTGTAGCATCTGTAGCTAACTGGGTTCGCAGAGTGAGAACAGGGTGCGTGGGACCCTCCCTAGTTTTTTCTGATGGGAAGGGATGCGGGAAGCTAGGTTTGTGCGTGGCTTATGAGAGACGAACGAAATAGACGGCCATTGTATCCACATATCCCCCCGTCCTCTATACGTAGTTGCAACGACGAACCCCCCAGGATCGAGTGAGTTTGAAACTGGTACGTTTACCAAACAGTGATTCATGTCGCGCACAAGTCATGATCGCTGCCATGGAGCACGCCCGGATGTGATTTTTTTTATCGAGCATCACGAATGATCTGACACCTTCCAAGCCCATCCGCTGAGTGACAGGGAAGTTGGACTCATTTTGCATGAGGGTCTGTCTAACGCCAAGGCTGTCGGTTCAGTTTCCAGTATTTGACCTACAACGACATCAGACATCTGTAAACAGACAGACTGGATGGTGAGGAGCCGTTGGAAACTGGAGGTCAAGTCTGTCCGTCTGCGTAAACAAAGTAGGTTTCATAGCTTACAGAACACACTCACAGATATCCAGAAATTAGAATCTATGATTTGCCTTGCAAAACCACAGGACCGCGTTCAGTGTGCAGCCGTACGATAGCTTTGCTTGAACAGACGCGAAAAGAGTGCACAAAGCGACAATTTAAAGAATTCCTATTTTTAAAAAGCGTTGTCCTTGAAAATGGACAAAGGGCGTTAAACTTTACTGTACGTCTGATTGTATGGATTATTCTGGACGGCCAAATAAGGAACCCTATGGGCCAGCTTATGGTTTTGACCAGCAATATGATTTCTAAGGCATAAAGTTGTGTTCCAGTAATGTCTGTCCTGAAGACGAAGATGCGACCACTGGAACAAGAAATTTATTGGCCTGACGTTTTGGATTCTCACTCGAATCTATCATCAGAGACAGACCCAATGTCTGTCCTATTACGATGCACTACTCATCTAAAACCGAGAAAATGCGAGGAGGCCAGTTGACGAGAAGATAATGAGACCGATTAAATACCAAAAAGCGTGACAAATTTGTCGCCGAGGAATTTCTACTCATATTAGATGACGCCAGCAGTTCTCCGGAAATCAGGACCACCAACGCTACTAACCAGAGGAAAAGTAGTCACGTATGTGCGAATTGAATTATGGCAGGGGAGGGGGTTTTACAAAGCACTGAGCCCTCTTTCTCTTCCTACAGCATCATGTTACACTGGCTCGGCCAGGGCGACTGACAACGGAAATGAAAGCAGCGGTTCTTATTACCAAAGTCCCCTTCTATTTGTGCCGTCCATATACATCGGGCCCAGCATGGCAAGTCCTAAGAGTCGACATTTTAAAAAGGAGCCACAGTAGTCGGGCTCTTGACCTCATAGGTCGAGATATCCTGTCAGTTATGAGTTTATCAAGCCACGACTTTTAGGACATCCTGGTAATTAAAATACGCGTTAGTCTGCGGATAGAGAAGCAGGACCGCTCAAACTCAGTCTCCTTCCTTCCAGTGCCATTGAGTTCCAGATGCATGATTTAATTGAGTTGGCTGGACACGCATTTACGCACACGGACGAACCGGACAATTCAGCCCATCTCTTGCACATCCAACCAACGATGGTCCCTGGGCAGAAGCAGATACCAAACCGGAACTACTCTGACTACAGCGTGTTGGCCCTATTTTTGGTTTGATGCAACAGTACCAGGCGGTTCGAAGGTGCTCATGATAAAATGGATGTTTCGCTTAAGCCATCCATCTTATACTCACCTTTAACACGATGTCTCCGGAAGTAAGGTTGATTTTCAGCGACATGTCTTTTGATTTTCAAGCGACAAGACCACTTTGTGTAGTATTATGGCTTTACGAAGTGAAACATTAACTGCCTTTCTGAATGTCTGTTGGGGAAAATCCTATGTCATAGCCATAACCCGTCGGGGGTTAGGTGTTAGGGTTAGAGGTTAGGCTGAGGCTTGTCTACTGTAGGTACGACTACGAAATAAGATCCGACCGTCCGAACATAATTTAACATACTTTGTTTGCCGAACGAAATAATGCTGACTATTTGATTTTGACAGCTTGAAGGGGTCATTTTCGACTGAGTAAATGTTTTTAGGAATCAGCCCTATTGTCCCCGGGCTGTGTCCGACTTATCTGTTCTTTCCGGAGGCGACATTTTAAACGGCGAGACACTAATGACTTAGCGCACATACTGATCAGAAGGCAGTCATCCTCTCCCAGGGAATAACATTCAGCAGAAAGCGCTCTGATGGGCATTGTTTACAACTGAAACAGCAATCTACTTCCGATCTGATTGGATGTGCCGCAGCATTATATGGACATCTTGCAGACAAAAACCAAAGATGAAGTAACGGCAGTAGATTTCGACGTCCCTTCTACCGGTTTTATTGGCGGTAATATTCTGTCCTCGACAGATGATCGGAAAAGCACCCGAGCAGACTAATAATAAGGGCGTGTGATTGGTGTCCTTCCCTGGCTTCAGAGGCCGTATTGTATTTAGCCTTAAAATACCGACATAAGCATAGATATAGCAGGAATAATCAAGTGTCTCAACGACGTCGGTAGGCTCGAGGGTCTTCATGCCACTTTAATGGTTCAGATTGCGCATAGAGTCACCTAGATGATCTCACAACTACAACGCAGGACTGATGTCCTCTCTGATCTATCCCATGGGGGACGCATGTTAGAAGGGCCTACTGACCTGTTGGCAGTTTGTCCTGGTAAGCACCTAAACACAAAGGCGTGTCTGTGTGCGCATGTGCGTGCATACTCGCCAGCCGTTCAGGACTTGCCTGAAAACAGAATTGTACACGCGTTAGAGAGAAAACGAGAATGAACTAGAGGAAGCAGAAACGGGGGATGTAATCATGTCATATGGGTTGCGCAGTGCCATTCCTCTCGCTCTGTCTCTCTCTGCAACTCCACTCTGTCACCATCTCACCCGCCCCCCCCCCTCACCCCCTTTTACCCACGCCANTTAGTGTTTGAGACAGAAGGGCTTGCTAAAGTGGAATTACGAGCTGATAGGCATGGGACGTAATTCGGAGTGGATTCATCCGTCATGCTAGGCTGACCCTCTATTGGGAAACATTTGAGTCCCTTGCGTTTATCTCCTTAAAGAACATTCACCAATACACATGCTTCGACTAATTTTCTAAATTGATCTTGACATTATCCCAGTCTCCAACATTTACACACAAAACCCGGTTTCCGTGGTCGACATGTGGTAGTTGGAGAGGGCGACCATTTCGTTTCAACAGCTTCATGAGACGTCCGCTCAAATATGCACACAGTCCGGAGGTCTGGGGTTTCGCAAGATTGTTGAACAAACATACCAACTGCGCCATTCGTATTCTGATGTTAAGCAGTAACTAGGCGTTAAAAGGAGACGTGGAAATTAGGTAGTTTCAAAAGATTCAGAAACCATAGTAACGGCGTCTATACTTAAAAATCTAAACATTGACTTTCAGGTATTCACAGTCTTCTACAAATGAAGTATACAGAATAAGGTTCTACCAGTTTTTACTTAGAGCAGAGCGTGACTTAGTAAAAGCGCCGGAACTAACTCTGAGACATACACTACTTAAGCATCCGAATTTCATAGGCGTTCTCAAGACACCCAATTGGGAAATTTCACAGCCAACAGACAGCATACTGCAACATACGAGGTTAGTTCACGTTATGGACGAGCAGCCTAACGTAACGGCCTCTATTTGAAGGTATGTTTTAAGGTTTTAATTGATAAGTTATGACGACTTATGAGGTCAACGCGGACTCTGATTGCGATCAGCGGGCGGCTGATGAATTCAGGGACTTTTTGTTGACGAGAGCATTGACCAAAATATGGGTCCCCTGTCTTCTGGTCACTCAACTGCCGACACAACTCAGGCCTCCCCTTTTGTGTGAAGTGGGCTGAGATTCAGGCACAATAACTTTTCAGTAATCATGTCTGCGCTCTCCATAACACTGTCTCTATGACCCCCTCACTCATGTGATATCTGAGCCATCCATTACGTCTGTTTGGAGTCCTCCCGTGCTGTTCTGGGGTCAGGTTGTGTGCGGCACGCGTAGAAGGGCTGTTCACGTCTGTCAGTCACTAAATTCACTCCCCGCATCAGATGGCTAACAACCGTGGATAGTGGACCGGTGCGTGGGCGAAGGGCGAAAATGTACGATCGACTCTGAGGACTCTGTCCGCATGACACTCAGTACACTTTCTTCGATGTAAACAATCTGACATGTTTTTATTTATCACGATTTGTTAAAAACCGTGACTCGGAAGGCTGCCGACTGACGGGGACTAATCTGGCTGCATGCCAATCCCACTCACTGGGGGTCCGAAATGCTCTTTTCTTGTTTCTGAGAAACCATGGCACATCTTTCGCGGATTGGGCATGTGTGGCACATGTAAATGGGCTATTTGGTCTTACCAGTCACAGCGCCCGATCTCGCCTCTGGTCATTCCGACTCTATCTTGAGACCGGGCTAAGGCAGGTGAGGGAGAAGGCAGTGCGGTTGATGTAGCGCAAGTTTACCATCGTTACAAACTAATTCAGGCGCAAATCCACGTTCCTGCGCCCGCCATGCTGTGGGGAGTACGATGGAACGCTTCGGTAACGACGGTCGAACTATCAGTCTCTCGACTCAGTTTTGCCTATCTTACATGTGCGGTGATCACTCGCTTCCAATACTCATTGAAAATAGATAACCTTGTTATGACAGTGGGCGCTCGCCGATCAGGTTATGGAACATGCTCGTTCCGTTGTGCCTTGGGGCTCATACTAGAACCCTCGCAGGCAGTCGCACAGCGACTAGTAGTAGACACAGATGAGATGATACCGACAAAGACAAGGGAGGCCGGAATGGCCATTTCTGGCTTATTATCCGTCATCAGCCAGTCATACCCAACCCCAAGTGTCGATCACTTGAGATTCGAACCCGGGATCTTTGGTCATGGAGTTTAACGCTCTACCATTGAGCTGATGGCTGATGACGGCTAATAAGCCAGAAATGGCCATTCCGGTCTCCCTTGTCTTTGTCGGTATCATCTCAGATAACCTTGTTTTCCGTTTCATAACAACACTCTCCTATAAACTGACAGAGCCTTTTCGCAGAGCTGCTTATGCGACCGATTAGTCAATGAAACAAATAAAGTCATACATACAATGACTGAGTCACCCCCGAAAGCATGAGGTCTCCCAAATGCGTGTAGACATCGTCCAATGCTGATCGGAAAGCGAAATTTTCGAGATGAGTATCTGAGACGTTTGAACTATCTTTCGTGGCAGAAAGAGCACACTTTGATTTTTATGTAGAACTGAATCGATTAAGAGTAAGTGATGAGATAGCGGCCAATTTTTTGCACAATTAGTTGAGTTTGTGATAATGTATACAGTCTAATTTTGTCACCCGACATCTGGCCCGAATGGATGGCTAACCCGATTAACTCGATTCCACGATACTCCCCTTGGTACTTTGGTTTGATTACCAAGGGAGGCTAGATAAGGAAGTATGACACTGCACTCGGGCTGATTCGGTTGCGGTTAGCAACCTGAAGAGTTTGTCGATGTAGGTCGGGTCAGCCACTGTGTCCGACCGAATGTACGCTTTTCTTAATCTGGTCACGCCAATGGACTACGAACGGAACGACAGAAGGCTGATTCCACACTATTCCGGATAGTTATAATCCGGCCAACACGTGTTTTAATAAATTCGACATCATAGGGATTCCATGACATCGAGAATTGCACCTTATTGGACCCCAAGTAAAGCGATTTTGATTGGCTTTCCTCTCAAATAACTGCATGAATTCTAGCGCAGATGGGAGTGTGACCAGCATTTGTGGCGGCCGTTAACGATCAGGGTGAACAGTCGGCCTGTCAATGAGCTAGACATGCATACAACTCGCCTGATTTCACCTATGTCACTTGATTAAGACCGGACTAAATACCGACCGTCGGAATGATGAAGATGATAATGGTGCGCAGGTCTTCCTCACTGAACCCACATTTGAAATCAAATTATCTTTCTCAGAGAGGTGTGTCCTCGTAACGCGTCAAAGACTAACTTCGGGAGGAGCCGATGAATGAACTGACAATTTTTCAATTGCACAATTGGCCGGGTGGCTTCCTGATATCGTGTGTACGCTGTGCAACGCAAAACCTGGCCTCAACTATCGTCCAGCCTACTTTTGTCTCTTTTATAGAGTCATAACTTTGGACGATATCTAATGTTGCACATATTTTGCTTCACGTAGCTTGTCTTTTTAAATGTCATGAGCGTCGTATAAGTTTCTATGAATTTAATGCACTATTGTGCTTAAGTCACAGGCGAAATTGGGCTCATGGTCGGCCACTGTGTTTCACGTATTTCACTTCTCTGAAGTCTGTTATGCACACAGTAAGTCATTTAGTCAACCTGACCAGATATCGCGATGAAATTCAGGTAGAAAACAATGCATGCTTCCATTGGGAGGACTATTTACTCAATAAAGCGATTGTACCTACTCCTACTTTTTAAGTAGCCCGTTAGATTTTGCGTGGGCGACTTGCGAATGACCGTGCTTGGAGCTCCCTGCACACTTATAAAATAGTTAATAAAGTCAGGAAGAGGGCACATATCACGATCAACATGGTATCCGTCTTTGCATAGAGAGGCTTTTTGAAGAGCTCAGACTTCCCTAACGCTCACATAATTAATCTAAAGACCGAACAAGGCATTGTTACCTTCTCAGCGAAAGAAGACGATGTCACGACATATCAGTATTGTTGAGAGGTACGAAAAGAGCATTTCCATTTAGCTTAGGCCTTTAAACAGAAGCCTGACTTACTATTTGGGCGATTTTGTGTAGGTGGATCTGTCTAAAACAGCTCACAATCGACGGAATTTCTTCTGTCGACCATGGTGTTTAAGGCGTTGGCCAGTCCTTCTACTCGAAGGCCGTATAGTATGATCGTGAGCAAGACCCATGTAATCTTATAGGTAGGACACGGGACCGGGAACCTCTTTAAGGGTTAAGTTTAGGATTACAGTTAAAGTTTGGGTTGAAATTGTTGTTGGTTCCGTCTTCAGTCCAGTCTTAATCAAGTGGTAAAAGCGAAATCAGGCGAGTTGTATGCATGTCTAGCTCAATAACTGACCGACTGTTCACCCTGATCATTAGCGGCCGCCATAAACGCTGGTCTCACTTCCCATTTGCGCCACGATTCATGCAGTTAGTTGAGAGGAAAGCCAATCAACATCGATTTACTTGGGGTCCAATAAGGTGCAATTCTCGATGTCATGGAATCCCTGCCATGTCGAATTTATTGGAACATGTGTTGGCCGGATTATAACGATCCAGAATATTGTGGGATCAGTCTTCTGTTGTTCCGATCGTAGTTCATTGGCGGGACCAGATCAAGACAACCGTAAATTCGGTCGGACACAGTGGCTGACCCAACGTACATCGACAAACTCTTCCGGTTGTTAACCCCAACCGAATCAGCCCGAGTGCAGTGTCATCCTTCCTTAACTAGCCTCCCTTGGTCATCAAACCAAAGTACCAAGGGGAGTATCGTAGAATCGAGTTAATCGGGTTTGCCATCCATTCGGGCCAGATGTCGGATGATAAAAGTTAGAATGTATACAGAATTGGCAAAAGACTTGGTGAATTGTTTTCATCTGTCTAAGAAAATTAACATTGTCACTGTACGCGAAATAGTCGAGTTTTAGGAAGCAGTTGAGGAGGAGAAGAAGGTTGGAAACGGGTGGGTTTCTGCTCTTTTGTCTCTGATGATGGATTCGAGTAGGAATCCGAAACGTCAGGCTAATAAAGCTCTTGTCCCGGCGATCGTGTCTTCAAGAGTTGACACCCTTTGCGTAATTTGTCGCAGAGTCACCCGCATTACGGGCGGGGGAAGCTTCCTATTCCCTTATCTTACCTTGTGTGGTTTTGATGTTACCCATTTTTTCGAGGCAGACGAAGATTTCATTGTTAGTATCGCCATCATATCAGTTTAAGCAAAACCCGCAAGGATATATCGTTGACTCAGGCGGAATTGGGTCCACACTAGTAAAGCACTCAGTTAAACATAAAATACAGCATGGGGGGAGGGAGCTGGCGTATGCAATCTGGCCGCATGTCCTGCTTTAGATTTTGTTAAATGACCTTCGGGATTTCAGAAGGGAATGACTTTGAATGCGCTACCATTGGACATAATAGCCAAAGCCCGACGCCAGTGGCACACCGTACGCGACGTATCTCCCAAAACATAGGCCGAAATTCCGAAAGGTGGTTTTGTCTAGAAAGACTTGCTTATGTAGGGTTTTAATATTGAGTATCGTGCAGTATCAGGATGCTTCAGTCATACCAGGAGGCAGGATTTGAATGTAAACCGTATAGATCGCTAACAGAAATCACATGGCCAGCATAACTACTAAGGAAATCATGATTTTTTCCAGTGATTATAAATTAAAATGCACTTCGCAGAAAGTATGCATAAAAATGTTTTTTCTTGCGGTCTGCTTGCAGAAATAGACGTCTTCTTCAAATTTTCTGCCTCCAGAAACATCAGCTGTCAGCTTAGAAATAGCAATTATGATATTTTTCGCGATCATCATGCACCTGTTTAAATAGCTTCATAGTCTATATGCATTTAAAAATGTATGAGCTATGTATGGTATCCTTTTAATTATATCTCTTGGGATGCCTGTTTTTTAATCTATACGAAATAGAAAGTGTACAGCCTGTAGGTGGGAAATCCTAAAAGCATGTAAAATAGCAGGTCGGGTTTAACATGATTCGAGAATTAATGGAAGACATTTGAAACTGGAATCCACATATCTCCCAGTATAAACATGGAAGAATACGTCCATTACCACAAACTGATTGCGGGAACTCATATTTTACGTACGCTTTCTGCAAAATATATTTGGATTCGCAAGGAAATCGCTAATAAATTGGAAAAATTAATCCTGCTTAAGTAGTACTTGTTGGTGATGTGGTTTCTTCAGGCGACCGAAAAGACGTGCATTCAAAAGACGGCATCCTTGTGCGATGGAGTTATTGTGGGGTTGTGCTGCATGCTACTCAACATTACAACTCAAACTAAGTAATCCGTCCTGATCGAGATCAAATTTTGGAACTTTGATTAATGTTTTACGAGATATGCCGCCTGGAGACTTGAGCCCCCAACAGTCTCTCACTGCGCAATATTCGTAAACTGCCAATAGGCAGCCACGATACACTATGCTTGACATCACAGGCAGTTCACTCTGACCCAACTGTGAAAAACTTGGTGCCACGGTGGCATTCGAACCCACGACAGCAAGGGGAGACTTTAGTAAAGCCAACGCTCTAACCATCTGAGATACGAGGCCCCACCGGACGACGCGAGTTTAATCACACTTGGGTCAAATTTACCCGCCCAACCTACTGCGAAGTCTGGATCCACCAAATCTGATGCAGTAAGTTGACTGTCTAAGCAGGATTTCCCAATGTAGAGCGTTGGCTGTACTAAAGCCTCCGCTTGCTGTCGTGGGTTCGAATCCCACTGAGGCACTAATTTTTCACAGTTGGGTCAAAGTGAATTATTTGAGATCTGCCAAAGCACATCTGAATCGCAGATAGTAGCTAAAAGCTCAGTCACTTGTTTCGTCGATATTCCGCCACTGCATGACACAGTTGAGAGTTCTTTGGTTCAACAGTGATCCTTCAGCGTTCCCCATGTGTTTCTATGGTAGATACTCCAGTTTCGAAGCTGCATATTTTTTATTTCCTCAGAAGTTATTCACAAACCTGTAGTAAATCAGTCTATTTGAGACTCATGGACTCATATTTGGACAGCGATAGGGGAATAACCGCGAAATATTCGTAAATTGTCAACAGGTTACTCCGCTTTGACCGACGGATTTCGGCCCAGATATTCATATCAAGTTTTAGTCTATCAGTAAGTCTTAAATAAACTGGTTTACTCCAGTTTAGCGATTAATTTCTGAGGAAATACAAAACTGGAACAGTTTGGTTGGATTGTCAACGCAAACCACCCATATATTTATTTGACTCCGGGACTTTTTGCGGCACATGAAGGTGAGCCCTCAAGTACCAGAATAGTAAAAATGAAGAAAAGAACAGTGTGATTGCTGGGGCAAAACAGTTTATTCTGCTGAACCATCTGGTTTACCTGTGGAGTTTCGGAAGTCCGAGGGGTTTAAAAACTCAAAAATTTCCCTATGTACAATAGGTGGGCTAATTCATGAAATGTCACCCGAAATTTCGAAATGCATTCGGTAGAAAATCAAGTTTTCTTCAATTTTACACTCGAAAGAAGAGTATAATTCGGTTTTAAAAAAACTTTTCCAATTCCCGAATAATTTCGAACCCGACCTGCTGTTATACCTGCATTCAGGGTTCCCAACCTACAAGCCGTATCTTTTCCGTGTAACGAAAACCATACATTTCTCTACGGTATTAAGAGGAGACCATATGAGTTTCATGAAATAAAGCAGTGGATTTGAGCACTTTTGTTAACTTTATAAGCCACATTGGTAAATGAAGATACATGGCGCTTTATGGGCGGCCATTGCACGGTATTAAAAAATCACAATTAGAAATTTTTTTGAAACCGAATTATACTTCTCCTTCGAGAACGATATTGAAAGAAAACGTTATTTTCCACGGTATAAATCAAAGAGTGAATATTTGTATGCATGTTTTCCATGGAATATAATTGCATTTTTAAGGGCATCGAAAATCAATGGAAAAATTGCATACTACGTAAGTAGTCATTTTTTTGCCGAGTATAGTTCTTGCATGCAGTCGGAAATAAGTTCATCCGAAAGAAGGCACCCTGAGGTAACTGGATCATTATAGCATTATGCTGGACGGTGATTAGTTTCACAACCTTACTTAATTAATCTCCTCGAAACGAGAGCGCATTTCTAAATTTCGGTTGACATTTCATGAGTTAGCCCACCCACTGCATACAGGCGAGGTGACAGTTGAATCGTCGCGAATGAAAATGTCCCCCCCCCTGTGTGCCGCGATGACCGACCGGCGCAGGAACGTTGACCTCCACGTGAATTAGTTTTCGGTGCTAGAAGTGTGCTCCAAAGCCAGTCTCCGCGGTAGATGCGCTGAACCGACACAGGAACTAGCAAGAGGTCCGGGAGGAGTTAATGGGAATACGCACCTAGTTGGGACCCCTGTCGCTCACTATTTTTCCTGATGTTTTATGTCTTGTTCAGTGTACCTTGCGGACCAGGGAGTGTGGTGGTACGCCTAGGTGCGGATTTTGTCCTGACAGCCTTCCCTCTCCTGCCTCCAGTCTTCCTGACTCCGCCATGACACCAAAACCAAGTATGGAGAGAACGAGTGAATGAGTTAGATGCAGCGCAAGTCTACTAACATCAGGTCACCGTCCCAGCTCTCACCCTGCTGCGGGACACGCGGTGGACATCGCCAGTCACGACGCTTGAACTGTCGTAGTGAGAGTAGACTTGCGCTGCATCTACCGTACTGCCTCCCCCCCCCCACCCACCTTGGCCTAGGGTGTCAAGACAGAGTCAAGATGATCGGAGGTGAGATCGGACGCAGTGACTTACAAGGTTAAGTAGCCCGTCTGTATGTGCGTGCTGCGCACGTCTGGTGGACCGGTGTTTCACAGAAACAATAAAGGAGTACTTCGGATCTCGAATGTGTGGGGGATGTCATAGGGGTCATTTTAAGGAGATGCCATCGCATTGTGACTCACCGTCTTGGACCGAATTCCGTCAATTGGCAACCCCCCAGGTTACGACTTCTAGCATATAGATTGTTTTTGGTGAGGAAAATACGCTGAGTGCTGTTCGGACAGAGTCCCCAGAGTCGATCGTACTTCCTCTTCCCTCGCCCACACACTGATCCACTATCCGAGTTGATTAGCCATCTAATGCGGGGATTGTGTGCAGTTGCTTTAAAACCGAATCGAAGTTCCAACGTCCCTACTGATCCTTATACCCTCCTTATCCACTTCTCCCACCAGATCACTCCGTTAAGACCACGCACGATTAATGCAGGCATGCCGCGCATGAGATGTCAGCCGTCTATGTTGGCGGCTTAGATAATTACATTCCACCTGCCTAGACACCGCAGTTCTCATGCCATTCTCATCTAACTGTACGTAATTCTACCGAGGCGATTCTCCCCTCTATCTCGTCTATCCAGACTGAAGTAAAACTGAGCGTAAAAGCGGACGCCTGCATATGCATGCAGGGTACACCACCAGTTTCGTACATCAAGAAAAGTTCATCAAAACCTAACGTGAGCATAACTTCTCGCTGAAACGTCAGCTCCCGCGTTTGGAGGACGCACCTGCGGATCCTGCCTTGACAGTTGCAGTGCCAACTTCTTGTGTTTCTGTCGGCCTGGTGGTGGTGGTGGTGGTGGTTTTTTGAAACGCATACATGACACATGAGCCCGCCGTTGGGAGATTAGAAGTCTGCCCATCGAGGCATTTCCCTTTTTGCGTTGATGTAAATCGGGTACGAACTCCGAAACAAGCCCGCTGTTGGTATACGCGAGCACGCACGTCCAAATGAGGGAGGGTTGTTTATAAGGCAGTGTCTCTCGCACGGACGTACGCGAGAGCACGTGTGCGTAGAGGATGTGCGCACCGCAATGGCGACACCGCAGCTGCGGGCGCCAATCTTGAACGACACGGTGCCACGACGTACAGCTCAGTGCCCAAGGAGGGTCCGCGTCGCCGGACGGACGCAACAGTACCTTGGCGGCTGAAGAACAACGGCGGCGGCGGCGGCGACGACGGCGACGGCGACGCGGAGAGGAAGGGGAGAGTGAGTGAACGTCTTTGGCGCCAACGGTCGTCATCGGAGGACAATAGCCATCTCTCTCAGTCTCGCTCTGACCGGCTTGTCTTTCCCCGTTAGACGCCATCCTCCTCCTCCTCCGCCTCTTCTGCTCTTGACTCAGGGTGGCGCCCGAGAGCAACTGGTTCATCTGTCAAAGTGGCCAGAGAGCACTCCCCTCACCTCGACGTGCGGCCCCGAGGCGCCTGACTTCCGATCGTTTGCATCAGGGGGCGACGACAATGGGTCAAACAGACAAAGGGCAACGACAACAACGCTGGGGACGGGGCTGACCAGCAGAGCTCTTTTTGCAACTTCTTTTTTGAAAGACTGTACCGTTGCTGGGCTGGTTTTTAAGAGTAGGGGGCCGGGAGAGAGGGGGGGGGAAAGCTGTGGGGACGGCGACTTCACTAATTTTAAGCTCAACCAGGCTGTTGTCGACAGCTCTGTAGCCATACGGATAACTAAACTTGTACGCATTAGCATCCAGCTGTTTTCTGAAGAGGGATTTATGTAACTATGCCTGCACCTTACTCTCATTTAATTGGGGAAAAGTACTAAAAGTCTGTCAGGCAGGCTGTTTTGGTCATATTCATGAACATATTCATGAGGGCCGACAAATCAACAATTGCGGGATTTAGCTTCATGATTTCATCTCCACTACTAAGGGATTATGCAGAAGTATTTTTGAAAAACTTGTTGGGTAATACTCCCTGCGTTTGAGTAAATATTCAACTTATACACTTCAGCAGAATGGCCGACTACTGACCGCACATCCAAACCTACCAGCAAGTAGTATGTTCTAACCCTACAAGAAATATTGGAATAAAATCGACTGATTTCCTCGAAACCTGGCATTTTTGTGTTTTTAAGCAGTGCCTATCTAGAGATATGCTCACACCATTTCCTTAACTAAATATACTGGAGAACAATAATTTCAATAGAATTAGTCTGAAAAATCGCGGGTATTCTGTGGCAGCTGGGCGGGTAAATTGACCCAGTGTGATTAAACTTACTACTTCCAGTGGCACCTCGTAGCTCAGGTTGTTAGAGCGTTGGCTATGGCTAAGTCTTCCCCTTGATGCTGGGGGTTCGAATCCCAACGAGGCAGCCGAGTTTTTCATGAATGGCCAAGGGAATACTAGCTTCCTCTGCAGACCCACTGACAACCAAAGACGAATTTAGAGGAGAGTCGATAGACGCTTGTCCTTTGCATAACTTCCTTTGCGGCACCTCCTTAGTTCTAGCTAAACCAACTCCCCTTCTCATATTTGTGAACGTCTTTGGGTCTTACGAAAGGGGTTTGTCTTTTTCAGATAACGCAGCTTCGACACACCAAGTTCGGATAGCCCTCAAACGTCTTCAAAGCTTCCTGACGGGGGTCGGAATAGGGTCGGGCTGGTGTCTTCCGGTGCGCTCTAAGAGAAAAACGCTGACGACCGTCCCCGTGATACTGATGCTGACATGCGCCAAGGCAAATGACAATCGGAGCATGTCTACTTCAATGAGTATCCGCCCTGTCATTGATCGTGATCAACAGAAGCTCACAGAGGCTGATTCTGGTTGTGTACCCGACTGCTCCGAGGCAGGAGGAACTGCCCAGCCGTGGTTGCACATCTCCTACTGGGAGTGTAACCACCATATAGGCCACCGATGGTTACCCGTCTCCGAGACCGACGTTATTGTACTCAACGAAGAGGCGACCGCCAGTAAACTGGACCTTGCTCTGCCCAGTCGCCTTTTTTCCAACGATCCGTCGCCTCCAGATCAACTGTTCTCTAGTCTGGCAAGTCCAACGAACCTCTGGAGTCGTAGGGGACACCTATGCCTGGAGCGTCTTGTAAAGCGTTGTGCGGCCTATCGCAGTGAGGCAGCAAGACCAGAGTATCAACTGAACAGTCTGCTCGACTGTCAGCCAGGCCTGGCCTACAACTTCGATTGTATTCAACGACGGGCTGACTGCCAGCAGGCGGGGACCTCGACCAGACAACGTTTAAGGCTCGGAGCTGAGGGCATTAGTCTTCTGCTGTTGCCTGGCGGAAAGGTGCTCCTAACTAACCGGACCTTGTCACCCTCGATGCCCATCTTTGTGGCCTCCCCCTGTTTCGTCATGGACGGACATGACCTCATTTCTGATTGGCCTGTAGCTCGTGTGGCTCCCGGTCACTCGCTTACCGTATTTGACCTGAGCGTCTATCAGAGACTCTGTGGCAGTCAAGATCCTACGCAACACTGGCCGGGTAAATCTCTGGCAGGGCCTGTCATACATATCAGTCTGGGCAAAGGTTGGGGTCCCTCCTACCGACGTCCTGACATCACATTCTGTCCCTCCCGCCTTGAACTTTGGCTCAATCTGCCCGCCATGAAGACCCTTTTTCGGAGATGAGACAGGACCAGTGTTGAAAGTGTCAGACTCCTTGTGTTTCCTGTACAACACTTCTGCTTGGAGGTGACTGTGTAGACTGCGACAGGCCAGAATTTATACATATTGTACATACATGGGTGCTGCCCTGTAGAAATATTTTTATATGCTTAGATGTGCTTATGCCAACTGGAGACTTTTGCATTAGGGAGTTTAAATTATTATCGGTATTTGACTAACGAACGTACCTACAATACCCAAATCGGATATTAACAACCGGAATATCTTTGAGTTCGACTGCGTATTTATACATACCGGACCTAGTCAATTCTAAGTAATAATGGCAGTGAAGGTTGTATCCCATATATATATATTCAATCAGGAAAGGGCGTACACCGATCTATTGGCTTCACGAAGCAAACAAGCTCCGTATGGGTGGCAAAGGTCACGAACAGGCAACCAATTACCAGGCCGAAGTCGGCCAAGTCATAATAGCAGCAAGGAGGGACGACAGAGAATGCGGGTAGATTGATACAGTACTGTTTCGGGCTTATTGTGCCTTCATTCAGCCAATCATAACCCTGACCACCAGCAGCTGGGACCAGAAACACAAACATGCGCACAGACGCATATATATATATATATATATATATATATATACATATATCGCGTTCATCATCTCCCGAAGAAGACGAAGAAGAAGAGAGGGCGAATTCATGGTCCATGAATTCGCCCTCTCTTCTACTTCGTCTTCTCTGGGAGATGATGAACGCGATACAATGTCTGGACCTCGAATTTTTACACATATCGTGGCTCGTGGCCCCGTGAGTAGAGGCGTTGACTTCTAAACCAACAGGTCGCGAGTTCGAGGCTCGGGTGTTCCACACTTCGGGCTTGGGTATGGCTGGCTGACGACGGCTAATAAGCCAGAAATGGCCATTCCAGTCTCCCTTGTCTTTGTCGGTAATACCATTCTGCCTATATATATATATATGTATGGAATACTGACAAAGAAAAGGGAGACGAGGATGGTCATTTCTGTCGCATTGGCCGTCCTATACATATATATGCTCTCTGGTCTCTGTGTTGACGCCGAAGAAGGTTAGATTAAAACCCAAGGCACAGCAAAATGAGCACGTCCCGTAACCTGATCGATCAGCGCTGGCTCCCATACTTTCATTTATTTTAGGTCGCCACGAGAGGCGAGTAGACCATCGTCCACTCGACGCAGTGCCGGCTTGCGTGTGCATTTGTTTACAGAGAAGCAGACGTATGCAACAGTTACGTATACACTCTCTAGTTAAATGCACATTGCAACCTGACCCTCGCTCTCAGATAGGACTGAGTTATTCCGTCACCTGACAGTCTGTCAAGTCACGACTTTTTTCACACTTACACTGAGGAAATTAAGCACCTGGTCAGAGCTTTATCGGTGCGAGCCAAATTACTGCCAACTGATCGCGCAATTGGACGCAGTGAGTGACTTTGCATCAGGCTCCACCTGACGAGTGTCCTGTAGACGCCAATCTCTCACTCCACGTGAACCACACTCCACTACAAACATAGACTTTTCCTAGGCGACAGATGCACATATTGGTATTCTATGTTTCACCCGTAGTAACGTAATTGTCAAATATCGCTCCACGTTTTTTGCGCGAGCGATATGTGGTGTTTTGCTTATCTTTGATGTGTAGACACATTATCGAACAGAACTAGGCACTTTCTGGATGTTTGTGTGCGTGAAAAGGGTGGAAATGTAAACATTTAAGGTCTGTAAGCGTCCGGTATGTCAGGATCAGCAAACCACGGCCCTCGCAGCCTGTTATGCGCTGGTAGTTCTCTGGCTCCTGGTTCCCTACCGGTAGATGGCGCTTGCGCTCCCGATGGGTATACAGATCATACGCATGGTTGCCCAGTCATTCTCGTCTTTCCGACCCGTTGTTTTGCTGTTATTGGTTAGAAATCCTAGAGAAGTGCTTGTTGTGGGCCAGGACGCCCAAGAAACGTCATTAAATATGTCCGACTAGAGTATTACGACCCATGCCACGGCAACCCTGGTCCAATAGTGCGGGCGAATATTATGCGAACTGGACTACTTAATCGAGGACGGATTCTTGGTATTGGATGCTGAAATATGCGAACGTTCCTGGACCCTGGTATTCAAAGTCTGACCGCGCGCAGCCTTAATCAGTACAAGGTGGATGTCTACTGTCGGTCTGAAGTTCGAGTTCCTGACTCCAACTTTCGGGGAACAAATATCCATGGAGTCGACTCACACTTAACCCTGTACCACAGCGGCCCACCCCACTCCTATGGTAAAAACGGTGTGACGATCGCCCCCTCGCAACAGGCGGACCTCGTTTTACTTGCTTGGAAACCAGTCAATGACCAGATGGCCTGCGTGTGAATGAAGAGTCACTTCGCGAACTATCGTCTCTGTTTACGCACCAACTTCAATTGCTGAACAGTGCGATAAAGAGGCGTTTGATTCGCAGTTGCAGGCGTTAGTTGAAAGACTGCCTCGCCGCGATCTGCGGATTGCCGATACAGGCGAAGATGTGAGTTCCAGGAACTAGTTGATAAGAATAAGAGGCGATCGCTGGAACAAGGGCTTTATTCTCCTGACGTTTCGGATTCTCACTTGAACCCATCATCAGAGACAGTGGCAGAAACGGGTGACTCGTGTATAGGAAGTTGCAGTATTTATAGGATGCAGTCGTTATGCTACCGCATACCTATGGTACTTAACCGCGCTCCCCTTCACCAAGAATTGCTGCCCGCTGGTGCGCTAATAGCTTGATGGCCGGCATGCGCCGTAGAAACTGGAAGACTTCTCCGGACGCGAACTGCCGAACACGCGGCAGCGGTGCGGAGAAATGACGCCAACTCTCAGGTCGCGGCCCATTCGACGAGAACAGGACACACATTCAAGTTCGATGAAGCCGAAATTCTTGAGAGAGGCGTGAGCAGCTATTTGCTTGAGTCATGGTTCACGGGACCTCAGTCTATCGACAAGTGCAACGATATCCCCACTCCATATTCTGTGCTGAGGCATAGGCTGGCCAAAACAATTGACCACTTGGGGAGCGCGCAAGGCCGGTGAGCCAGATGGTCGAGCAATCATCACGCCAGCGTCCAACACGGGCGCTGAGATTTCAGTAAGTAACAACTTGCATGTCGGCCATCAAGCTATTAGCGCACCAACAGGCAACAATTCTTGATGAAGGGAAGCGCGGTTAAGTACCATAGGTATGCGGTAGCATAGCGACTGCATCCTATAAGTACTGCAACTTCCTATACACGAGTCACCCGTTTCTGCCACTGTCTCTGATGATGGGTTCAAGTGAGAATCCGAAACGTCAGGAGAATAAAACCCTTCCTCCAGCGATCTCCTCTTCTTCTTATCGATCTGCTGATTGTTGCTGGTAGTTGGGATGGTCGAACTAGACCTGGTTACCGCACAAACAGTCATCTTCTTGGCCGCTTCGCGTTTGGTTCCCGATGTGAAAATGGTGAGAGATTGCTGAACTTCGCTTATCGAAACCGACTGCTTGTCACCAACACATGTTTCCAGCATCGCATAAAACACCTGCTGATCTGGTATTCAAAAGACGGCCATACGGTCAGTCAAACTAACTACATACTAGTCAGCTGAAGGTTCCGCAGCTAGGTTCACGATGGCAGATCGATGCGTTGTGCCGAGACTGGTAACGCCCATGGGTCGGACCATGTCCTCATTCGTACACGCCTAAAAGTTCACCTCTCATCCGCGCCAAAAATGTCGCGTTCTACACGCCTCGATGTCGCAAAGATCCGACAAACCAGTACTGCTGAGCAGAGGAATCCGGTCCTGTTTCACCACCCGAGCGGACGGAGAAGGTCGTCACTGAAGACGTCGGTCTATGGGGCAGCGGAGAAAATCCTTGGATACACCCAGCGAAGCCGCAGTGACCAGATCAGCGGAAGAACCCTGCAGTTGTATGCTCAGACGGCACGAGCCAGGTCCTGTAATGATGATTCTTTCCGCCTACTCCAAAATATGACGGCAGAGTCGGCCAGCGATGACTGGAAGCAATATTGGGCTGAAATAGAGACCTCCATGGAACAGGACTCGAACGTTGCTGACACTTGAAATCTCTACCAACTTAAACGCCAAGTTAGTGGTAAGCCCTAAGCATTGAGTGGCTCTGTTCGCGACGTGAATGGTGGCTTTATTGTTGACAACTCGGCCTAATTCAAGCGCTGGCATGGGCATTTTGAGCACCATCTCAAATTCGATACCTAACACACTAAGCCCTTGTTCTCCTCTGTAGCAGAGTTTCTCCTCTCTACAACCGATGCGACTCCCCTTCTGAAAGAGAAGTCGCCGATGTCATACAAAGGCTATGCAACAATGAGGCACCCCGAGAGGACGGTATACCCGATGAAATCAACAAGTCTTGTGTCAACACTCCGGCGCCCTGGCTTCATGAGGTGAGTGAACAAGTGTGGAGAGACGAGGTTGCTCCCGATGACTGGGGTTCAAGCATCCTTGTACCTATCCTCAAGAAGGGACATAAGACGAGATGCGAGAACTACCACGACATAAGCCTTATCGACGCTGCTGCAAATATAATTCAAGTAAAGTACACGGACTTCGTCTCAAATCAGACAGCCTGTACTCGCTGCAACAACATCGCAATTATAACTCAGAGTATCCAAGAAAGACGGATGAGGTGGTTTGGGCATATTCTTCGTCGTCCACCTCAGAAGCTCATTGTTACTGCCCTCGATTCGGCACCGTTACACTATTAGAGACGTCGAAGAGGTGGTTAACTCAAAACCTGGCTCGGCAAAATTCGTCAAGACATGGAGGTAGCTCGTGGATCCTCAGTATTCGGTATCCGTCGTTAGCGAAGAGAATGGACTGATCTGTCCAGGACTGCTGCGTGGATCGTCACGCATGAGAGGAACAGTTCGGGAAATCATCGAGGCTGGCTAGATCAGGCATGATCGCAGCCGTACCGAGCATAAATACAAGCAAGTACGGATATCTAAGAGGCGACGGACAACGCAGGGTGAGGAATATGGGCATTGTTTCTGCTCGTAGTTTTCGTTCGTGCGAAACGAGTGCACAGGCCACAGTCCTCTACGTAGGCAGTGTGAACCAACACTCGGGCAGCTAAGGCATCCCGAAGGGTGAGAAGTCTACTGGGTTTCGCAACTATTGTAATTGAATTAGGTCTTTTATTAATCTGAACCGACCAGTGGACCGTCTTCGTAAGTTTTTTGGGAATCAGAGAGAGAGCAAGTGGGGCCCCAATTGCTTCCTCGAGTGTAGAGAGACATCACGAAATGCTTCGTTAAATTTTTGCCCCTTGCGAGGAAAAGCGACAGAAGTATGATCGATGTGGAGAGCACAAATTCATGCGGACGTATAGGAGAAACTGCATGCCTAGGGGTAAGTAATCTAGAAATATTCATAAGGCCCAGTTATGCATTTATTGAGAGAGATAAGGCATTAGAGTTGAAGGGGCGACCACAGAAGTCGACTAACTGCCCCTGCCATGCATCTCCCAGGTCCATGAAACTTCCCCTCAAACCATAGATGAAATACTTGGTTCGTTTAACATATATCACTGCCATATACGAGGGTATGGCCACTTCGTGGTTATACCACTGTATCCCTGTAAGCAATTTTTGCCCCGACTTCTCTTACTTGCATATACTCAATAAACCATAGCTTTCGAACATTGTCTGTCCACTTTCCAATGTCGTGTCCGGTTGTGCACTTACACGGGCCGCTTATCGCTGGTTTTCTTTCGCCTGGGCTGAGAGGACTCAATGACACACTTAAGGGTGCTGCGATAGCCGATATTTTATAATGAGTCCACTCGCGTCTACAAAACCGAGGCCATAAAGGGGTGGGGAAACGAAAGAGTAGTAGCAAGCGCCGCCGCGCAATTTTTCGGATGATATAGACAAATCTGGCTGTAGCGAGGAGGGACGACAGAGAATGCGGGTAGATTGATACAGTACTGTTTCGGGTTTATTGTGCTTTAATTCAGCCAACCATAACCCTGACCACCAGCAGCTGGGACCAGAAACACAAACATGAGCACAGACGCACCTGGCGCAGTTGATCCGCAGTTGTCGCAATCTACCCGCATTATCTGTCGTCCCTCCTCGCTGCTATTATGACTTGGCCGACTTCCGCCTGGTAATTGGTTGCCTGTTCGTGACCTTTGTTACCCATAGGGAGCTTGTCCGCTTCGTGAAGCCAATAGATCGGTGTGCGCCCTTTCCTGATTAAATCTGACTGTCGCATCGAATGCCATGCCTTAGTCAGACCAGGGAGCCACATCTGTCCTCCTGCCACAGCGGCTAGCCGAGGCTAGCGCTGGCGGGGTTATAGCCGCCAAACCAAATTTTTGCGCAAAAGGGGTGGCCGTGCTCGCGAAAGAGGATTCTGACAACTTAAATCCCAGCCCTTTCGTTAATTTTGGTCGAAAACATTCTGCTGTCCGCCGAAATTAATTTTCTTCGCATTTCCGATAAGACGGATTAAGCACATGCCGACGAATAAGGCAGTTTTCAGCAATTGAATCTGCTGCTTGTCAAAACAGCAGATTTTAAGGCAAAATAGTCCGTTACTTATGCGCAGGCATCATGGTTTCCGCTTCGATCGACGGATTTTCAGGAAATTGTAAGTAAATATGTTCCTTAAAAGGCTATGAAGGGGGGATTCTGCGGGGATAATCATCGGCCGGAGAGCGATAAGCGACATCCGAAATATTTAGCAAACTAATTGCGACTAAGGGGTTCTTTCACAAGACATGTCACCAAGATTCTAACTGTGCCTATAAGCTGATGAAGATCTCAGATTTGGACTCGGGTCAAGCAGTAACTTGACATTTGAGGTAATGACCATTTGAGCCATTGATCCGCCACCAATCAGCTGCGATCGGAAATCGTTAGTCCTATAGGGCGGGGTAGCGTTTAAAAACCGGTTCTGATTGCAGGACGGGATACGGTGATCTACTTCAGAGGCATTCCGAAGCGACTTTCAATAGTCCCGATAGTAGGTAACAGATCGCTGACCAAAGGTTCGAAAGACAGCGCCTATGTCTCAAATACTGAATAACAAGCCAACTGAGTTTCGATTTTGCGTCACGCCAGATGAGCAGGCGCGCGTAACTCCGGCTATTTTCTGCTTGTTTTAATTTGCAGAGCGAACTGTAATCATGCTCAGTACCTACCGTACCCCGCAAAAGCACTACATTCATGGAAGTAAGTGATCACGAAAGCGTGAGTTAAGACCTCACAACGTGACAATCGTCCAGAAACCACTTCAGACTTGTCACTGAAACGGAAGCCCTACAAATTAATTAAAGTTATAATCCCTAATGGACGTTTTTTGAAAGACCCTGATTCCTTTCTAAGCTCTCATCGGTTGAGAAGCCAGACACTATGTCCATTCACAGGGATTTTTCGCCTGCGTTACATAGTTCAGTTACAGAGTTCAGTTCAGTACCTTATACGACAAGTTCCGAAATTCCTAGTTTAGGATCCAACCTATGTTGGGTACTTTATGCGCGCTCATTCTTTGTACACAAAAATTCTTAGGTCAATGCTTAGTTTTCAGTATTTATTGAGAAAGAATGCAACTACAGTAGCAGCTTTCTTTTCGCGCAGGATTAGGGATCTCGGATTACTTTTAGGCGTTGCGGATATTCCACCGGAAAACTGACCATGCCCCTACAGGATGGATACTCCTTGAAGAAACTATCCCCGTCGGCAAGATTTTGCCCTCGAGTCAAACGCTGAATGTATGCGACACCCGTCAGACAGACCCCTCCAACTCGTTAAGGCGAAGATTAATACGTCGAAGGATCAGGCGTAGTTCGCATACTATCAGATTTAAATACTGGAATAATAATAGGTCTTTAAATAATTAGAAAATGAAACATTTCGGATAAAGATTGAGAAGAATTAATTCGGTACTGAGGGAGAATACTTTAGATGAGCAAAAAGGATGTTCGGTGTTCATATTGGCAAAGTTGAGAGATACGGGTTGATGATTTGAGGAAAAATATGGGCTCACCAGCGAGCACATCTTCCTCCTCAAGTGTTCGTTATGTTGTCAGTTCCAAATGAATGCGCTATTAAGATGGCTTATCTATTTCCGAGCTTTCGCGGGGACAAAATAATGGTGGTAAGGAATGCGTCAGAAAACGAAGGAGTTAACGGGATGAACCGGCCTTGGGAGTTAAATGGTTGTCAGGGAAGAAACTCAGTTATTATACTTCACTCGACTCTTTTGAGTTAGTTATTGTTATCATCAAGCAAAGACGGAATATTTTGGTGGTACTTAGCTGATGATCAGCGACGGAAGACCTGAACAAGAGATCTGTGAAAGATCCGTATTACTAAGAGCTGCAGACTCCCTTTACCTATCCCGCGCGAGCCTCATCTCGTATGTAATTTAAAATTTGTTGGTGTCTTCTTCATTCTTGTGGATTCGCGTATATTACAGCCGATATAAAATGTCTTTCATCCCGTGACAAAAATCTCACTACTTTAATCTGCTCATTTTTTCCAGCCGAGGTTGATTCGTTCAACAAGATTGAACATCTAATTAGCTGGAAAAGGCGAAATTGTTCCCTTGTCACGAGCTAACATTCACAGAGCGAAAAACAGGGTCACTATTCACAAACAGACCCTCATCTCCTCAGTTAAATGGTCACTAAACTAGTCCTGTAATTATCAACCTTGAAAGGTCAGCTAATACTCCTTCTCTGAAATCAGGCCCAAAGATTCTTCTCGCTTCTGCTTTCTCACCTATTCAAACCGCTTCCGGACGCCTTCATCAGCGGCAGCTACAGTCGTAGTTCCCAACTTTTCTGGTATCCAACCTATTGCGTCCACAGTCCAACATAAATCCCCTAGACCGATAGCTGTCGTGCTTTAACTTAGTCCTCTATGTATTCCTGTTAAATTACCTGGGCCATACCGTGAGAACCACGTGAATCATAAAACGAATCCGACTTTGCCCTAAACGAAAGACAGCTTAGTTCCGTTTAGTGGTCATCTGAGTTCTGTTAGATTTACTGTCTTTACAACCAAATTCGTCTATTAACCGCAAGGGTCCAATTATACCTCAAAATAATTGTGCTCCGTGAACCGGGTGTAATCCTACCGGCGCCAATGACTTACGCGGGTGCATAGCTAAAAACCGAACCCAGACCTACTCCAGCGCGGAAATGGTGGCAAAAGGGGGTCTTACAGGTGGGGTTAATCAAAAAGTCTTTAAAGTCCGCCGAAATCATGGGAAAGGGAAAAGTTCTAACAAAATCGGAGTTTGCTTGAGCGGAGTAAATGAGGAAACAGTAAGCCGCTCCAAATTTAAAAATGGGTTGTGTAGCGTCTCACGACCTCTATAGGGTTGTTTGAATGAAGAAACACATATCGGCGCGTGAACCTAGAATAGTGATAGAGTAACTGCGTTTTGGCGAAGATGGCCGGTGTCCCTTCCTCTCGTTTCCACCGCCCCCCTTTCCCGCAACTTACCGTGACGTTCGCATAGCTCTCTCTTTCTCGCTCTTCGTCGGCACCTCCCTCGGTCCTCCCGCGCAGTAACCTACAGCGCTGCGTTCCTCACCGGTTAATTAGCTGGTATGTCGGTATCGCCTCTCAACCCAGACAGGTTACTCCACAGTTGTAACGCGTTCTGATTGTACAATTAACTATTATTATACGCATTTCCAATTTCCATCTCTGTCCATTTACACCTTATCGCCTATTTAACATTCCTTCTCCCCTTACGTGCGGATGAGTGTCGCAACTTGCTGATAACCCTATTCAGATCAACGTTGGCCAGGATATCTTCCCAGGGCTTCGCTACTTTGGTGTGCTTTGATACCCTTCACGTCCTCCACCGCTACAATTGAACCAAGTGGCGAATAGGCTGAAGAATGTGCGCTAACGCCTGATTGGCGGTAGATGGAAAGCAAATAATGACCAATGAAAAGGCAGAATGGCGGAGGCCGATAAAAGAACTATCACAGGACAAAGAAATGAGTAAAGAGGGTAACCCGAACTGTCACTGGGCTGTCGAACAGAAAGGACAAGCGTTAGCTGTTGTGCGAAAGTGGATGTTAGTAGGCAAAGTATTGGTACATAGTGATGTTTGCAAAAAATATTAAGCGGCATGACGGATGAAAATAAGCGTAATACCGAGCACGCTCGCGCCTCTTCAGGCGAGAGCGATACATTCGACTAAGGGAGAGAGAGGGGGCTCGGAAACGAAAACAATACCGAACGTCAGTGTTGTGCCCGACCGGAGCCCACTAGACCGAAAGTGGACGCCAGTGGATACACCGTCATAAGCAAAAAGAAGGAGTGTAAACGAGGACCCCATCCGACCACTTCACCTCCGCTTTGACCGACTAGGGTAACAAGAAGAAAAATGATTCGAGCCGAATCGGAGGTACTGAAAGCAGATAGGTGAGCAACTGTGCGATGTTGAACTGCGCAGGTTACACGTCCAAATAAGTCAGTCCTAGTATCTGGACAATAGTTCTTATGTGAATTGTTCTAAATCCGTTAACTTCCATCCACGTTCGGATTTTTCACCATTTAATTCTTGTATACGTTCGCTCCCCGTCCCTCACGAGCTTCTATCTTCCTTTCCTTCCATGTTAACTTCAAACAGGCTTATCCCAGTCCTAGCTCTCGTAAAATTCCACTATCAGGTAGCTGTATCCATAATTTTT
>CACRXP010000527.1:379697-399203 GCA_902702965.1 Spirometra erinaceieuropaei | reverse complement strand
TCCACAACGACGCTCGCAATAACTGTGCGAATCTCAGTGACAGACATGAACTCCAGGAGCCCAATGACCGGCTCGTCGAAAGGTTGTCGAACATGCAGGGTATCAGAAGAATCGATTTGGGATGAAAAATGCAAAACAACGTCCAAGTGCTAACCATACAGCGTGTGGGCAATGCAGATGCAAGCATAACGACATTCGTAAAGTCTTCGCCTCGACCTACTGCCAAAAATGAGGGCAGGATGTAGTCATAAGTTTTTTTGCCCTGCGAGACAGCATTACGTTTTTCTCCAGGGGGTTCCTTAAGCTTCCGGTCAAACCTCAAAATAGAGGGTCAAAGACGATTTCTTGACGTCCCATAGTTTCCTGAATGACACTCAATAATAAGGCGAGATGCTTGAAGTCCAATAGATCTACCTTCTGAGGGTCTTTATTTAGAAAGAACGCAGCGGAGGTGCAAACGAGGTCGCTGAAGGTCGTATTGATAAAAAAGTGGCAGGCAGATCTCATCCTGTCCAATGAGTCCAGACCGCAAAACAACAACTGCTGCGTATATTTTCAGCCGGATTACTTTCGTACTAATTGAGTGAAAATGGAGACATTGTTGACGAAAAAGGGTCAGAGAAAGGGTAAATACATATGAAGGGAATAGACAACTAAATCGTAAAAATAGAGTGCTTGTTTCGTGAAATCACCCAGTGAAGCTGACGGCAAACGCGCAGGTGTTCAGTTCAACCAAACGCATGCAGATTTGATATCGCATAGTGGACTCGATATGTCATGCAGTTTATTCAACGTAAGCCATCAGGCTAACGCATTAACTAACAATTTCTAAAAGTTAAAAGAATCAAATAATGGGATAATAAAGTACGCAAATATAAGGGCTTTGTGTAAAATTTGGACGAATTCAAGCTGATTGTGACTCATTTCCAACCAAGTTTGAAATCTTTGGCTGAAACACTGTCAAATAAGCAGATAGGCGACGCAAAATTTCATGTTGAATCGTTTCCAGCTTGTCTGCGTTGAATGCATACATATGTTAGGGGGCGCTCACCGATCGTTCAAACGGAACTCACTCGTTCCGTTGTGCCTTATGGACTCTCTCTCGAGCCCAACCAGCAGCCGCGCAGCGGCGCATGATATATAGGCAGAATGATATTACCGACAAAGACAAGGGAGACTGGAATGGGCATTTCTGGCTTATTAGCCGTCGTCAGCCAGCCATACCCAAGCCCGAAGTGTGGAACACCCGAGCCTCGAACTCGCGACCTGTTGGTTTAGAAGTCAACGCCTCTACTCACCGGGCCACGAGCCCGTTGCCCTGTCGGTTTTCGATCGGGAATATACAATGTTAAGGGGCGCCCCCTAACATTGTATATTCCCGATCGAAAACCGACAGGGCAACGGGCTCGTGGCCCGGTGAGTAGAGGCGTTGACTTCTAAACCAACAGGTCGCGAGTTCGAGGCTCGGGTGTTCCACACTTCGGGCTTGGGTATGGCTGGCTGACGACGGCTAATAAGCCAGAAATGGCCATTCCAGTCTCCCTTGTCTTTGTCGGTAATATCATTCTGCCTATATGCATACATATGTATAATAGCTGCAAGGAGGGTTAGAGGCAGAGCCCTTTATGACCCTATTTATGTACAGTGCTCATGCAGATTCGTACTCAAAAATTAAATTGCAGGCATTTAAAATGTGATCGTGTCGCCGTTCAATCGTAATCATAGGGTAGGGCATAAGGTCACAGTAAATTAGTGCGGAGTGTTTTTTACAGAAATGGCTGTTCATAGTCGTGGTTTACAAGCCGATTTCTATTGAAAACTAGACGAGCAAGTTGTCTTTTAAACAAAAAAATTGTGTCAGCCGTCAGTATCTCGCTTAGA
Source organism: Spirometra erinaceieuropaei (assembly GCA_902702965.1). NCBI lineage: Eukaryota > Metazoa > Platyhelminthes > Cestoda > Diphyllobothriidea > Diphyllobothriidae > Spirometra > Spirometra erinaceieuropaei. The sequence continues at coordinate 397,322 of CACRXP010000527.1, read as the reverse complement.
AGCGAGTTCCACGATCGGGCGACCCGCTAGCTGAATGAAAATTTTCGACGGTCTAACCGCGTGCGCTAATCCCCCATTTTGTAGGCATGGCCGCGTAATTGGTTTGTACGGGCAAGCTCAAAGAAGTCCTCCGCTCTTAATGAGCAACTCTGGCCACAGACAATCTGGAACTTCCAAAGTAGAGTGCAGTTTATTTGTCTATAAGAGAGAGGGAATAAGCCAAGCAAATTCAGCCTCTCCTGATAAGACAACTGCTTTAGACCGTCAACCATCTTCGTCGCTCTGCGTTGCACCTGTTCGAGTAAATCGATATCCTTCCTCATCCATGGTGAAGCTGCTGGCGTTCCATACTACAGACGAGGTCTTACAAAGACACCAAAGAGTCTTTCAAAGTGTTCGGGAGGAAATATTTTAAATACACGTCTGATCCGGTGTAGAGTACTAGTTGCCTTCTGGACCATCTTTCTACAGTGTTCTGATGGCCATAGACTTGTGGTCGTCCATACACCCAGATCTCTGTGTCTTTTCACCGTTTCTAACCTCGTCCCGTCAATATAGTACTGGTGTTTGGGCGAGGCATTGCGACCGGTGCTCAGGTGCAAAACAACGCATTTGGACACGTTAAACTTCAAAAGCCATCTGTTCGACCAAGCACAGTTTGTTGATGTTCGACTGCAACTTCTCTGCGTCATCGTCACACTTGACTTCACTCCATATTTTTATGCCATCCGCGAACATGAGAGCCTCGCAATTCACTTCGCTGATGCCGTCATTAACATAAATCAGGAAGAGTACTGGGACTAAGAAAGAACCCTGTGGGACACCATTTTCCACCTTTACCCATCCTGAGGTAGAGTTACCAACAACGATTCTTTGTACTCTGGAGGACAGAAAACTCCTGATTCATTTGAACGTTCTCCCTTGAATTCCTAGATCCCAGATCTTCTGTAAAAGAAGCCTGTGTGGGACAATGTCAAAGGCCTTCTTGAAGTCAAAAAATATGACATCCACTGGATAACCCTTATTGGTAGCTCGTGTCCATTTCTCGTGCGAGTAAAGAACAATCGTTAGGCAGGAGCGCCCTGGACGAAAGCCGTGTTGGGCATCGCACAATATTTTGTTCTGTTCCACGTATTTCATCAAGTGTCTTTTTATAATGCGTTCCATTATTTTACACGCGATGCAAGTAAGACTAACGGGACGATAATTTCCGCAGTCAAGTCTTCAGCCTCCTTTATGGCTCGGAGTAATGAGTGCGCATTTCCATTTTTCCGGGAGCTCGCCGTCTTCAAATGACTGTTGAAATATTGCGGATAAGGGTTTGCACATATCATTAGCAAGTTCACGAAGTGCTAGGGCGAGAATTCTATTTGGGCGAGGCGATTTGGCAGGTTTCAGCCGGCGTAGCTCGGCCCTAACTATGGTAGATGAAAAGAGTGGTTCCTCGGTTAAGGAGGGTAAGGAGGGGGTAGGAGGTGGAAGGGTACTGGGAGGAGAGATGGGTTGGTGAACGGATGGATAGGCAAATATGGAAGTAAGTTCTCGGTTGAAGACGGATTGGAAGAAGTCGGAAACCAGGGACGCTTTAACCTGGTCATCAGTCTCCACTTTTCCATCTGCACACCTAAGAGCAGGGATCAGCTCCTGATTCCTTATAGTACTTCGTATATAACTATATAGAATTTTCGGATGCTCCAACGAATGTCGAAGTATGTTCAGTTCACACTTCCTTCGCAGCTTTGAAGCCTCACTTTTACAGACGTTTTGTTGCCACTTATATTCCTGTAAGTGTTTTTCGGAGCCCGTTATTCTGTAACGTCGCCACAGATGATTCCTTTTTTTGGAAGAGGTCTTTGAGTCCGAGTTTATTCATTTTGGGCGGTTTGTGATCGTCTTTCTTCTCAGATGACAATTGGAATAAACAGGCTCTTTTGCCCATTGTAGTAGTTTGCTTTCCCCCGATGGTAACATAACAAAGTCTGCCGGGAGGGCTTTCCCTGTTTTGACGACTCTGGCAAAGAAGGGGAACTTGCGCGCACCCAGCCTTGCCTGATGAGCCCGAAATTTTAATGGGTGACCTTGGAGGCCGGTCATTGTAACAAATCTCAAAATTACCTAGTCTGTGTGAAGCACTGTCAGGAGCCTTCGTAGAGTCAGTGCATAAAACATTTACGAATAAACTCATTTCAGTTAAATAAATACATAAATTGTTTGATTTGGCACACATAAGGGTAATTTCATGTTAAGTAAAATAAATTTTCGAATAAAATTTAGAACAAGTTGGCAAACCCTGTACAGTGCTAAGTTTTTGCTTGTCAAATAGGCGGTTTGATATGAGAAACGTCTGATGAACGTTGAAAAAACTCCGTCCAAATGTTCGAAAAAGACAAAGTAAAAAAGTATTTTTTAAAGAGAAAAGACGGTCGCTCATCGGAAGGTTAATATAAAAGTCGAGCAGGACCTTCCCGCAGACAAGAGTATTTAAGGCTTCGGAGAGTTCCTCGTCAAAGTAGGATTCCCGAACCGGACGAGGTTGTTCGTTGCAGATGCGTTCATAACACTTTTGTGATGACAGAAAAAACGACCGTCATGGTGACGAGACACGAGGAACCCAGTGCGGTCAGTCCGCTCATAGTTTAAGCGAGGAGTGGACGTTAATAACTACGAAGCTCATTAAACCACGGTGAGAGGCGACCATGACACTTTTTGTTGACCGACCAAAGTACTAACAGATGGCGAAAACAGAACCGTCCGCCATGATCATTAACTGGTCGCGTGGGGTCAAAATGAGAAGATAACATTTAAATCCGTAAAAATCACCGTTACAGGGAGGAGTTGTGGCAGAGAACTTAGCAGTTACTTGTAAACAGGGATCGTAAAAGTCTAAATAATAGCTTTCATTTGAAAGGGGAACGTGCATTATTTGTTATTAAATCCCAAGGCAGCCAATTTCAAAACCCAGAAGTTAAGTGTTAGGGAAGGAAACGTTTGATGCGTAATTTATGCCTTCCGAGGTAGGGTGTTTACGTAAATATTTGCTTTCATACCAACAATTAAGACGACGACAAAAGTTCTACAAGAAGATTGTTCCAAAGGAAGGCATATATAGAGGCGAAAAGGGGGAACGTTTATATGTAGGGCAAAGCGGCGGCGAAATCACCTTTGAGAAATAACACGTGGAATACGGCCTATCAGTCGGAGTTAAAATGTTAAAGGGCGAAAGATGACGGCTAAGCTTAGTGCGGACAAAAAGCGAAGGTCAGCTTCGGGCTTTCAAACCCATGAAACCGGAAGCTCTTCAAGCGAAATCTCTCGATACGAAAAGTACCCGACACTGATTGAGATAAGATTCTTCAAATGGAAATTCACCTAGTATTTTACATATTTTTAGGACCACAGGCATTCACGAAACCAAAGAACCAACATCGAGATTCTAGGACAGGAAGAACAAACGCTCCATAAATTCTTAGCTTTATGTCCGGAAGGAAAAATGGGGGATTTTAATAAACAAATTTGCACAGCTTTTGCGGAGATTCAGTCTGTACGAGGCGATGAAGGAAATTTTCTTGTAAAACTTAGGCCTAGGTCTTTTGTGCCGATGCGTTTAGATAGTCGGTTATTTTGAAAAATCATAGTGTGGGAAGTTTTGCAGAGGTAAAACATGTGAAATTACACTTGGACGTGGAAGACTCCACCTACCAAGCTAAGTTCTATTTCTAAAATCCTGGCAGATTAAAGTAAATGTTCTCGACGTAAACATTTCCAAATTTTTAGAGTATGAGTAAATGAACGTCTGCGAATTTCTGACTTCTGTCGACATGCCGTTGCTGTAGAAAAGGAAGAGTAGCGGGTCCAGAACTTTGCCCTTAAGCACTCTGCCCATGAGTAAGTGGGGCGTTGAGGAGCCATCACCAACCGCGGAGTCGATTATAGGAAGCCGAATGCCAAGGGCTTCACATTTACCATAAGACGTCCATGTGGTACTTGGCGAAGGCTTTGCTAATATCAAAGTAGATAACTAATACTGACTGCTGTTTGGAACTGCCTTGGATGGGAAAGTCTCTGTTGTCATATCGCAAAGGAGCATGTTTGTGAGCACACTCGGAGGGGGACTGAAGACGGAAATTTCAGCGGCAACTTTGGCAGGGTTCAGATCACTGAGTGAAAGTGCTTCAGTCACCTGTAGCGCGCTTGTCGCATCTTTGAGACCGCTTCGAAAATTTCTGGCATTCTTAGGCGCACGAATAAAAACTAGTAAACAGTCATGCAGATGCCGTTTCAGCGTCTTCGGTCTGTTATAAAGAAAGTGAAAAACAAGGGAATTCGAAGAGTTAGCCTTAAAATATATGTTCGAGGTCCGAATTGATAAGATGCCCTTGGAAACTGATCACGTAGTCCGAGAAACTGGTGTTAAATAATTACAGGAGATAAAGCTTTGCCAGTCCTTTGACCAATGAACATATATGTTATAAGGTCTAATATTGGACACTTATAGTTACTCCGAAATATCTTAATCTATTCACTTTGTATGACAGGCCACATGCAAATGATCTGATATTGGTTTGAAAGGCACTACATGGTCTTGAGCCAAAGTTTCTCTTTGACAACATTTTGTAGTATGCCTCTTATTTCAATATCCTGGGCCGTTAATGAGCTTTTCACTAAAATATCCCAGTTGACACTCCGCTCGGATACTTCACGTAACGGTAGTAGAATAATGAAATGATACCCCCGACTCTATCGCGGGGTCGAGGTCCCTCCAGGTGTTCATGGAAGGCTTAGATAATTTCGGGTGCCCCTTTTTGTTTGACGGTCTGAATCTGAGCAAAGTACCACTTCAATTCAAGACAGGATTATGTTTTAGCAACACTCCATCGAACGTTTTGTGGATACTTTTGTAGTGGTGGAATCTTTTGAAAATGCGCATACAAATGTATATGACGCACCAGCATGCGAACAGTGGGGTATTCAATGGCACTGCCTGTTACCCTTGCCAAATAAACCGAATCGAATCTTTTACGAGACTTGGGTGACTTGAACACATTTTGTGCCAAAGACAAACAGTTTTAACTGCCCAATCACGACGCGGGGTGTACGTCTTTGTTGGCACTTCTAATTTAGCATGTTGATCACGGAATAGTAAGATTTTGCTGTGCCTAAAACACTTTTTTCAGTCGAGTTATTCTTCCTCTTACTGTTGAGGAGTACCAGGTTGCTCAGCTATATGCCGTCGCGGAGGCCTCTAAGGAACAGACGGGCGGTGGTGATGGTGTAGAGGTGCTTGTGAACGAACCGTTCACGGAAACGGTTCACCCACCGGAGAGCCCTTTATTGGATGGCAGCTACACAACAGGACAGTTCACTCACAAAATCTACCATATGGCTACCAAACTTCCGACCTTGGTTTCTAAGATCCTGCCAACTAGTCTGATGACTTTTACCGAACTAGCGTGGAATGCTTATCCATATTGTCGGACAATCCTTGCAGTAATTTAACCGTGATATACTTACTTTTTGAGAACGATTATATGAAGAAAGACTTTGAGATCAAGATAGAGTCGCTCCATTCATCTAACCTGAATCTAGTGAATGCAAGTTCAATTTTTCGTTCAGCATAATATTTTCAGGCCCATAACCTCCCACAGGACCTCTTAGCACAGCGGAAAATCGTATATGTCGATATTTCTTCCAGAGCTGGTTTGGGTGCAAATGATTGTAAGCCAAATGAGGAGCCGACTACCTACGTTTCCGTGAAAACTGGTCGGGGCCCGCTTCCTGAAGGTCGCTGGTGGGAGGTACGTACTTCAACAAAACAGTTATCTGTCCATGGGTATTTTACTCTGTGTCCATAGCTTCTTAAGTAATGCATTTTAGAGTCACTTTGGAGGTCGTTAACACCCAGACAAATGATTGATCTTAAATACGTCCGCCTTCATTCGCGTTTAGTCATGTTCATAACTGTTCTACGCCAGTACTAAGACTAGTAGAGCGAAGACATCGTTTTTTGTTTAGCTTACCCCGTAAGCCGTCCACGGTTGGAGTTTGAGCGGAAGTAAGCAAACTATGCCATTGTCTGCTTTACGGACTAAACATGTGGATGCCCGTTACCGGCTCCACTTTCGTCGGTTGGAAAATCTGTGCGACTTTTGATTCGTGTCTTATCCCCACACTTGACCTCGGCCAGCCTTTCGACTTTCTTCTGGAATGTTTTACGGCTTTTTTAATGCCTTGGGTCAAGAACTGTGGAAGCCGCAACAGTGTGATTTGCTAGTGCTTTTTAACTCAAAATGTCTGACAGTATTTAAATGTCTGGCCCTAAACAGTTGGTTCGATGGCGTGGCGTCCCCTCCTACCTTCTGGCTGAATTACTTCGTTTCCCATTAAAGCAGGTTTATAAACTTAATTGATTGTTAGTAAATATTCCATTCTTATGTAACAGAATTGCGACATCTTTGCAAGAACTATTCGTGCTGGGTGTGTCTCCAGTGTATCGACAGTTACTATATCTTTGGCCCTCATAGGGTTTCCATTCTACCCTCGATTCTCAAAGTAGCTTAATCTCCCCCTTTTTCTATCGTGTGTCAATGACACTTACGTGCTATGGGCTGGGCGACAATTCTGGTCAGGTTGTTATTAAGCAGTTCACAGAGCTACTAACATTGTCGGAATCTTTCTAGCAGAAATGGCATCTCCAAACAGCTCATCCGTGCAAGCTCTCTTCTAATGCTTTCTTGTGGAATATCAGTGGATGAAATTTCAATTTTGAATTTCCATTTTAAAATTCAATTTAAATTTTTTAATTGCAAATCTTTACTGCCAGTTCTTCCTTAAAAAACTTGTAGAAAGAGCACAACTGTCCAGTGATGTGCGCCTACAAGCTCGTTACTTGCCGTTTCCAATGGTGGGGCCTCCAGACGCAGGTTGAAAACCTAATTCAGAGGGTTAGTATTTTATTAAACGCTTTTACCACCTTTACACGCCCTAAGGTTTATTTATGTCGTGGGCTTTTGAAGGCCCTCCTGACCAATCAGTTTTTGCTCGAAATAGTCGAATACTAAAGCATTGCAACATGCATATTGCACATGCTCAGTTTCGGTTCTGGATATATGTTTTGTGGTTTTAACTATCCAAAAAGTGTCATTACACATAGTTAAACGACAGTATTTGCATCCGAAAAGAACTGGTTCATAAAAACTATTTTAGTATTATAAGATTTTTTGTGCCTGATAATGGCGCGATGACATGTTGAGGTTTAACTGCAGCTACATACACCTTCTTTGTTGCTGCTGGAGCTTCTCTCATGCAATGGAAACCAGTGGCATAGAGGAAATGCACTCCCCTTTTTCGTTGTATTTTTGTAAGCCTCAAAATTGTTGCGACGACCTCATCAATGCTGGATACTGGTAGTGCGCAGATTTTTTTTATGACAAACTGCAAACGACAGCTTGGCGTGCCTGAGTGGGCGATCCTGTCGTTGCTTGCGACTTGAATTTCAGCACGTGGAACTGCGCGACACCTACTGAGGAAGTTCTTGATCACCACACAGTGGGTAAACATTGTGTGAATGGCGAGGACTTGTTAATTTCGCGATAATGAACCACCTGGTTGTTACGATCAATAACTTTAGGCATTCAAAAGACATTTGTGTACCTAGCACTCCACTGATCGTCGCATTCTAGTCCGGACGCGCCGGATCGACTCACTACCTTATTCACACAGTGCGTTGCTTCGACACCGACAGCGAGAATGATGGACAACACTCATGTGAATGCTGGACTATGAATATGACTACGTGATGTCGAAAATATGCGACGTACAAGGAATTGTGACGATCGCAATAACGTCCTCCTCCAAGGCTGTGGACCTTGCCTAGCCACCTCCAGTCTGTTTGCCCCACTAGCGCAAATGGCAAACACATCTGGAGCCCCGTCAGTGAAAGAAAATTGAATTTTCCTACTTTCTACAGTACCCCTTCAGGAGTTTCTTGGCCATAATAGGCTTATACGCAAAAAGTTGATCTCTGGTTAAACTACTCGATTAGCCGGTAGTGTAGGAGCTGCTTGCTGTCGGGGGGTCCGAGCCTCAGTGTCCTACATTGTGGGAGTGTTCACTTTGTCCGACGCGACCGCAACTCACTCTGTGTTAAAACTGCTCGAATGTCTGAACGTGTTGCAGCCACTGTTACTCTACGGAAGCATATAGGAGTTTGGAGGCGAAGCACTAATACACCTGGACACACCGTCAGGAAAAATTTAACTACAGTAATAGCGTCTGCATTGAACACAACGCTCCCGTGGAAGGGGCATTTTATTTAGATTTCAGGCGGGACAGTATTATGAAATAATGGCAAAAGTTCATATGGCTGACCAGGGGAATGCTCTTTGTGCTACCACGGGCATCCACCAGTGCTATATTCTGTCGAAAAATCCTTCCAACTACGTAATGGTCTGGGTTCTTCAAAGTGTACTTTCAACCCACAGGGGTGTTGGAGTAGGTCACAGTCCATGCATTGGAGATGTCGAATACACTGGTGACGTTGTGTTGCCAAGCTCTTCCAGATATCCAGTGTGCTGTGTCCCAGCTTAGCGGAAAAAGGACGGAAATGGGCCTAGAACTAACAAGAACAAAACATTTGCCTTCGGTTTCGCGTTAGGAGGTATTTGCTGGGTTACAAATAGCCCCATAGACGTGTGGACAGCGCTCTTGGATCTAGGGCAGTATCGGCACGATCAAACTACCCTGTATGCCGTAAAATACCACCACCGTAACTGAAGACACATTGCACACATGACGCATTTGCTCACAGTAACATGGCACTCCAACTGCGGTTCGTACTCAACCAGGACACAGCACTGTAGGCGGTATGGATGTGTGATTACCACAATTGTCCTTCAAATTACGCAACAGTCTGTACGTCCTCTTACAGCAACCATTGCCGGCAGCCGTTGCAAAAACCCGTCGTTTCGGCCCTACCTGTTCAGACTGTCCTAACACATTCAGATATGTCAGTTTATTCGGTTGTGTGCGTATACACGTTCCCCCCGAACGGGCCACGTGGGAGATGCGCTGGACCAACACAGAAGCCATATCGGATCCTGGCAGGCGTTATCGGCTTCACGCACCCTAACAAATGCCAACATTTGGGAGTGCGGTGGCAGACCCGGTTGCCGTCAGATGTCGCGCATTTTATTGTTGTCAAAAACCTGGTCATTTGCTGTGTGAACCAGGGGGTGTGGAATGGAATCCCAAGGTGCGGGCTCGACCGTGCCATCCACCTGAGCCCTCGCACGTCTCCAGTCTTATTGACTCTGTCTTGACACCGGATCCAGGTGGGGGAGAAGGAGAGAGCGCGGCAGATGCAGCGCAAGTCTACTATCACTATAAACTAATTCACGCACAAACACTGTCCCTGCCCCCACCCTGCCCTGGAGCACACGGTGGACATCGTCGAAATCGACGGTCGAACTATCGTGCGTATACACGCTAACAACCACTGATGCACCACACATCATACATGCTACACTCATGCGACATGATTTAGTAACGTAGCGGCAACGGATACAATATCTCATGTAAGCTCGTACATCTCTCAGTATACGCGATCGGCGCTTTTGTGAAGTTCGGTTCACGTGCGGTGCGAGATCAACACTTGTCTGGAACCCGTTGGCAGTGGCGCGTAGCGCTCTAACTAAGTGGTTGGATTCAGACTGACTACCGTCATGGGGGGTGGAAAGAGGGGGGCGAGCGTTCACTTCCTCACTTTTAGCTAGGAGAGATCCGAGGCCCCGCCTTGGAGGGTGCCACTTCTGAAATTTATAGACCAGGTTGTGTGTAGCCCATAGACGGGCTGCTCATATTTGTTGGCCACTGCGCCACACCAATTTTGGTTCCTGATTTTTTCGCGCCCAACTGGAGCACATTTGATGTGGAGGATGAGAAGAGGATCGCTACAGCGCAGGTCTGCCTCACTGTAGTGTGAAATCCGCGCTCAAATCACTATGAACCGCATCGCTTGTAACGAACACGCGGAGTTTGATTACACTACCGCTGCAGGTGCTACTCTGACGAACTTTTTTGTTGAAATTTGGAATTCTGTTACAGAGATAAACCCGAAGGCGGCCGAATTCTATCTGCCAACAAAGCCCCCTCCGAAGCGTGGACGATCTCTTGGGGTTTTGCAGATATACCCAGTCACAGTAATCGGTGATGAGCCTAAAATTGAAGTTGCCGAGGGTGTCATCTTGTCCGACTGCACCCTGCGTGGCGATGATTTCGAAGTTGCAAACTGAGGCCGTGAGCCAACATGATACATCTGACCCCGGTTGCATCTCTGGCCTGCGGTCCCCCATCAACCTAACTTGCGTGCTGATTATGCTTCGCTCGGGTGTTTACAGTCACCTGTCTGTACTAGATTATCTGTGGTACACCGGACCTGCAAAAAGAGGCTAAATTTATTGGAATGAGGCATGAGTAGTATTAAGTTGTTTTCCTTTGATCGCCGTTCCCTCGTACAAGAAGCCAATAAACGTTCATTTCTAGTGTACAGAGTTTAGCACCGTGACTGCCTATTACCACAACTTGTCCTGCGCTGGTCACCGTCCGTGTTACTAGCCAAGTTGGAAAGAGAAATATCGAAACCTATTCGTGCGCCGATCGTAACTCATTCACCCCTCCCCTTCCCCCGTGATCAGGTTCTCCCCTTTGTCACTGAGGCACTTAATTCTTTCCTGAAATAACTTGCTCACTCATACAAATGCTTTTACCTTCAGCAAGAAAACCGAATCTTCACTATTTTCCATCGTCAACTGTTCTGCTGGACCGATCGCTGGTACGGCCTGACCATGGAAGATATACGTCGCCTCGAGGAAAAGACAAAGGAGGAACTGGAGATGGTAAGTTCCGTGGCTCTTTTAATTTGTTTTCCGTGCCCTAACGGCCACCTACAGTAGATGGGCTAACTCATGAAATGTCAGCCGAAAGTCCGAAATGCGTTCCCGTTTCGAAAAGATTAATTAAGTAGGGTTGTAAAACTAATCATTTTGCAGCATAATTCTATAATAATCCAGTTACCTCAGGTTGTAGGCTTTCGAATGAATTTTTTTCCGACTGCATGCACATACTCTGCAAAAAATGAGTACTTAAGTGGCATGCAATTTTCTTATTGATTTTCGACGCCCTTAAAAATTCAATTATATTTCATGGAAAAATTGCATAAAAATATTCATTCTTTTGCTCGTTTTGTAGAAAACGGCGTGTTTTTCCAATTTTACACTCAAAGGAGGGACCTCATTCGGTTTTAAAAAGTTTTTAATTGTGGGACTTTTAAATACCGTAAAATGGCCGTCCATAAAACGTCATGCCCCTGCATATACCAATGTGGCTTGAAAAGTTAACAATATGGATCAAATTGAATGCTAAATTTTACGAACCCCCATATGGTCTCCTCTTAATTCCGTAGAGAAATGTATGGTTTTCCGTATACAGCTCGTAGTTTTAAAACCCTGAGTGCAAGTGTAACGGCAAGTCGGGTTCAAAATTATTCAGGGATTCGAAAAGATTTTGAAAACCAAATTATACCCTTCCTTCGAGTGTAAAATTGTAAGAAGACGTCATTTTCTACGGAATGAGCAAAAGAATGAATATTTATGCATGTTTTCCATGAAATCTAACTGAATTTTTAGGGACATCGAAAATCAATGAAAAAATGCATGCTACTTATGTAGTCGTTTTCTGCAGAGTGTAGTTCTTGCATGCAGTCGGAAAGAAGTTCATTCGAAAGCCGGCGTCCTTGGCACCTTTGCTGAAAAGTCTCGTACGATGACCACGAAACAGTCCATATAAACTTGTCCGCACTTATCCCTGTTTAGCTTTTTGACGAGGCCTTATCTTTCAGCCTTTTCCTTAACCCCACAGTTGGAATATTTCCGAAATGTACATCATACTGGTTAGCATAACGTGCCGTCACTGCCTTTATGGACCACATTTGAGGGTTTGCTTTTAGCACTTCGGTTTTTAGTTGCCACATGGTTTGTCTGCTTCACTGTTAAGCAGACTGTACAAACGCAAAGAACGTATTTTCCACGCAAAATGTGCACTTCTAACTATGCGTCTTTTAGAAAACTTGTCGCACGCAGTAGCAGCAGCACGCGCTTTTTCCTCCAATCTCTAGAGCCTTTCGCGCCCTACATATGGCTTGACCCTTTCGAAAGTCTTTACAGTAGCTTTCCTTTTTAGTTTAGCCAAGGTTACCCGTTCTTCCAGGGTTCATGCCTGTTACCATAAGCTTGCGCCAGGTGTAAAAATCCACTGGATTGTCTTACGGACCGCGGAGATGGTAGTCTCGTCTTTCTGACTAGCTTGGTCATTAGGTGAGCATTCGCGGCAAGCCGAAAGGTTAGAATGCCGACTTCTGTTTTAGGTAGTATGTTATTACCGACAAAGACAAGGGAGACTGGTCAGGCAGTCATACCTAACCTCGAAGTGTGGAACACCCGAGGCTCGAACTCGCGACCTGTTAGTTAGAAGTCCACGCCTCTAACCACTGGGCCACGAGCCCGTTGCCCTGTCAGTTTCGATCAGGAATATACAATGGTAGGGAGCGCTCACCGATCGTTTTTACGGAAATCTCTCGTTCCGTTGTGCCTTACGGGCTCTCTCTCGAGCCCAACCAGCAGCCGCACAGCGGCGCACGATATAGGCAGTATGTTATTACCGACAAAGACAAGGATGTTTCGCACTTCGGGGTTGGGTATGACTGGCTGACGGCAGCTAATAAGCCATAAATGGCCATCCCGGTGGTTGCTCATTCGAGGGACATGACCTGACACTCAAGCTCTGCGAGACGGAAGTTCTCGTTTGAGCCGTGAGCTGCTTTATTCATGTTTCCCCGGCCCATAGGCAATCGCGAAGTGCGATGTGCTTCCTCTGCACATTCAGTGCTGATGCTTTTAATAGACATATTTGTCTAGCAGGGAGTGCGCCCCCGAGCACCAACGTCAGTGGTTGTATCAGTGAGTCAACCCATCGAATAATTATTAAGTCAACAATAAACACCAGTGGTGAATTTGTGGCCTCTACCGACTTAGGCGGTCAAGTAATCATCGCAATTAGTGCGGCCATCTGTGATGAATGCAGGAGTGGCTAATTTTAGCAAACAAGAGGCTCCGTAGCAACTGCACCCATCCTATAGATACTGCGACCTCTGTGCGCCCAATTCCCCTCTTCTCCGTTGCTGTTTTTAATGATGGGTTTAGTGTGAATCCAAAATGTCAGTCGAGTCTTCATCTTCTCAACTGCCCCTGGTGACTTGCCTTTTGGCTTGTGCCGGCGATTGACAGCCTCCAGATTTGAAGTACAGATGCTCGAGACGTATCAATCAAAGTTTCGGACAGCACGTCAGAGAAGACGTTGCTCTTCAAGAGACAGGGCCGAGATGGCCAACCGCTAAAAGTCATTATAGGGCCTCCTGGACATACCAGGAGTCTCGGAGACCGCGGTCTGCTATATTCCATACACGGTTCTGAGTGCAGGTCGCCCACAAGTCCGCTCCCAAGAGACCTCGTTTCTGAGGAGGAGGGGACGTTAGCCGTCGTCCTCTGCTGGCTGTGTTGAGGTCAGACCCGCAGTCACATGCGATATCTCAGACTTTCAAAATTGGCGGCAAGTGGAAGTTAGGCTCAGCCAAACTCGTGGGCAGAACTTCACGAGACAGTTGCCGTCGTCAGACGACCGCTCGATTAACTGCCTGATTGATCTGCTTTCGGTTTAGTCGACTGTGCGTATCCGCCTGACAGGAGTTCAGGCCACGCGAAGCGCACAGCCCACAGTCGGTGACGGTCAGCTGAGCAGAAGACGCGCCTGACATTTTGGATTCACTCCGGAAGCCAGCACTTTGGTGATGAGAGACAAAGTGATGTATTCTAATTGAAGGCCTGTAGCGGCTAAGCGGTGATAGTGTACGCTCAGTACGCCACAACTTCAGGCCATATCCCAAGTTGTTAGAAGCAGGACGCCATTTGGTTAGGACACTTTATTCTGTACAGAATAGTGAAAGGGAAAGTTGGCAACCGGACGAGGATGCATCCGGCGCCGCGGAGGCGGCGTCCGCGAGAGCGACGAGCCCTGTTTTGTCGAAGGTCGCCGCTGCAAAAGTGTCGTGACAGATTGTTTACGCTAGTGTTCTGGGCTGTTTCTGCCTGTCTTACCAATCAGCGATAGGAGTTGCGTTGATTGGCTCCGAGCCCACGCGAAGGTAGTGGCAAGCCTCGCGTGGTGCAAGCAGAGAATCGACCGAATGCGTGGTGCAGACAGTGAATTGCAACGAGACAAATCGAAGCCGGGCAGACGTGCGTGCCATAGCAGGCTGTCGCTAGGACGTAGGTGCAGGCGCTAGCGAGAGGCGCGACGTAGCCATTGTGGCTGTCCACTACAGGCCTCATAATGCGGATGGTCCCAGGTGGGCATGGACCCGTCGTGATATTGCCATCACCTCAAAGAGCGTATGTACTAGGCTTCTGCGCGGCCAGTTCTCCTGTATAGTTGTGAATACTGAGCTGTGCGCGTGAAAGACGAGGGAGGGGATGTTTTACTGCCGTTGCCTAAGAAATATCCATCGAGTGACATTCAATGACCTCATTTCGAATGAGACAGACCACACTCGCTGCAACAACCTCACGGGGCTCTTTCCCGCGCCATCCGCTGAAATCGGACAGAAGTGGTTTGTGCACGTTCTTCGTCATTCTCCAGGCTTGCAGCCCTCGATCCGGCGCCGTTGGCCCACCGGTACTCGTCGAAGGGGTCAGTCCTGTCAGGGTCTTTCCGTCCTTCTGCAGCTTCTGCATTGATTCCCTTGGTCAGCGCCTTCCGACCTGCCATATGCGGCAGTGCGAAGCGGTTCGCTGCCTGTAGATGATGTACTCCGTTGCCGCTGTTGCCGGCCACGGATTCATCCAAAACCATGAGTCATAGCAGCCCCCACTGGACGACACCTGACGTTTGAGCCCTCAACATGCACGGGACTTTCCGAAGGAGACAAGTGTGTGACGTTTGCCTCGCGAATTTACAGTAGACTATTAATGGCTTCGGCTGGATCGCCAGTGCTCAACAACGTTCGGTAAGCTCGATTTCTTTCCCTCCAGCCGACAGCATGGTTTGGTTAGGCGGTCTGGGGCCGTATTTATTACAGTATTGAGTATCTGCCACCTCATTCATGCGCGTGTGAAATATGTTTGCTTAAAGCAGGCTCTATCAGTCGGCGAAATAACGGCGTACATTGATAAGCTGCTAGCTGACAGTCAGCATTGTCGGAATATGCATTGGAATGATCTACTAGACGCCCAGCCGCCTCCCTCGATGATTCAGCCGTTTACCAGTCCAAGGAGCACAAAAGATGATTTTGTCGGTCTCGCTATGCCATCTGCACTGGTCATTGTTCTACCATACACATACCATTTAACGTGCGAGGCACACGGAATGGCGTGCGGCCGATAAAAACGACGGGCGACCAATCGGTGAACCCGTTGCTAGGTTACGGTGGCAAAATAGCGCCACACACGCCCGGAGCGGTTTTACGCGTGCTCGTCCCAACCAGACTAAGCATCTTTTGTAAGTCTGCTAACAGGTTAACAGAAGATGGACAGTCGATAAGGACGTCATGACGGAGTGTACGATGCTCCGCCCGCTCCCCCACTCTCCAGAACTAGTACCGTTATGACTGACGGATTACGGGTGAAAAAACCGGGCCTTCCCGCATACAGGAAAAATCGAAGACAACCGTTAGTTTTTGCCGCGGGACTTACGGTTCTCAACGGAAACATAACAAATAGCACTGCTTTTAGAAAACTCGTCGATGCAACAAGTCGAAGGCGTGATGTGTGCACTGGGAGCACAGAAAAGATATCCGACTTGGAGGCAGGTAGTTTTTCTCCTACTGGATCGTGGATGACCGATCAGGGGAGGGACCAGGCAGATGTCCTGAAAGTGCAAATCAATGGAGACTGCAACCTTGCATCGGACACAGACTTGAAGGAGGATTGCCTTGCTGGACGTACTCCCCTCCTGATACCGGCGGATATACATGAACAGAGCAACATCCGTTGGAAGAATGTAAAGAATTGATTCACCCCCTAGATATTTAGACTCAATGGGCTAGTCGGAGCCGCAATCGAAGTGAGAACTCTCAAGTATGATCTAATTATGCTATGCAGCGTTCAAGCATTCTCTGCAAAGGGGTGCGTGTGGTTGCAACGATTTGCTCAGGGCCTAGTCAGTAGGATTGTAAAATGTGACTACCGTAGTTGTGCTGAGGAAAGTGACCGTCGACTATTTGTCGCTGAACATACCGGTTAGTGAGGGTATTGTTTCGAGGAACCTTCGAAAGATGGTATTGCAGGCTGTCCCTCACTTCAATTGACAACCGAGTTATCCTGTCGGTTCGAAACCGTCCCGACGGCTACTTTCAGTGCGTCGTGTAATTTCTTAAAACAGCATTGAATGCGTTGTCTAGCAGTAAGGAAAGAGGCTTCGTAGTAGACACTACCTCGTCTTCTCTTCCCCCCCCATGGATCGACGGCCTAATCGGACTTGTCACCTGACTGGCGTGATGACTGGAGGCAATGGCTGACGTGCCCTGGAAGCCACAGTATGCGCGTGGCACGCACGCTGGTCTCACCCACATTCGCACATCTCACTAAAACCCAAGAGTGAGATGTGCTCCTGTACAACGCTGCAGTCGTGATTGTTGCGTGACTGGTGTGATGTTCTGCTGATTTTTGATGCACCTGCGCGCACTTGACCGAAGAGTCATGCGCAGTCTAAGCGCATTTGTGTGTGTGCGGGTGTAAAGTGTTATATAGGAGCCCTAGACTGTTATCTTGTTGAACGTTCTCATGTATGCACACACACACACGGTCGAGTGACCCCATGCGATGTTTGGATGCCCTGGGATAGTGTGGTTTGAAGAAGGCATACGTGATGGGTTTGGCTGGAGCTCTCCAGGCAATGACTCCGTATTCACAGCGATGGGTTTTCGGGTGGCTAGATCGCGGGATAGATCGGAGTCTGGCGGGCGTTATCGACAATGCGCACCCATAACAAATACTAACATTCGGGGGTGCGGTGGCAGGCCCAGTTGCAGGCTAAAGCAGCGCCAAATAGGATCTCTACTGCTTCCCATTTTGTTGCGTTTGCTGTGGACCAGAGGGTTTCTGCCACCTGCGGCCTCTTCCACCTCCAGTCGTCTTGACTTGGTCCAGGTGAGGGAGGCGGAGAGAGTGTGGTAGATGCTGCACAAGTTTATTACCACACTAGACTAACATGCACGCCAGTCACCATCCCTTCTCTTACCTTGCTGTGGAGCACACGGTGGACATCGGAATTGACGGTCGAACTGCCGGATGTCCTTCGCATCCTGAAAGCGTTCCCGTTGGGGAGGTTATGCAGATGTCTGATGTATACGTTCAGATATATTTAGAGAATGGGGTACCGGTAGGGACAGTGGAGACCGAGGTAGCTATTTCTGGATTATTCTCCGTTGCCGGCCCATCGTATCCAACGCCGTGTTTGCGGGACACGTGAGTCGGTTATTTGAGTTCCCCTTTGGTTGAGCCTGGACCTGGTCCTCCTCCT
>CACRXP010000527.1:341157-372563 GCA_902702965.1 Spirometra erinaceieuropaei | reverse complement strand
CATCATCATCATCATCATCATCATCATCATCATCATCATCATCATCATCATCATCATCATCATCATCATCATCATCATCATCATCACCATCATCATCATCATCGTCGTCGTCATCATCATCATCGGTGGCGGCGGCGGCGGTGGCGGCAGCGGCAACAGTGGCAGCGTCCCAGACATTTTCTCCCAGTCGCATGCGTTAACCGGCAAAGAAATACCCCTGCCGCCTCGGCGGTTTTGATGTGGCCTTCCGTTAATATCTGAATCTGAATGGTTCCGTAGTTTGCATTTGGCTAACTTGGTCTTTTTGGCCTGATAAAGAGGAGGGTCAACCAATTTTAGACATCCCATTGGTGATAATTTTGTGCTGCCATACACAGCGTCCACGTTTGCTCACTGCGTCTCTCTTTTTCTCCTTTCAGCAACGGAGGTCTAGCCAGGTTCGAGGTCTAAAAGCAAGTGACTAGATCGGTCCCGCCCTCTACATGTGGTCTTTGCCCGTCTGCTGCTGATGTCCTCCTACATCGTATTATCCCCCCGTCACGTCACCCACCCCACGTCGGCCACTGACCCTGAACCTCCCTTCCCCCCCGGTTCCCACTTATCCGGCTCGCTCACGCCTCCCAACGCCCACCTACTGATCTCCGCATGTGTACGTCGACTTGGGGAGGACGGGACGTGGTGACACATTTGCTTCTGCCTGCCTGCGCGCACGTCTGTTTATCCGCCGGTTGTACTCTGAGTAGATTCACTTACTGTCAGCCTCCTCTAGCTCCCAGGATCCTGCAGGGGAAGCACGCTTCATTTTGATCATGTGCCGGCAATTTTCTTCTACCCAAACTTTTTGGTGACTATTTTGGATCCTCATGACTTACCATTCTCTCCCCCCTGTCTCCCACATCCTCCACTAACTTCCGTTGCTGTCGTTATTCGTCACCCCGCACCCACCGGGTGGATGACCTCTGCTCTACGGCCCTCTTGTTCTGTCTCGGAGCGGGGGTCCGTTTTCCACGGTTCTCAGAGGCAGAGTTTGACCACAATTTTGATACAAATATTATACTTATGCGCGAAAGACGCTAGCTCGCAGGACAAAGTGCTTTGATTTCTTGCCTGTTCTTGCTCGGGTTTTTTGAAACTAAATGCTGGGGGTCCTCTTAGAGGTTGTAAGCAAGTACCACATCTTCTATGCCGTATTTACTTCTGGTTGAGGCCTCTTATGTCGGAGGAGAAAACATGACGTGGGCCGGAAGGTGGCCGACAGGGCTTTCTGCCCTTGCCCAGTTTGTCATAGCAGTTTTAGCATCCCTAGACTTCGGTCTTTTTCGATCATATGTTTTTGGAATGACACGACATGATTGAACGAACAAGATGTTACCGTCAGTGTGGTGAGGCCGCTAGTGAGATTTTGAAATGTCGTTTTGTTTCGTACCTATCAGGAGCTCAAGCCAAGACCTTTACGAATTTCAGGGTTCAAAGAAGGCGACTCCGGTATATGAGAAGCCTGGGACACGCAAATATCAGAATCGATACGATAAGATGGTTTTCTCTTATTTTTCGAATGATGACTGTTAGAAACTGTTGCATGCCAGCTTGTCATCATCATCATCATCATCATCATCATCATCATCATCATCATCATCATCATCATCATCATCATCATCATCATCATCATCATCATCATCATCATCATCATCATCATCATCATCATCATCATCATCATCATCATCATCATCATCAACACCACCACCGCCACGGCCGTCGTCGTCATCATTACCATCGCTACCTATGCGCTGCAAATGCACACCTGATTTTCCGCACGTCTATTTCATTAGAGTGCGGACGTGCTTTATGAACTTCCGGACGACGAGCAGTTTCGCTGGGCATGCATTTATCTAAGCCAACTCATCGGACGAGGGCTCGACTTCATCTACGGCCTAAAATCCGAAAACGTCCACTTTTCTGCTTGGTTTCTTTGTCAACACTTTCCAGTTAGTAGGGAGGCGAAGTCTTGGACTTGCATACATTGCCATCTTTGTACTGACAGCCAACGCTTTTTTTAGGCGGAGTATTTTTTGGCAGATTCGAATAAGTCATCCGGTCCAATTGTGAAAAACTCTGGAGCCTCGGTCGAATTAGAAACTACGACGGGAAGGACAAGGCCACCTTGTTCGACTAAGGAAATCCAGCCAACTGCTTTCGAGAGAAGACTCAGTCATGATCCTAGTCAACTGAGCGCCAACCAGCCCGTAGCGTCGAGCTCGACCGTTGACGTATAAGGGCTCTTTGTCGACGCGTCTACAATATGGTCCGGTCTGGCAACCTGCACATGACGTAATCGCAATGTGAGCAGGCGCCTAGCCAAGAGCGTAGATGTCTGATCACAGTCGCAAGACTGCATCGTGGTGATTTGCAGTGCTCCAGACTGGTGCGATTGGACTAAGGTGCCTTTGCCTGTGTGGGACTGCCCGAGGCAGCTTAAACCACGCGGCGAAATGCGTGGCATCAGAAGCAGCGGCAGCAGCAGCAGCAGCAGAAACGATAAGAAAAACACGGACGGCATCAGCGGCGGTAGTGCACAGACCCCAGCATTGGTCAGATTGCGGGTTCTTCTGGTGGTCTTGTTTAATCGATTCTTCTCCTCCCCCCTTCCCCTCCCAGACTCTCGCATCGTGGACTCGCCACAGTCACGAATCTTATGTGATACAGGAATTTGAATATAATCCGCGAAAGTCGAGTTAAGCTCCGGGCGAAGCCTTCGGGACGAATCGATGCATTGGTGAATTTCACACTAAGTATTATCTTCGTAGTGCGTAAGAGATTCGCAGATCGCCCGAGGTCTGCCACACAACACATAAAATATAATGGGGAAATCACATGCTCCAACAAATCACTTAGAGCGCGTGACCGATCTCATGAAATTTTGGCCGAAATTCTGAAATGCGTTTTCGATTAGGAAAGATTACTTAGGTGGGGCTGTTATAATGATAAATATGCAGCATAAGCCTATGACATTTCAGACTCACCAGAGTGTCGGCTTTTGGATGCACGCTTTTTTGACCACCTGCAGAAACTGCACTTTGTAAAAAATGACTGCCTAAGTACCATGCAGTTTATCTATTAATTTTTGATGGTCTTGTAAATTCAAATATATTTTATAGTGAACACGCACAAACGTATGCGTTCTTTTACTTATTTGGTAGGAAATCACATTGTCTTGATATTTTATACCCGAAGAAAACGTTTATTTAGGTTTCAAAAAAGTTTTCCAATTCCCGAATAGTTTTGCGCCTGATCTGCCATTACATTAACATTTGTCGATTTCAGTCTACAAATTGCATGCTTTCCGCTTAAGGAAAATCGTATATTCCTGTATGCTTTTGAGAACGTACCACAGAGAGTTCCTAAAATTTCGCAATGGATCCGGAATGTGTTATGCATTTCATTAGGAGCATTGGTACACGGACATGTGCGGTCCTGTATGCATGGACATCGCATGGTCTTAAAAATCCCATAATTAGAAACATTTCCAAAACCTAAATATACATTTTATTCGGGTATAAAATATCAAGACCATATGATTTACTACCAAAGAAGTAAAAGGAAACATATTTTTGTGCATGTCTTCTATAAAATATGTTTGAATTGACAAGATCATCGAAAATTAATAGGAAAACTGCATGCTGCTTAAGCAGTCATTTTCTACCAAGTGCGGTTTCTGCAGGAAGTCAAAAAGGCATGCATCCAAGAGCTGACACCCTGATGGGTCCGAAATGCCATAGGCTTGTGCTGCATACTTATCATTATTGCAACCCCACCTAAGTAATGCTTCCTAATCGAAAACGCATTTCAGAATTTCGGCCAACATTTCGTGAGATCGATCACGCACTGTAGTGCGCAGAAAATCTTTTAAAAAGTAAGATACTATCGGAATTGAATACCATAGGCAGGTAACTAATCATGTTAGCGATGGTCTTTCGACTTTTCTTGACATGCTTACTTCCTTTTATTCAAGTTTCACATTGATCCTTTTTGATGCGTGGTTTCCTCACCAACAACAGTCGAGGAGTCTGCTTGACCGGGTATCTTTTCATTCTGTGTTGAAAATTAAATGTGACCTCTTTAAAGACCTTCTGCCTACGGAAGCAGATTTACTTGGTGAATTCCCTATGCGCACTATGCACGAAGGAAGCGCGCACTCTTTTCCCCCGGAATCCAACCACAACACACTGAGAGCAAGTTTGAAAGCAATGTACTCCCACAAAAATAATCCGGTCAGACACGTGCCTTCTTGTGTCAGTTTGACATGTGACAAGCCATTGAATGACATTTTGTCACTAGATGGTAGATTAAGCAGATTAGAACTAGAAGTCAACTTTGAAAATCCTTCCATCCAACTGCAGGAAAATGCGGAAGATCGTTTGCAAAGTTGAATATTACAAAATGAAGTGCTATGAAGTGCTGTTTAGAGCAGTCATGCAGAATCTCACGAATTGGACACGTTCTCGACACGGTAAACCACAAGTGAAACTCACAGCACCTCTCCTAACTTCCGTTACCTATCATAACACGGCTTTCAACTCCTCATATGAACGTCTGTCTGTCGGTGTATTCTCTGTCCCCAAGCGCTCTGGTGCGATTATCACATTCCTACTATTCATCTCATCAGACTAGGGGTTGGCTTAACCAGCTTGAAAATTCACGACGGGCCTTCTTTTATTAATGTTTATTTGTACATGATGGGAGGGGGGCTCTCATCGATCGATTTTACGGAACTCACTCGTCCTGTTGTGCCTTAGGGCTCTATCTCGAGCCCAACTAGCAGCCCTTGTATACAAAGGGACGAGTGAGTTCTGTAACACAATCGACGAGCGCCCCTCTACCATACCATATATAAATACGCGCATATATATAGAACCATGAAATTTTTTAGGAAACTATAACTTTTGTTGTGTAAATCTTCAAGACTGCTCCCGCAGGCCAGCATCAGATGCCCGTCTGTTCGCGGTTCAGTATTCGCTGATTTCTTTGCTCTTTGTATATAGATAAAAAAATATAGGAGTACTCAATTACTTTTCGACTTGGTAATATTAACAGTCTTAGATGTGTTCACGAGTAACTGTAGGCTAAATATGTTTAAGGGTAGTGTTGTTATATGACAATGAAATAATGCTAAATTGTTTTAGAATGATAGCATTAAAATAGGCAGTCGCAAAGGTTCACAGAGGGGTCTCAAGTATTCACAGATTCTATTTATCCGCATGTGGCTGTGGTCCCTAATCTCCCTAAAACCGAGGTTCTACTGCATGCATATATGTAAGTACATCAAATGAAAAAATGCCCATCTTCGTTTTGGATTATTTGCTTAAGAAAAACTTGCATCGAAATGGGCAGTTGTGGGGCAAAATACAGAGTCATGACCTGGACTGATGTGTTTAATTAAAGATGGGAGTTTTCACAGAAAAAGTACATCTTGTTCTCTTCCTCTTTGTGTTTTAGTTCTGATTTCGTGTTCACAAAAGCAGGAATCTTATGTTCCTCTGGACACTTCCAAGTGAAGTAATTACAGAATGCTCTGCGCACGAAATAACCGCTCAGAAGTTAAAGAAGTAAGTAAGGAGAATTTTAGGGATGAAATGGGCTATAATTGAAGGCTCACTATCTGGTTTTAGCATCAATAAGTCGTGCAAAGTCTTTTTGCCAGTAAAAACACAAAGGAATGGACAACGTCTGGATTTGCAAAGTGGCACGAACCTTTGCAAAGTAACGTCCGTCCCCCACTTGTAGTATTATTGGATGCTTTGTTCGGGAGCCTAAGTGAAGAGGGCGTCAGGAATTTTCGTCTGCATAAAAACAATGCAAACTGGCATTTCCTAATCCATTAAGCAAGCTCACTGACTGGCAAACGCAGCGATTAATCATTTTCCTCGCGTAAATAGAGCAAAAAATCACCATTTTTAGATAATGCGTCCATCCCCCTTTGTTGTTAATTTCCGGAACGCCTAAACAGAAATTCGCTTCCTGCTGCCGTAAAATTCCGTTTCAGGTAGTTCTAAGACAGGTGGGATAGGGGAAAACAAGCCCCGATCTACTTCCAGGTCAAGGAAGAGACAGAATAAGAATACGAAGTGTACAGTTTTCCGGAGTTTTGAAAACAGTAATCTGGTTGTTTTTACTGCCAGCGCTACTGGTCTATGCTATGCACAGTTACAGAAATTACATCTGCGTTTAAGGTCATCAGGATCGGTTTTACAGTAGAAAGATGCGTCCGATCACTGATGCCGCATGGCTGAGGTTTCCAAAACTTGAGACATCTACATAGATCAGCGTCAACCCAATGCAGTGAGACGTGGATTATCCTTACAGGATGATTTCCTTGAGGGGGAACATTCCACCAAAACGAGTTCACTTTTGTGATCGCCTGGAATACGATAAAGCTTAAAAACCGCAGACTAGTGAGCACCATGCATAGACGGTGTGGAAACGTAATCCTGCATACTGGCGGGTCAACATGCCACCGTATCTTCTTGGTTTTCTAGTTGACTAATTTCGGAGCAATTTAGTCGAAAATTCGGTGTCATCTTTATTTTAACGTATTTAACGGTTCTTTTTGCCAGAGGCGTACTTCCTTTTCCATCCCTATTTCCGAGCAAATTCTTAACGTTTTCCGCAAAAGAACAACTACTAAGAAACATGAAGGGCTCACCGCATCAGTGGAATTGAGAGGCAGACGTTTTGGAAGGACCAACCGTCAACTGATACTACCAAGTATACTTACTGGCCTAGATTCTAATTTGCGGAATTGCCCGCAAACCGACCCGTTTGGGAATGAGTCATTTTCTGGCCACAGAGACGAATTCGGCTCATGAAACATCTGTGGTTCGGCATACAATGTAATCGCCGAGTGGAAGAATTTTGAGGAAGACGCTACTGAGCACTATCTGCCTTTGCGGAAATTTGTGCGTCCGTCCCCTTGACTCCAACGCGCATGTGAAAAGACAGTGTAGAACACGAAAACCACCTGTTTCTCCCTCCTTGAGGGCTGGGTTTGCAGAAAGCCAGTGAAAAATAACCCTGTTTCTGATGCTACTTTTCATAATCAGTCATGTGTTAGCGGACTACGCTGCGGTGCAATCTGCTTTTGTTTGAGTAAACTTCAGCTGAGCCGAGAAAGTGCCTAAACAGTTTATCGATCTGCGGCTCTGCGCGCCATGGCTGGATCCCTTGCCGGATCTCTGGCCGGGTTAGCAGAGCCATGATCGGGGTCACGAGGGTTTGAGCTAAGGTGAGAGTCGGGACAAAGTTTGGACACGGTAATTGATCCCCTCCCAGAATTTAGGGTGAGGCCACCTGTAGTACTGGAACTGGTCCGTATTCGACCATATCACTTACTCTGAGGACACATCTAAAACGAAATAAGGTCATTACGAGGAAGGAGTAACTCGGCTACCATAAAAATTCGCAAGACTAAGGAGAGCCGGAGAGGCTGTATTCTCTATAACAAGCAAAAAATGCGGCGAAGTGTCTGCGACAGGTGCGTTCGCTTATTGAGATTTGTGCATCTGCGTGTCCCGTATTCGATTAATTTCCCACGACAGACAGAGAGCACTTTAGTTTGCACGAAGGTCACGCTTAAACTGTTTTACTCGTAAAATGTTGGAATGTAAGGAAAGCCGACGACTCCGTGAGTTAATCATGACCGAGGATCAGTGACGTAACCCAAATTAAGATGGAAGACCATTTTCAAATCATGCCACTTGCAACAACAGTCCATCAGACTGGCTGAACTTTCTGTATTTCGAAGAAGAGCTGGCACGCGGAAAAACCGTCTATTTCGACAGACTGGGCTGGTTGAGCCGTGCCAAGTAAAGAAAGACAAATTGTTCAAACAGTTTAGTTCATGCGGTACACCGCGAATTGCCGTTACTTTAGTTTCACGATAAACGGATAGACTGCAATGAATAAACTCTTCAGGAAGCCAAGCCTTGACGAAGGAGGGGATTCTAGGCATGTCACGTGAGATGCAACTTGCCACCAGAGACCTTGGATACCTGGAGGAATGGGAACAGTAAGGTACGGAAATTAATGATCGAAAGACAGAGACGTTAAGTGAAAGGACTCAAAACATTAGTGGCCAAAAGAGCATTCTCTAAACCGTCCTGGTAAGTTTAGAGAGAGAGCTTACCATTGGGAGACATTATGTTCTTTTGAGGTACTAACAGTCAGTTGTGCTATTCGAGCGGCGGATTTTAATTGTGAATTAGATATCCATTGGGCTCATTTTCGTTTCTAACTTTGGAAGCCGTAAAATAAATTTGGTAGGTCGTTGCGGCGTGCACGAGTTAGTACCGCAGTGGTTGCATGCAATTTTACCGTGTATCTAACATCAAACTTAAAGATACCAGCTTCATATGACGTTAAGTCTCCTTAGCGGGTGCCGTGTAGTCAAGCACTTTCCAAAAATATCAAATATTTGCTCGTTTCTTCCTATGCGGAATGATAAACTTCTCGATGGGAACTGAAAAATGGAAGATACGCGGTCATTGTCTTCAGTTTCATGTCGATACTACACCGAGTAACACATAAAATAGAGGCTTAACTCTTAAAACTTCGAGACAGGAATCTAGCTGATCATTACCGAACATCTAGAACGTTGTGCAGTTTACGTGTCTGCGTAAGCCGTTCTGGGAAAAGTCCTTTTTCAGGTAGGATGTGTTTCCAGGTAATTTCATGTGGCAAACTAAGTACAAATTTGGACAGAAAACCGCATTTCTGTGTATATAGTCAATTTCTTATGTTAATAATTATCCTAAACTAAGTTTACGAATCAATGCGAGTTTTTTGTTAGACAAGAATAGGCTGTACGGGCGAGTTTTACCAAACAAATCTCGTCTTGCTTAAAATCCGATTGTTTATTCTGCGTAGGTCAGGTGAAGCAGAATGTGGACAAGCACTTTTTTGTAAAAAACCAGACGTTTTACCAATTTTTGAAATTCGGATTTGTAAATCTGTGTGGCCTCATTCCCCAAAAAGCTGTAATGTTGTCTGCAGGCATATTTTCTTGTCAACTACATCAATTCTTAAAGGATATTCAGATGCAAGCTGCACGTAAGTCCTATTTGGATGGGCAAGCTTTATGTACTTCTAAAACTTGAGCTTGCCTAGTCACAATGATTTTTTGGGCTTTCGGCAGTTCCACTTTTTTTAGGAAAATTTGCTATTTCTGAACGGCGTTATATTACTTCCAGTAATTCATTGATATTTTCGTTCCACTTAACGTCGTTAATTAGTGATTGGAGGCTTTTGTCGATCCCCGAGGGGCTGAAAATGTTTCGTAGGTTTGAGCACATCTTATGTGTTACACTAGGAGCCGTATACTGAAGCAACAAGACAATATATCTGGTACCATTTCATCGATAAGTGCTTCGTATGAGTCAGTGGTGTATGAACAAGGAATCATAGCACTAGTACTGGCAACTCATTAAGTAGGCGGGAGTCAAATCATGGCACCAAACAGCGTTTTATAACAATCTGCTTATCGTTAATGATGTCGTCATCGACCCGACAAACAACTCAACTTCGCGTGAGCCGTCTGAAGAGGCCAGGAGCTACCAACAGGTGCCTAGATAATGGGAGCTGTTAACTTAACTGAACACTTTTGCCTGGCACGATGGATTCATTTTTGAATCCGTTAGCGGCGAGGTGCGCAGCAGTACAGACTGTTGCTGTGACGCAACCGCTCACCTGACGAGTAGCCAGTCTCTGGCGTGACATCAATTGGAAAACGTTTGCCGTTGTTGGCACAGATCATGGCCTGATTACTGCCTCTGACTCTAACCTCCTTTTGAGTTGCTCATATACTCAGGTCTCATGCAGGCGATTCCATTGCACAGCAACTGCCCGAAGTCCTGAGGCAAAAAATACCTATAATGAGAGTGTGACTAACAAGTCTCTGCCGAAAGTACGATTAGGCAAAAACGGCTCAGTTCCGACTTGCCAGTTTGCATCAATAGCTTCCACTGTCGCTACAGGTTCGATAGCTTTGGCCTGGCTTTATCCTTTCTCCTTGGGCCAACAATTTTAGGAGATGCGCTGAATTCCCTCTGAAGTTCCCGATCTGCCGGCAATCACAATAATGTGGAAGGCGACCTTTACTTCTGCAGTCAAATAAGAATTTATACCCTCTCGCAAAACCTGTGAAGCGTGTTAACAGCTCCAGTTTTTGGCCCCATAAACGAGCGATCTGGCAAAGGTGGGACGTGCAGATCTCAGAATGCTGAACAAGAACGAAAGTGCACTTGTTTTGCTCGCAGATTGGCTAATTTAAATTTATATTCTGCAGAAATATTAACCCCATGACAAAGTCACCCTAATTCAACTGATTCGAGTACAAAAACTAAAACCTCCCGGTGGAAGTAGAATACGCAACTGTAAGGAAGTGCTTGTTAATATAATCGGTGCTCTAACCACTTGAACTATGCGATCCCAATAGATAGTCCTGCATTTTTTTAAAATTTTGAGCCACGTTACCCACTCGACCTACTGCGGTGTATAGAATTCACCAGGGTCGGCAAATTTTTCATAGTTGTGTCGATCAACCTACTCAAATACACCAAAATTATATTAACGTAATTTTAGTTTAGAATTTTTGGTTAAGATCTATGATTTACAAGAAAAAAGGCAAAACAGAGATATTGCTTCCGCAGGTTCTTTCCACATTAAGAGCAATCATGGACAGTGAAAAATAAACGGTAGTCTGCCAGACTAGGATTCACTGTTGTTTCTGCTCTTATGAACCGTCTAAAATCACGATCTGTAACACTACGGATAAAAGTAATCTAAAACTTCTGCCATAGTATTTAGGATAATGCAAAGGGTAAAGTTGGAAATATCTGTCTTACTGAAAATACTGTTCCCACTAAATTTGCTTATAATTCTTTTGATCACACACCCTTTTTATCAGCAACCATGCGCATTCTGATTCTGCTTACTATCCGCTTTCGCTGCCTAGAAACTTAACACCAGTGAAGTTGCTCATTGACTATAAGGTGGCCCTATTATAAACGCACGCTAATGATTATCTGACAAAGTTGATGGGGTGACAAAACTTGGCAGAAAGCACCTGCATATGCCATATCCCCCTCATAAATCTGCTTTTTTGATGTTGGAGAATGAGCGTACTTCGGAGGGGGCGTTAATATGCCAACGCTAGGCGCAAAGGTGAAGAATACGCGATCCTACTGCCAGCAGTACGACACGGTTTGTTTCCACGCCAGAGGTGCTCAGTACGGTCAAAAAGCGCCCAAATACGTGAACTTGTAAATAGTGCCGAAGTTGCGAACATTGGCGGGCTCTTCGTCGGGCGGTTTGCTTATGTTCCCGAAGGATGTGTATAATTTTGTTTTTAAGGACATTTCTTAATTCAGGATAATTTCGAACTCCGACCTGCCGTTACACTTGCATTCTGGTTTTACAAACTACAAGTCGTATATTTTCCGCGTATGGAAAACCATATGTTTCTCTACGGTATTAAGAGGAGACCATATGAGGTTCATGGAATTTGGCAGTGAATTTGAGCCATATTGTTAACTTAACAAGCCACATTGGTAAATGCAGAGGCACGAGGTTTTATGAACGGCCATTTCAAGGTATTATAAAATCTCATGATTAGAAACTTTTTTAAAATCGACTTATGCCCTTTCTTCGAGTTTAAAATTGGAAAAAGGCGTCATTTTCTACCGAATGAGTAAATGGAGGGATATTTTTATGTGTGTTTTCCATGTAATCGTGTTGAATTTTTAAGGGCATAGAAAATCAATGAGAAAATTGCATGCCACTTAAGTAGTCATTTTTTGCAGATTGTAGTTCTTGCATGCTGTCAGAAATGAGTTCGTTCGAAAGCCGACACCCTGAGGCAACTGGATAATTATAAAATTGTGCTAGACGGTGATTAATTTTACATCCAGACTTAATTGACCTTTTCAAAACGAGAACGCATTTCAAAATTTCGGTTGACATTTAATGAGTTGGCCCACCTACTGAACTTGACGACCCCGTGTGATCTCAACAAATCGATTGAAAGTGGGCGGGACAGTTAGCATGGAGACGAAAGTAATTTGCAGGCTATTTGTACAAAAGCAACGACCAGATGTCCTGTGGGATGTCAACTAGGCGCTTCTGCGTGCAAACACCATCAATTATCAGACGAGTTAGAAGAATTCAAGGGGTGAGGTGAGTGCGCCTCGCAGGAGTATTCATAAGGCATCCTTTTTACTAGGCGCTAATGTGCCAATGCTAAGCGCAAAGGTGAAGAATACGATAAGTTTTTACTCCAGAGGGGCTCAGTACGGTCAAAAAGTGCTCTCAAATACGTGAACTTGTAAATAGCGCCGAAGGTGCGAAAATTGGCGGGCCCTTCGCCGGACGGTTCGCATATGTTCCAGCGGTTTTTTTGCGCACGCGTACCTCTGCCTTGTGCATGATGCAAAGTCCTGATCATATGCTGAGCGTGAGATTCACGGGTTAGAGAAAATCTCATTTCAATAAAAAAAGTCGCACAGAGTGAAGCGCAATATGGTGCAGAATACTTTTGTAAATAAGGCCGGCCCACATGACTGGAACGAAGACTACTCAGAACTTGTCTTACTGCAGTTATTTCGACATCGGAGACACCAACGAATGTTCAGACTAGGCAAAATCGTCCTTCCAAGGTTTGGAGGCCGGAAGGAACGGTGCTTACGTTGCCAATTCAAGATTAGCCTTCATATGGGCAAGGTAGCTTAGTCTCCCACAGTTCTCTGAGGCCGCCATCGTCGCGATAGGGAGGGAGAAGTCTGGGCTGCGCAAGCCCCGCGTGAATCACGTGACACACTTCGCCCTGCTTTCGTAGCCAAGATGGGTCACTTTGCCCTTGACCTTCTGTTCGACCTAGTTAGTGGCCCAGTAATACCAGTGGTACAGTAGGTGAACTAACTCATGAAATGTCAACCGAAATTCCGAAATTGGTTTTTGTTTCGAAAAGATCAATTAAGTAGGGTTGTAAAACTCATCATCATGCAGCATAATTCTACAATAATCCAGTCACCTCTGAAGGCTGGCTTTTGAACGATCGTCTTTCCAGCTGTATGTCGAAAGCGCACTCTGTAAAAAACGACAACTTAAGCAGCAGGAATCTTTCCCATTGTTTTTCGATGTCCTTAATGATTCATTTATATTTCATGGAAGACATGCATAAAAATGTTCATCCTCTTACTCATTCGGAAGAAAATGGCGTCTTCCTGACACTTGGAAGAACGGTGTAATTCGGTTTTGAAAAAAGTTTATGGGATTTTTAATACCGCGAAATGCCATTCATAAAATGTCATGTCTCTGCATCTACTAATGTGGCTTGTAAAGTTAATAATATGGCTCAAATCCACCGCTACATTTTATGAACCCCATATGATCATCCCTTAATACCGTAGAGAGGTGTATGCTTTTTCGTACGCGGAAAATATACGACTTGTAGTTTGAAAACCTTGAGTGCAAGTGTAATGGTAGATGGGGGTCCAAAATTATTCGGGAATTAGAAAACTTCTTGAAAACCGAATTATACGCTTCCTTTGAGCATAAAATTAGAAATAGACATAATTTTCTAGTGAATAAGCTAAAGAGTGAATATTTTTATGCTTGTCTTCCATGAAATATAAATGAATTTTTAATAGGCATCGAAAAACAATGGAAAAAATTCACGCCGCTTAAGTAGTCGTTTATTACGGAGTGCGACTTTGGCATACAGCTGGAAAGACGATTGTTCGAAAGAGGTGACTGAATTATTGTAGAATTATGCTGCATGATGATTAGTTTTACAACCCTACTTAATTAATCTTTTCGAAACGACAACGCATTTCAGAATTTCGGTTGACACTTCATAAGTAACTCACGTACTGTATGTCTGGCCATATTTTGCCTTTCTAGCGTACTGTGTCAATTGTAGTACAACGGACCAACGATAGTGTGCAGGCGAAGCGGGCATTGTGAAATTCAGTGGGCCACTCCAATGAACACATTTGGCTAACGGGAACTTTCCATAGCAGAAAAAGCCTTGATTTGCCTTTTTTCGGTTTAGTTACTAGGCCTGTGAACTCCTGCGCGCGCGCATGAGTGCGAAAAGGAAATTTTATCGATTTCGAAGATGTGGGGACAGTTGAAGAATTGCACCTTTTGGGGACCGATGGTCGAGCGAGGGTCAAATATGTGAGTAATGGAAAAAAACTACCTTCGGCTTCAAACTTCACTCAGGATCCTACTCAACCTTGGTTGCAGAGCTGAAGGCACTTTTTTTCTGAGGTCGCGTGCTTAGCACGACTTGGAATACATACACGCCTATCCGGTTGAACTTTTTCTAATGCCAAAATTATAATCCACCTACTTTCTGTTGAGAGTGCTACACTCCGGAAAACAAGAGCCAGCCAATTACAGAAAGTCGCTGCCCCGGCGTCTCGAGACAATTAACTGCTACTAAGACGCCGGACATTCCGCGTGCGCCGATCAGCACTGCCGATGCAGATCAACCCACGCCAAAAGCGGTACTGACCTACTTCGAGCGGAGGTGCTGGGAGTGCCTACATTCCCAAAAACAAGAGCCAGCCAATCACTGGAGGCCACGTGCGTTTTCTCTAGCGCGCTGTCAGCATGATCGTGGAGCCTCGCCACTGGCTACTCCCCTCGAGTCTGGTCGATCCGTGTATGCGAGTAATCGATCGGCTCGTCTAGAATTTACCCCTCGAAAGGCATTGAGCCGAATGAAGGCGAATCCCAGCAGAATATTATAAATACGCGTTACTTTTCCGGTTACACTTTACTTGCAGTTTCCGAATACACTTTTTGTGGCCGGCTGTACTCTCCATCTCTGCTGCGTTGGTATTGCGGACAAGAGTCGGGTGCGCATACCGCGGAAAATTATAAGCGTAGGAAAATCGGGACAAAAGTGGATGGAAAGCTACGAAATGTTATGAAACACGCGAAAACCAAGAATTAGTGTGGATCTCAAAAAGTATAAAGACAATGAGCATTAATTTGCCCCACACTGTTCAAACACTCACCCAAGATTACTTAGTGAGGTCAGATTGAATGGAAAGACTACACTCATCTGTGATGTGCTTATGACACTTTCGAAGAAAACGGCACCTGAATACTTTCACAGAAAGCATGAAAACTGATAGAGCCGAGAATTCAAATAGCTTTCTCTCTACAAGAGATATAAAAGTTACAAGCGCAAAGCTAGGGGCTTTTCGATTTTCGCTGGAATACATGAAAAGTTTTAAACCGAATCCGAAACGGCCCCTGCTAAAGAAGCAAATCCAAGTTCACTTACTCGATTATGGCCTACCAACCCCTGGTCCGAACACTACGCAGTTGCCTCACCCTGCTACACAAAACCAATTAAGCATGTTTCTGACCTTTATAGCTACCACCTATACTAACAGCATGGTAAAAAACCCGTGTTTACTTACTGTCGGCTGCGGCAGTTGGCAAGATCTGATCTCTAGGCGGTTATTATGCTGTGAACTATGGATTTAAATATAAACGTTCGTACTAAGTTGCAGAACGAACATGAAGAAACTTGTGCCGATGTGTTTACTCAAATTTCCCGCGTGCTAATCTTTGAAAATTACGAAGTTTAACGTGTCATCGTGCATCACCACTACCAAACCAGTTTTTTTCGGCTTGATTTTGCTCTCTGTTTGCACAGGAAGCCAACTGGTCGCTAATAAGGAAATCCAGGAAACGAAGGATGGTTGCATGGGTTTTTATGAGGAGGTTTCAGTCCGCAACTGCGTTTAAGTTTGTCATTCAGCAAACATGGTAATCAAGTCGGTTGTCTAAGACTAGGTGAGCAAAACGATGACTTCGTAGAAAGTTTAAATGGATATTTTGTTTCTTCATTTCACGAGCTCAATTAAGTTAATTTGTCGGTTCTTCTTGGGGAAAAGTTGGTAGACTGTGGCTGCGACCTCAAAGAACTTACTGTTGAAAATGAATTTATGCCATTTCTGATTTCCCCTCCAGCTATTTGACTAAGCAGTTGAAAAAGATTTATTGAAAGGCGACTGTACTTTACTTAACAAGGCGTGAGGCGCATCTAACAAGACGGAAACTTGTCGCTTCATACTTTTTATCTTTACGAATCGTTTGAATAAATTTTTCAGTATACAACTCCGTCTGGTTGTAGTAAATGCCGCTGCAGAGTGAACTGAAAGAAAGCTTTAGGCTTCTCTGAGATTTAAAGAAAGTGAGGTATTTATAAGCCATTCGGATTAATATTCGTTTATCCTGTCATTGTCGCACTAAAAAGATGGTTACGAATCATTTTATTTCATATTATTTCGTTCCTAAATCCTTCATCACCGCCTTTATTGAAACAGCTACAAGATCATGTACGTAGCCAGTTCTACGCATGGAAACCACGGTTGGTTGACAGGATATGATTTACTTTAACCAAAGTATTCATATAGGCTTTCGAACCGATCCTGGGAAGACTTGCGACGAAATTTTTTACTCCGAATTCACATATTACCTTCTGAGGAAATATGACAGTTCGACAGTAGAGAACGACCATGTCCATCGTGTGCCTCGCAGCACGAGATGTTCATAGATGGCGTTTTGTTGATAAATTGGTCTATAGTGGTTGCAGACTTATGGTGCATCTCCACACCCCCTTATTCGTCACCCACCCGAGTCTAATGTCAAGACAGAGCCAAAAAGATGGAGGGGGGGGGGGCGTATTGGCGCAGTGACTGACAAGACTAGACAGTCTGTCTGGGCGTACCACCTACGCCGAGTCCGCCCACAATACACCGGGTTATCACAGAAACAACAAAAGAGCTAGACTTGGATCTCAACTGAGTGGGAGTGCCTGATGAAATATGAAGTTCTACAAAGACGTAGGGGTAACAATCGGGAGAGGGCACCCAAAAATAGGCCCAACCAAAGCAGCCTGTCTTACGGGACAGGTGGTAATAGGGGTTTGATGGGTGGAGCCTTCGAATGCGTGGATAAATGTCAATAATAGTAAGAATTTTTTCAGAAGTTGCTTTTCGAAAGATGAAGTGTTACTTCATCGCTATATAGCAACAAAAATGGGCTCGGTGAATGAAAACTAAACAAATAGCAGTGCCATCTCCCGATTGTTACCGACGTAGGTCTCCTTCTCCTTATTCGCTTTTAATTTCCTTGTTAAATGGAATCAAATTTGTCACAACAGATTAGACATGTGCGTGCGAGCTGTGATTTACTCTATTTTCTTTACTTGAAATCAACGATGACCCAAGCGGGGACTTTTAGGATGTCTCACTGGTGATAATAACCATTTCCTAGATAGGTTCTGCCTTCTTATACGCTCTTCTAGCCCTAATTGCAGTAGAAAGTGGTCGTTGTGACCATAAAGATGACATACAGGGATAGAAATGAAGAAGGAAGCAGAGGTCGATGAGGCACTGTAGGTGATAAACAGTTAAGTAAACAACTTTAGTTCCGTAATGCATCTTGACAGCTTCTCACGGTAGGTTAGTCTGTCGTGCCGGGGTATGGGTTACTTGCGTGCAGTACCTCGAGCCAACTAGCGAGAGTCGAAAACAAGTGGAAGTTAGCCGAAACCTGTTTAAGACCAAACCACATGGCTGCTAGCACAGTATAAGTCAACCTATAAAGGCGTGCGATTTTTTGGAAAAGGAAGGAAGAGGAGAGAAAGGGACAGCCTATTGTCCAATCCAGTTCATATAGACTGTGGGCCACATTCTGGAAGTGACAGCCTTTTGACCACTGAATTACCCTTCTGAAAACAGATTTCACCTTTGTAGGTTTAGTTGGGGATGCTGGGCTTCTTTTTTAGACTGTGCTTCATGGGAGTTTAGAGGATGCGGCAGTTTGTTCTGCATAACTTTACTCAGGACTTACTTCAACGAACTGCCTAGGCACCTAAAAATCTATTTGTGAGATTTCGCAGTCCTCGAAATGCGTTAATTGCACTTGCTCTAGTTTGTTTGGGTACAAACAAGTTAAGTTAAGAGTACATTTCAGAAGTATTTTCTTGAGGTTAGGTTCCCTTGCAAGCGAAATTGACCTTGGCCAGTACCATCCGACTCTAACGCAATTTCTTCCTCCGCAGGCTAGAGAAAGGCAATTATTCGCAAGGGTTCGCCCCATTCTACGCAACGGTAGGGTGAAGGACCACACTCAACTGTCGGTAGGCTGTGTCATATGGGGTTTCATCTTGGCGTAAATTCGCAGGCCGCTAAGGACTTTGCACTGCCGACGACAGTTACATCCCATAACCTCAAGTCATTACACAAACTCAGTTATTCTTTGAAACTTGCTTCCTGTTTTTATTTTATGTAGAGTGCTGCCATACGAAAACGTGCTGTAAGAATTTCTACAGAAGTCCAAGCAATTTTTGTGTTTTATAGCACTTCTTCAGCTTACTGTCTGGCGTGCTTTCCCACCCATAAAATCCCCCTTAACATCATTCCCTTATGACGCAATTCACAGTCTACCGACAGTTAATTGGGGTCCTTCATCTTACCGCTGTCCATCCTAAAATGTCAAGGGCTCCCATCCAACATCACATTGCATGACCTAGTTTGGCATTCCGATCTACCAAGCGGGGTAAACTACAAGCATGGAGACGTGATCATCTCCCTTTGAATAT
The DNA here is from genome assembly GCA_902702965.1 of Spirometra erinaceieuropaei. Classification (NCBI taxonomy): domain Eukaryota; kingdom Metazoa; phylum Platyhelminthes; class Cestoda; order Diphyllobothriidea; family Diphyllobothriidae; genus Spirometra; species Spirometra erinaceieuropaei. Next base: position 353,881 of record CACRXP010000527.1, on the reverse strand, counting down.
CCTTTTGACGCAAACGCATAGCCTCATGACGTCAGGGTTTCTTGCGCACATTAGTTTGCTTCCAGCCACTTTCCGTGACACATTTGCGTCGCATATTCGTCGGTCGTGTTGGCTCTTTTCCACCCGCTCACAATTTCCGAGATCAGCTCCCCATGCTGCCGTGCCTTTCAGGCTAATTTAACCGCCCTATCTCCGCTGCCCTAAATACTGGGCTTGCAACAGACCCCCTACTTTATTACACTCACTCTCCTGTGATGATCTCGCCGGGGTTAACTGAAAAACTGCACATTCACTCATTTTCTCAACTGTTGTTTTCTGAGAGTCTGGAATGCTGCCTTCTATCCACCCTTGAATGTTACGCACGTTAGATACCGATTTTAATAATATTCATTTGCGCTAAGTGACAATGATTACTGGAGATTGAAACGCCTTTATACACAGAATTTGTCACAGGTTCATCTGTGGTAACTGTATTATGGTGGACTACAGGGTTTAACAATAGAATATTTTGGTTTGGAGGAAATTCCAAGTTCAGCGGTTTGTGAAAACGTTCATTTGAGTTCACTTGCAATCTAATATTCCCATTCTTTTTTATTTTGACAATGAGTGATGCAGACTTCAGTCTCTGCTTAGCGACATCATGGCACCTGTCGCATGGGGCGTCAACTTTTTGACAAACGTCCGCGCCAAGTGTCAAAGCAAGTGTGATTGACTGGCGGTTTTAATACAAATCCGTCTTTTAGTTAGTCATGATCTGTGTTGAAAACAGCGTTCTTCCATAAAATCTTTATGCGAAGTGAACCGCTGCTAAAGGTTTATGATGAAATACGCGACACTACACGAAAGCTCTTGAAAAAGGTGTATTCTTCAAAATCAGAAACGCTTAAAAAGACGCTCAGTCGACAGAAAGCATGGCACAGTGTGTGAAATGGCTTGAAATCATTCCCACGCCTATGAGGATTACCGTCGAAATTAAGTGCTCCTCACGGTTTGAAAACACGGGCATTTAAGGGCTCATCAGTGGAGACTTTCCCTGCCACTTACTGCCATCCGAAATGAAAATAAATCCCCACGTGAGCCATCATAGCTTGCCCTTATTTTAGCTGCCTGTGTGCCGTTTAGGACTGTATGCAGAATTTATTACCGAAAATATTTGTAACAAAAGTCCCATTGCCAATAGAAGCGAAAAGACAAGTCCCAGGGTGCAGCTGTGAAGGAGACACGATCTCTGAGACAAGAGCTTTATTCGCCTGACGTGTCGCATTCCTACTCGAACCCACCATCGGAGACAAAGCAGATACGAGTGGTTCATACACAAGGGACTGAAGTATTCATAAGTTGCAGTCGCCTTGTTACCGCTTAACTATGAATATACACGGCCCCCTTCCTTCGTCAGGAATCGTTGAACTTGGTGAGATGACTGTTTGATGGTCGATAATTGCTGCAATTTTATCACGTGTGTTGAAAGTTAGTGTGATGAGTGATCGACCATCTGACCCACCGACCCTGACGTTGGGATCAGTTCTCACCTGTGCGTCCGCGCGTGGCTAATTGCTCCGCCCAGGCGCAGTCTCAACACGGAGTATTGACTTGGAAGGTCGTTGCAATCGTTAGTAGACTTGAAGCCAGTGAACGATGACTCAAGCAGCCCGCGACTCACGCGGTTGTCACTCCTAGCGAGAATTTAGGCTTCGTCGAATGTGAATGTGTGGCCGGAGCTCGTCGAATGAGCCGCAACTTGAGAGCTGGCGTCATTTCTCCGCACTTCTCTGCGGGAATCCGAAACGTCAAGCTCTTGACCCAGCGATCGTGTCTCCTTCACAAAAGTTCCATTTTTGTCACCGCCCCCTTGACGTATATAGTTCGAAAAATCTCTGGTTTTATAATTTTTCAGACTTCTTAATTATGCGTGTACTAAAATAAAGAGGAAAAGAGAGTCCATTTCTGCTACGAGCTCGATTCTGTTGAGATCGAGGACAAAGGCAGGTACGATTCACAGTGAACGGTCGGCATCTCTCAACATGTGAGTAAACTTCGGAGTATGCCTCATGCTCAGAATTAGTAAAACCTTGCCAGGTTAGTTGAATTTTGAAGGACTTTCTATGTCCTAATGCTGCAAGGCTGCAACTAGCGAAATAGCCGCGAATGTCAACCCGTAGTCAGTGCAGAGTCATTGTCTCGCATCTTTTATCAAAGGTTACATATGCGGTTTACACAGCTCCGAGATCCATGATTGGCTACGATATCCACAGGGCGCATTTATTACCCTAGGAAATCAGCAGTGTAAACCACAGCAAGTTCAGGTTAAAAACAACCTAACCAGTCAGGTAGGAGCTTCTGAAGGCACGGTGGCACGGTCTCGTGGGCACTCAATGAAGCAATGAATGACCAAGAGGAGAAAATGGACGTCAGTGCCTAAGTCTTTTTCTTATTCGCACGATCATCCAGTAGGACCATGTGAATGATCAAAAAGGGTTTTGTTAACTTGCACTCTACGCGTTTTCACCAGATCGACGAGCATTCGAGCAATGAAAGTCTGTTGTTAACGTGGGCAAGAACGAACTCTAAAGGAAGTGAAAAATAAACAGAATCTGATAAAAGGACGACGAAAACCTGCCTGAATCATCGGTGATGGAGTTCTCTATTAAAACAGTATCCCCGAAGAGCGGGAAAGTGTGCACAACGCTCTACAATCCCAGTTGACTCAAGAGGGCGCATGATAGTTTATTCATATGTGACGTTGTCAGCGGCGTTTCGGTTTTAAGTCGTCAGAAACTTCAAGCCTTTGTTTCGGCTCAAATGGGGTCCTTCTATGAGATTAGGAGCACGAGTGCACCAGCTATTCGTTTATTCTAGTCGACCACACACTCAGCACAATTGGCAAGTGCAGGCTGGCTGGCTGTCAGGTCAAAAGGCGTGTTTCAAATCAGCTCCTGGAAAGGACAAATATGTAGGCCTATTATCGAAGACCACGGTGAAAGTAATATAGACCAAATAAAGATAATTAATAAAAAATCGCGATAAAGAACGGGAGCTCTGGACCAGGGCTTTAGAAGAGTGTTATGCGGTCGATGTTGTGTACATCGATTTCCGCAAAGCATTCGACACTGTCTCGCGCCAACGCCTTCTTCACCAATTGAGCGCCATCGGCAACCGGTAAGATCTTCTGTACTGGATTAGGGCGCTTCTGGTTGGTCGGAAACAGCGCGTCTGTATCGGAGATGACATGTCAGACTGGGTAAACGTGACTAGCGGCGTGCCTCAAGGCTCAGATCTGGGACTCCTGATCTTCACCCTTTACGTTAATGACAGCCTTCACGAACTCGACTGCAGTAAAATAATGGTTGCCGACGACTTCAGGCTCTGGCGAGTCATTAAGATTTAAATGACCAGAGAGCCCTTCAAAACAATCTACACCGACTGCAAGCGTCGTCCGAGAAATGGCTTTTAGATTTCAATGTGCAGAAGTGTGCTCTCCTTCATCTGCGTCATATCAACTGTCATGCAACTGGAAGCCTGAGGACATATCACCTGAAATACATTACACTTCCCGCAGAATCCTCGCAGAAGGATCTCCATTTTTGGATAGAGAGCGATATGAAACCAACACTGCGGTGCAACAAGGCTGCGAAAAACGCCATAGGAGTGCTCCATGCAATCAAAAGGGCGTTCGTAACCTTCGAAAAAGACCTTTTTGGGAGAGTTTACGGCACCTTTGTTCGGCCCCACTTAAAATATGGCCTACAAGCATGGCAGTCATGGCTAGTAAAAAACTAAACGCGCCTCGAGAGAGTGCAATGTCGTGCAACAAAGCTGGTGAACGGTATAAAAGCCAATCCTACATAGAAAGACTGAATTACCTTACTTTATTCCTTGTTACAGGCAGCAAAGAGGTAATCTTATGCTGGTTTACAAGATACTACGTGGCCTTGAGAATAGACGTGGCTTTGGGGACATGTTTCAGTGGGACTTTTCACCCAATCTTCGTGGTTACCCGATGGAGCTACGAATAAAAATGTCCAGGCTGAATCTTCGTTCTAAATTTTTCACACAAAGGGTAGTGGGGAAATGGAACGATCTCCCTCAATCAGTCGGGGAGGGGGGTCGAAGTCGCTGCAATTCTGAAGGAACGCTTGGATGTTTTTTGTGTCCCCTGTTTTCACTCGACCGTCTTAACCTGAGCTAAATTGCCCGCGATCCCCGGGAATATTTATCAAATGAATCAGGTACTGCTTTGATAGTGACGACATTCATTGTTCGTGTATAGTCACATTTAACGGGCTGGAATGTAATCAATAGGGCTTTTAAAAGGCCTCGCCTATTATCCTTACCAAATAAACGGAAAGTACTTCCAAGTCTACTTATTTGATTTAGGTAGCCGAAGATAAAAGTCAAATGAGGGACACGACTACCTACAATCTCGGACTGCAGAATTCATTTGCGTGTCTTAAGTAGTGGGACATGAGTGGCCGCGTGAACACGACACAAACGTTATTGTAAATTTAATAGGCTCACTGGGCCATTGTTGGACATGTGTGCACGGAGTCCTGGACGTACTGGGTATCGCTATGTTCACAGCTATAGGGGTGGATCGTTAGGCGTGCGATGCCAGCAATTGGGGGTGCTTGCTTGAACGTTTTCACGCGACCAAATGGGTGACCGGTGGAAAATTTACCTAAGACAATTAAGTCGGCGAAAACGATAAGGCGTAAGCACTAACTGCCTGCCCTACCATATTGGGCACGAAGTCCATAAGCGAAGCAATGACAGAAAATGAAATAGGGGCGATTACCTGCCGGCATTGGCGACGGCGTCGAAGAAGAGACAGTGGACGCTTTCCCGCGACCTGGTGAGTGGCTGGCAAAGAAACTAACGATGGGCTAAAAGAGGCTACTGACACTCACCGTTCGATTTTGCTGCCCATCAGTAGAATATCAGTCAAGGTCAAGCCGCTGGCTTCAAATATGGAGCTAACTGGACGAAGTTAATTAAAACGATTTTTCTAAGAGATGGGGCTTTTAGTCTTCGTTTTTGAGTAAATTTCCCTAAGTACAGCCCTATTCAATTAGAATTATCGGTTGTCATTTCCCTTTTCAGTCCTGCTAGACTGTTTCTGTTGACTACTAGTCGCCTTCTGTAATTCGCATTTCGTGCATTCGAACTATCTCTAATCGTATAAATTTTATTTACATCGTTAACCTCTCGTTGGAATCCGACCGTAAAATTTTTCAGAAGTTTCAATCAATTGCAACGTGCCTTGAGATAAGATCAGAGCAAAATTCACAGGTCGGCGAAAACTCTTGACCGCTGTACCTAGGCGTGTCTCAATCAAATCTACGTCAGAGAACATTAAAAGCCATTCGTCACCCGTTGTTATTGACAAGCAGTTTGATATGGCTGTGCTTTACAATTGCGACGATTTTATGCTGCAGTTTGGCACTCTGCTCCCACTTCTGCGAAAATTGTTTGACGGAAATATCTCCAATGTTTCCTCTCAAGAATACAAACGGCTTGACGCACACGTTCACCTGGTTTTCAGTGAATCAAGCGATAGACAAAAAGAGCTCATAACTCATCGTTGAAAAAATGTTCCTCGATTTGCACGGCCAGTCGATGTTACGGTTGATTTTCTGTACTCATGTGGATTCAACTACATTGCCAATAGAAGCGAAGAGACGAGTCCCGGGAAGCATTTTAGTATTAGTATTCCAGTGTCTGAAAACTAGATCCCCACATATTTTAGGTCCCCTGCTCAGCCTTTTCTTGCTGACTTCCCACACGTCCTTAATTCTGGACTCATTCGTGCTTATTCTCCAAATAACAATAGTTTATAGTCTACCTATTAACCTCCAAATTTTCTTAGTAAGTGCTGTTAACAATAGCCATGCAACTCGAAATACATTGGATATTATATCATCAAATGCCAGGTCTGCTATAAACACGATGGTCCAAATCAAAGCCATTGCGCTCGAAATGACGCCCGACACTATATGCATAACAGAAGTCTGGACCCATTCTTTGATTCCGAACTCTTCCGAGTTTGTAAGATGACTATAATTTCTACCGTCAAGACCAATCAAATAGGCGTGGGGCGATTGCCTTCTTTATCTTATATCTTCCTTAAAGCGCTCTCCCTATGGTCCGAATGCCCCCATATTCGCTGGAAACTTCTTCTTTGCATCCATTAATTCCTCACCACAAAGACAGACATTATTGACCCTATAAACAATCCCGCAAACCCTTCAGCCAAAGATGATGCACAACTTCGTGATATCCTTAACTTCGGAATCTGTTTACAATGCTAAACTACTCACTGGAGATTTAAACTTTTCTGAAGTAGATTTGATTACAGATATCTGCCCACCTAGATTCCAACCTTTTCAAGATAATGTCAGTTTTTCTAACTTTTCTCAGCTTGTGCGCTCTCCAATGGGAGATAAGCTCATTTTAGATCTGATCTTTAGCATTGATATTGCTCCTCTTTCCACTGCTTTCAAAAGGACCTTTTTGTCGTGGCATCTACTAATTATTTGTTACCCACCGCTTGCCGTTTCAAAGTAGACTAGCAAAATTCGGACCTACCTAAATTACAATTGCACAGACATCGAATTAATAAATACTTATATTGAATCGTTGGATTGGCATGACTTTCTCTCCTGCAGTAATTCAAAAATTCTTTGTGACGCCATGTCCAGTGTTTCCAAAAAACGTCTTAGAATTTGTGCCTCATAGATATCTTAAGGCTAACTCTTCGAATTCTCTTGTCCTTCCTTTCTTCATAACAGACTAGAAACGTTGAAACGATAGCTGCGAACTTTTTTTACTAGTTCCTTATCTGTTCAACGGAGAATCATAGAAATTTTCGAAATGGCCTCGAGGCTGCGCCAATCGCGCGACAGGCAAAGAGAACCACTTTCACCCAGTAATCCGAACCCTGCCATATACGTCGCTAAAATTATCCACCGTCGGTCTTCCTCTAAGTAGAGTCACGAAACTCCCCTTGCTAAACGGCAACAATGTCTTCCCCCACGACGACGCTGACAAGGCGTAATTGCTCAATGCCCTTTTTACAGAACGCTTTACAACCGAGTCCAACCCGATTCATTCCCTGCCAGCACATTGCCCCTTCATAGGCGGGGCTGGAAGGGGCTGGGTGGGGCCAGAGCCCCCTCTGGATTGAAGCCTTTTGAAGCGTATTTGCATCGAAAGATATGTTCCAAAAGCACCACTAATTGTACCTTCTTTGGAATTTAAAGGAGCAAATTTATCAAAATTGGCTTGTAAACCATGGAGAAAGCATCCGTTTACGCCCACTGAATGTAGCTGCGGATGAGCACAATATATTGAGGTTTTGTTTAAGTCCCTCATTGCTTAAACTCTTATTTGTCCACCGGTTTACAATCTGTGTGTGTTATTAATTCGTATATTTGACAATGGGGACGATATTTTAAAGTGGTCCCAAAAGTGGGCTGAGATGTGGCGTCCCCTGCGCATTTTTTTTTCGCTGGCGGGGCTAGGCGGGGCTATCGCGTTGCATGCCCCGCCACAGCCCCCTCCACAGCCCCGCCTAGCCCCCTCATAGCCCCCTCTAGCCCCGCCATTATTGAGGGGGCCAGGCGGGGCTAGGCGGGGCTGGTGCTGGCAGGGATTTCTTCCGTCTGCTTTAAGATAGAAAACTCCGTACAATCGATGTTTCTTCAGACCTAATGAAGAAGCACAAGTCGTTTAAAAACTCACACTACTTGGAAAAGGATGGTATTCTAAACGCGACCATCAAACAGGTATCGGATCTTCCCATCTTGTCTATTCATTTATTCTCGGTCCATACATTGAGTGGATTTTCCCCGAAAATATGAAATGCCCCAATTATCCTTCCGGTTTTCAAGTCTGGATCCCGGGCTGATGTTCATAACCATCGAGGTTTGCATAACACTCCGTCTCTAGGAAAACTTCTAGAAAGGATAAATTTTCAATGAAGTTCTCGATTTCTGCTGTGCTAATCAGCTTCTCAGCTCTACTCAGTACGAATTTTTACTTGAAAGATCCTGCGAATCTTGTCATTCAATCCTTCTTAACCTAATCAGTTCTCTTCGTAATAAACAACAGTCAGTGGTAGTAACCTACTTTGATCTTAGCAAAGCCTTCGACAAAATGCCGCGTAGAAGCCTTTTGGTAAGGTTGGGAGCCCTCGGTATCCGGACTCCTCTGCTTGACTCGATCCAGTCCTACCTGTTAAGCCGCTATAAGGCAGCCATAATTGGTAATAACTACACGACACGTCAGTCGATCACGAGTGACGTGCTTCTAGGCCACGATCCTGGATCCGCTACTCTTCCTTCTTTACATCAATGATATTTCGACTGAAATCGAAAATTCGCAAACGTCAATATGCGCCAATGACTTCAGGTGTGTTTACGCATATTTTAAGGACATCGCAAGTGTTTGCGTTAAAAAAAATTACTGCCGGTTTACTACGCTTATGGAGGTGGACTTCCACATGGCAGATGGAGCTTTCATCTTCCAAGTGCAGTTTCATGTCTTTTGGTCCTGCCAGGCTTCCAGGTCTCATTACTTTTAGAAAAACCCACTCTCAGAATGCTTCACCATAAAGAACATAGGTTCAGTTTGTAGAAAGAAGCCCACTTTAGCAGTTCACGCAGATAGAATCTCTGCCAAAGCTGCGCAGATATATGGGTTCATGTCATATAATTTTCCCTTCTGCAAATAATGCTCAGACTTTATCAAGTGTTTGTTCTTCCCGTCACCGAGTACTGTTGCCTTTTACCTAACGTCCGTGACAATAGCGAGGTCAAAAATGTTTAGGAAATTTTTACTCAAAAAACTCTTCTCTCAAGCTGTATCCGGTATTTCTTATACCGAGAGATGTCAACTGGCGAACATCAATTTTTTGGATTAGAAGACTCGAGACTGGCCTCTACTTCCCGTTTTGCATTAATCTTGGCACTAATCTCCCGCGAATTGACAGCATCACTCCGAGAGATAGGTCTTATGCCACGTGTAATTCCTCCATGGTGAATCCGCCGCCTCTTTGGTCTACATCTATACGCTACGTCTTTTTTACACCCAAATATGCCTTCTTTTGGAAAAAATCTTTCATTAGTACTTAGGCCATCGCCAAAATTACCATTATTCACACAACAATCAGAGAAGTATCTTACATCGGGAAGCACAAAATCTTTATCGTCCGTTTCATTCCCGAACACTCAAATTCCGAACTTTTGAAATAGTCCTGCCTGGATTTGGTGGCAGACAATATATGTTTTGCTTGTTAAAGTGAAAACTCTCGCTTAGTTCTTCACAATCCTCTGTTTTTTAATTGGCTGCTAATCCCACTGTTATTACTACTCCCCGCAGTGTTACTTTTCACGGTTTTCATGTCATCTTCTCATTTTGACCCCAGCCGATATTTCGACGACGACGGAGGGCTCCTCTGTTTTCATCACCTGCGTGTAGTTTGTTCGGTCAGCAAAGAAGTGTCATTGTCGCATCTCCCGCGCTTTCATGGCCGCCGCAGCCTCCAATTTACCGCCTCGACTGGACTCTAAACAGACGGCGACCTATCGTGTTTGAGTTCTTATCCTCTCGCCACCTTGACGATTGCTTCCATTGTTAACGCAAAATAGTATGATCGCATCTACAGCGAAAACAGCATTCAGTTTAGGAATTCCCTGCTCTCTAGCCGTGTTTCAAAGGCATGAACTTATACTGTACCGAGTATGTCTACTTTTTCTTAAACTGACTCGAATATTTACTTTATTTACTACGAAAGTACCCCTAGGGGTATTGAATGAAACAATTTATTTATTACTAAGCATGACGAAGGTCAAAATTTATAGGCTCAAATTGGAGGTCTCGGCACTATTCACTGGATGGGAAAGAAATACATGGGAGGGCACTGACGCAATGGATTGCAATGTTTCCCAAGTACAACTTACACAGGGCTCACTGTAAACAGCTTGAACCCATTAATTTGATTAGGAGCTGGCAAAAGTATGCTTTGCAGAGACCTTGTAGTTGACTGGTACGAAAGCGGCCGTGGTCTGTAAGACGCATCGGAAACGTTAGACAAGACACAGGCAAATGTGACAAGCATCAACTCGGCCGGTTAGATGTCACTCAGACAGGTGGGAAAGACAGCGCCGTTAGCGATACTATACCTCAGAGATTGTTTCCAATGAATGTCAGGCTACCTAGATCTTATAAAGAGGCACTCTATGGAAATATAACTCAGAGGTACATATTCCGTCGCCAACCAAAATTGCACTTCCAGATGTCTTCGTAAGGTGGCTGACTGACTGATCTTTGCATGCATCAACTTAATGGTAAGAAACACTTGCCAAAGTCATCCTGTATGACGATGGCAACCAAATTATCGCCCACAGGTGGAGTAATTCCCCAGTTTATCTAGCTGAATGAAAGATTAACTTACCTGTTCGAGGTATTCCCTTAAATGGATGTCGTCAATAGTGTGAATGTATAAAATAATGCGAATCAAAGAAGAAAATGGGAAAAAGTCCCGCTCATCATTCTACGTAGCAGACTACTGATTTAATAACTACGAATTAAGCCACCTCGCCAGCTCAAAATTATGCTGGAGAACAAAGAACAAATCAAATTGATCCTCTGTAAAAAAACCAACCTCAGAAACACACACAAACGGGTTTTATTTTCAACCGGACTTTTCACCAGCGGAACGGCTGAAACGCCGGGAACTTGTCTTGGAATTAAAATGAAGACTGAGGGGTGATGAACATAATCTGGCTTTCTTCAAGGGGAAGGTAGTTCGGAAATATATGCCGTTTCAGTGGAACCAGCCTGTAATACTAAGAATGACGGCAGCTACTCAGCTAACACAGATACCTTCGTTGAACCAACTGCTGAAGGCGGCAACATAAGCAAGCGAATAATGTCCAGTGATCTGACTGAAGCAACGCATATAAATGGAACCCGCCAGCCCAGACAACATGGCGTTCGAGATAACGGAGCAATTCGCGAAACAGAAACAAATGCAACGGGAAATTCGGCCGGTGCAAAACTGAGGTGCTTGTACACGAATGCCCAAAGCCTCATATCGAAACTAGACGAGCTAAAATTTTGCCTTGTCGAACTGCCTCCAGATGTTTTAGCAGTAATCGAGATCTGGCTATCCGGAAATACTAGCGATAGTGAAGTAGCCTTGCCTGGATACCAAATTTATCGGAGGGACAGGGAACATCGTCAGGGCGGTGGTATAGTTGTGTATGTAAATGAAGGCCAGGCAGTGTCGGAAAACAACACCAAGTTTGCGAGCGACACGGAAGATATTTGGTTGGCTATCAAAGCTACCGGTTACCCCTGTCTTGATGTCCTTACTGTCTGCCGACCACCTAGGACAGACCAAATCGCAGACACTCAACTATTGGAGCAGTTGGATAAATTTTCCAGTCGACCTAACATCATGATCATGGGTGACTTCAACGCTCTAGGAACAAACTTCGTCAGGTCCAAAATCGTCATTCGATTACATTAAAGGCGTCCCTCAAAACATTAAAGGCGTCCCTCACACAGCATGTAATATTCCCAACAAGAACACGTGAAGGACAAAGGGCAAACTGCCTTGATCTGGTTTTTACGAAAACACCAGACAGCGTAGACGAGATCACCTCCATGCCGCCTCTTGGCCAAAGTGATCACGTAGTGCTTATGTGGGATTATTCGTTATTCTCCATTTCACATGCTCCAGACCAAAAAGGCGGAATGTTTGGCGAGGCGACTTCAATCAGATGAGGACAGACTTATCCGGTCTCGACTGGGGCTCACTGTTTACGGGAAGTGCCAACTATTACTGGGAATTATCCAAGTATGTTCTTGTGCAGCTCATCAACAACCACTGCCCACTGACTAGTGTAAGACTGAATAAACGTCCTGGGTGGCTAAATAGCAACCTTAAGAAAGAAATCAACAGGAAGCACAAATTGTGGAGAAAATACTGCGTCACTGGGCAAGTTGAATATTTCAACACCTACAAGACACACAGGAACAAACTGAGGAACCTGATCATGAAGACGCGACGGCAATTCGAAAAGAACTTGCTACAAAAGGCAACGCAGAACCCAAAATTACTCTACAGTTACCTCCGACGAAGTACAAGGAACAGGCATCAAATCCCCCTAAATAAGGACTACTGATGGCGTTGAGATTGCTGATAGTAGGGTGAAAGCAGCGTTTTTTCCCAGTTCTTCCAATCAGTCTACACAAACGAGACACGTTTCCTTCCTCCCTCCACAGAAGAACTGCCGACCCCAAGTGTCAGTTATATACTCTTCCCAGAAGGCATTGTCCGAAGAGAATTAGAAGCATTGAAGGAATAGAAGTCGCCAGGACCAGACGAGATTCCACCCAAGCTTCTCAAGGACCTTGCCGGTGAACATTCTGTGTCTTTGTCGATGATCTTTCAAACGTCATTTGACACTGGAACACCTCCTATCGATTGGAAGCTGGCGCATATTAGTCCGCTACGCAAAGGAGGTAACAGGGCAGCGACGACAAATTACCGGCCTATAAGCCTGACATGTATTCTCTGAAAAGTTATGGAAAGGATCATGAAGAGTGAACTGATGCAATTCCTGGAAGTTCACGGCCTGCTGCCGAAATGCCAACATGGGTTCCGAAAAGGAAGATCCTGCACACCAAACTTGCTGCAATCTCTCCAGAGCTGGAGCCG
>CACRXP010000527.1:324961-339581 GCA_902702965.1 Spirometra erinaceieuropaei | reverse complement strand
CGGCTCCAGCTCTGGAGAGATTGCAGCAAGTTTGGTGTGCAGGATCTTCCTTTTCGGAACCCATGTTGGCATTTCGGCAGCAGGCCGTGAACTTCCAGGAATTGCATCAGTTCACTCTTCATGATCCTTTCCATAACTTTTCGTAACCCATGTTGGCATTTCGGCAGCAGGCCATGTACGATGAGACTCAGAATGCCCGCAAATTGAACGCCTCATATGGCTGTTTGAAGTCTGCCAACCAACTTTCTTCACTTTTGCGGGATAGATCTATGAACAAATCAAGGGAACCCCATTGGACTCGCCGGTCTCCGGTTCAGTGGCACAACTGGTCCTACAGGAGTTAGAAAAGATTGCCTTCGTCCAACATAAACGTGTGGTTTGGCGCCGTTACGTTGACGACACGTTCGTCATCGTAAAGAAGAACATGCTGCAACGTTTCCACAGCTTGTTCAACGCAGTCTTCCCTGATATAAGATTCACGAGGACAGAAGAACAGGAACAGCAGTTGCCCCTCCTGGATGTGCTCGTCAGACAAAACCTTAACGGTGAAATTGAAACGACGTTTTATATGAAGGCAACGAACACCACACAGCTTGTAACTTTTCACAGCAACCATCCGGTGTCTCGCAAACGAAGCTATGTGAAGACACTCTTCAAAGGGATCCAAAGTCATTGCAGCAAACCGGAGGACAGAGCTTGTGTGACCCGTTATCTCCGCGACAAGTCTGTGAAAAATGGATATCCAAGGATATTCATAAGTCGCTGCCTACGCGGTTCCCAGCAGAGTACTCGAACATCAACGCCACCGACGATACGTCATTCTCTGCCATACCTCAAGGGTGTTTCAGAAGCGACCGAGAGCATTGCTGCGGAGATAGGTGTCGGAATCGCACACCGACCCAAATCCACCAGGCGCAACAGGTTCATGAAAATCAAAGACGGTTAAAACCTGAAGAGCAATCTGGAGTAGTGTATCGCATTCCCTATCAAAATTGTCCTTGTAACTACACAGGACAGACAGGACACATGCTTGGATCGCGCATGCACGAACATAAGCTGGCTGTGCGGCGAGACGACGCATTATCACCCATACCTACGAAATGGGTAACGAATTTAACTTCGCAGCCGCCAAAATAGTCGCCCACGCCGGAAACAAAACAGGCAGAGAATTGATTGAAGCCTAGGCCTCGGATGAGAACTCGATCAAACGATTTATCGATTTGGCGCCGGCGTGCAGAGCCTTGCGTTGTCACCTCCAGGCGTGCGACCTCGGTCGATGATCTGGCCTACGTGCCTTATAACTGCCGCTTGTCCTGTTTCTGCCACTACCTCCGATGGTGGACTCCTGTACTAGTCTGAAAGCTTAGGACAATAGACAAAGTGTTCCGGTGCTCGACTCGTATTCATCTTCACATATGAGGAGACAGTTTTGGCACGGGATTTGACCGACTACGCCCGACGCAGATGAACAGTCGGGCGTAGTCTGTCAAATCCCGTGCGAAAACTGTCCTTGCCACTACACAGGCCAGACAGGACAACGTCTCAGCTCGCGAATACTTGGGCACGAACGGGCCGTTTGAAGAAGCGACCCATTATCTCAAGCCGCCACTCACACGTTGGAGGAAGTCCACGAGTTCAACTTGGCCAGCACGCAGATATTGGCGCGAGCCGGAAACAAGACGGGGCGAGAACTGCTAGAGGCGTGGGTGTCGGATACCAACTCTATCAATAGGCACATCGATTTGCCTGCGTGTTATCATGCTCTCCGCCCGCGCAGCCAGGTGGCGCAGCTCACATCGTCGCGAAGTACTAACGGCGTCACCACGCCGGCGGACCATCGTGGAACAGGCGGCACAAACCAGATCTAGCCACGGACGTTTTCCCCCGATATAAATGTTTACACGTTGCTGCACTCTAACAGTCTCTGATGATGAACTCCAGTTCGAGTTCGAAAGCTCAGGCTAATAAAACTACTGTCCCAGTGATCGTGCCTACGTCTTCCTTCAAACTGTGAATGGTGCCAGGCTAGACACGCGGAAGTTTTTCTTCCCCAATGGAGCGGGTGAAGCTTGAAATGTTTTAACTGAGGATGTTGTTACGTCCGCATCCTCGCCAGAAGTGTAGCCGGACCTCGGTCGCCTCCGTTTGCTGGGCGCACAGGCAGTATCCGCACAGCTGCATGACACATTCGCTCTTACCAAGAGGCTTTGGGGGCCTAAATTAGCCAGAATTAATTGGGTCTGTTGTAATGGTGAGGTCCAGACGGTTTGCCGCTTGGGCCTCTATGATGCTGGATGGATGCTAGATGAACCATTTGCTGGTGAATCGTTAGATTTGAGCACCGCGATTTTAGCGAGCGATGTCCTGGATTTGGATCAGGTAGGTAATAATTTCAAACATCATCTCGTCGACTTTTGGAGTCTGATTTGGCGAACTACACACGGTCAGAAAATCTGGCTTTAACAGAAGAAGATGCGATCATTGGGACAAAAAAGTTATTTGGCCTGTTGTTTCTGATCCGCACTCTAACACATTATCGGAGACGGTTGTAGATAAAGGTCAGCAAATGATTTTACACTCTGGTCCAAGGAAACCTCCCTTGACGTAGATTGCTAATTCCTCTCCACTTTATCTAGCCGGTCCTAACGAAAACCTTTAGAATACTCCGAGAGCTGTATTTTGTTTTTGAGTTTGGTTATTTTTTGAAATCTTGTAAACCAGCGATATAAACTGACGACAAACTTCCAAAAAACTTGGGGGTGGGAGTAAATACATTTTCTGCGGAGCAGTTAAAGGATAGAACTAAGCTACGAATTCGGTCGTGCAAGAGGAAAATCTTAATATCCTCAAAGAAGGACCCCACAAATTTATGCTTGACGGTCATATACTTACATAGTATTTATGGCACCGGTGAAGTATACCACAAATTCTCCATCAAAAGATATTTGCAATCGTCCGACCATCTGTACA
This sequence comes from Spirometra erinaceieuropaei, assembly GCA_902702965.1. Classification (NCBI taxonomy): domain Eukaryota; kingdom Metazoa; phylum Platyhelminthes; class Cestoda; order Diphyllobothriidea; family Diphyllobothriidae; genus Spirometra; species Spirometra erinaceieuropaei. The sequence continues at coordinate 336,611 of CACRXP010000527.1, read as the reverse complement.
AGTCTCCCTACTTGACAACTTTTCTCCGAGATCTACGTCGAAAACTATAAACGGCTGAGTCGTTTCCTATTTTACTTCATAATTGGCAAATTCTTCATTCTAACAATTGTTGAAAACATCCTGCACTACTCTAGAACTGATTGAAGAGTTTGAAAATCATCAGCAATGAGCCAATTTGTTATAAAAAACTCGTTGACAAAAGTTGCGCAACCGGGATTCGAACTCGGTACCTGCGGTCTCGGAGGCCACAGTGTTAGCCACTGCGCTATCGATGAACGGTTTGGCGCTAGTCAGATATGTTTATCAACTACAGAAGAGCAGCTGAAAACGGTCTTTAATTCATTAGCAGTCTCTTGCGATAAACTGCCGCTGGAATCGTTAGACTCCTGGGAGATTACGCACAATAGGCTCGAAGAGATAAGACAGGAAATAAGAACCGATGCACTGCCAAGAGGACTCGAAAACTGTATGACAGACGGAACGGATTCTGCGCTTGTCGGTCGCTGTGTCGGCTGTAAGGAACTTGAGAAGCGGGTCCAGACGCTAGAAGAGAAGCAAGGCCTACTGACGGACATCATCATGGCTATTCTTAAGCACAGTAAGATAGAATTACCAAATAATCCGCCAAATTTCCGATCGATCGGCGACGAACATCCTACTAATAAAGGCGCTAGCGCGGAAAAGTCAAAGCCAGTCAGGAAGAGGAAGCGAGTTATGTCTCCAGAGGAAACTCTAGACAAATCAGTTCCGGTGGATAACGTGGCAGTCGACACTAATGCATTAAAAATAAGTCAGGTTCCATTACCTGCTATAGTAACAAAACCTGCCAAGTCATCGAACAATAAAGTTGGGAAAGCCAGGATGACCCTCAGAAGATCTGTTAGGAACTACAAGGACTCGCCGTTATTCTTGGAAGGCAATGCTGTTACTCCACTTCTTCACAAGGCTAACTCATCTGGAAAGTGTCCTAACCATTCCGTTTATGGAAAAGGACACGATAAGCCTTCGTGCAGTACATTGCAACAGGGTAATGATTTTAAGAGCTCCACTGCCGAAGCAAGTACGTCACATGAAAATCCATGCCCTAAACTCCCTTCGCCGGCCGAAAACCATTCAAATGTCGAAGTGACAACAGCCGTCGGGAATACTACAGTAGCACTATATCGTCCTAGCGCGGGCGGGACAGTAATGAGCTCTTCCATAAATCGTAAGCAAAATATTGTCATAAGGGGCGCCCCAGAGTCCACGTCCTGCATTCCGAAGGAACGAGTGACGCACGACCTAGACCTTCTCCATCAGTACGCCAGTGCCGTACTGCAGGATGGGGAAATATTCACCGTTAAAAAAGCTTTCCGACTAGGCAGAGCGGACCCAAATCGTGACCTTGAAAAATCCCCAAGACCCCTGAAAGTCATTTTGGAAAACGAAGCCCAAGCAGCGCTTTTGTTAGAAAGTAGAACGACGTTACGCAATTCGCACAAGGAAGTGTTTTTTCAACCAGACTACGAACCGAGGGAAAGACTGAAAATGAGAGAACTGAGATCAGAATTGAAGGAGAGAATTGGCAGAGGAGAGAAAGGGCTGAAGATCAAAAATGGACAAATAGTCCAAACAAAGGGGTCTTTCCTGTGGTCAGAACCCGTCACAATGAAGGCCGGGCCTCTCCAACAAACCAGTCATTGAAGGTTATATCCGCAAACGTGCAAAGCCTCTTTAACAAACTAGATGAACTAAGAGACTTAGTTGATGAAATTAAGCGAGACATAATGGCATTCACAGAAACGTGGCTTACTGAAGATATCGCAGATTCAGAAATATCACTTAGAGGATATCAGCAATTCAGGAGAGATAGACTAAGCCGAGGAGGAGGAGTCATAATTTATGTCACTTGCAAGCTAAGGGCTATGGCTGATGTACACAGACCGGTACGGGATGTGGAACTGCTAAGCGTTACCATATCTACTAAGAATGTCCGATCATTGACGCTTTCGGTAGTGTACCGTTCACCTAACCATACTTCTGATCAAGATCTCATGCTCATATCCGAACTGTACCAAGCTATCGAGAAGAAGGTTGTCCTTATCGTTGGGGATTTTAACGCTCCTGGCATTGATTGGCTAACGTGGACTGCACAAGGGCCGCAAGACAGCTTTAATCACAAACTACTACAATGGGCAACGGACAAACTTCTCTGCCAGAATGTTACCTTTGGAACACGGGTCAGGGAAGGGCAGCAGTCGAACTGCCTTGATCTTATTTTTACCCGAGAGGAGGAAAACGTGTTAGACCTGCAGGACCGACAGCCATTAGGGTCAAGCGACCACATCACGCTCTACTTCGAGTACTCACTGTTTTACAAACCCGCCCAACCCGAGAGGTGGGAGAGAAACATTTGGAAAGGTGACTATTCTCTCATGAGGAGGGAAGCGGTAGCTATATCATGGGAGACTGAACTGCATGGTCGAGCAAACGATAACTGGAATACTTTCAGTTCCTTACTGAAAGAGATTGTTTATTTCAATTGTCCTCTTAGAAGGAAGACAATCACAAACCGCCCAAAATGGATAAACCCGGACTTGAAGGCCTCTTTCAGAAAAAGGAATCGTCTGTGGAGGCGTTACAGACTAACTGGCTCCGACGAACACTTACAGGAATATAAGCGGCAACGAAACGTCTGTAAAAGTGAGGCCTCAAAGCTGCGAAAGAAGTTTGAACTAAACATACTCCGAAATTCGTTGGAGCATCCGAAAATTTTATATGGTTATATACGAAGTACTAAAAGGACTCAGGAGCTAATCCCTGCCCTCAGGTCTGCAGATGGCAAAGTGGAGATTGATGACCAGGTTAAAGCGTCCCTCCTTTCCGACTTCTTTCAGTCCGTCTTCACCCGAGAACCTAATGCTATATTTGCCCATCCATCCATTCGCCAAACAACCTCTCCTCCCAGTACCCTTCGCCATCCTATCCCCTCTCTACCCTCCTTAACCGAGGAACCACTCTTTTCATCTACCATTGTTAGGGCCGAGCTACTTCGGCTGAAACCTGCCAAATCGCCTGGCCCAGATAGAATTCCCCCCCTAGCACTTCGCGAACTTGCTAATGAACTGTGTAAACCCTTATCCGCAATATTTCAAAAGTCATTTGAAGACGGCGAGCTACCGGAAGAATGGAAGTGCGCACTGATTACTCCGATCCATAAAGGAGGCTCAAGACTTGACTGCGGAAATTATCGTCCTGTCAGTCTTACTTGCATCGCGTGTAAAATAATGGAACGCATTATCAAAAGACACTTGATGAAATACCTGGAACAGAACAAAATATTGTGCGATGCCCAACACGGCTTTCGTCCAGGGCGCTCCTGCTTAACGAGTGTTCTTTACTCGCACGAGAAATGGACACGAGCTACCGATAAGGGTTTTCCAGTAGATGTCATATTTTTTGACTTCAAGAAGGCCTTTGACAGTGTCCCACACAGGCTTCTTTTGCAAAAGATCTGGGATGTAGGGATTCAAGGGAGAATGTTTAAATGGATCAGGAGTTTTCTGTCCTCCAGACTACAAAGAGTCGTCGTTAGTAATTATACGTCGGAATGGGTAAAGGTGGAAAGTGGTGTCCCACAGGGTTCTGTCTTAGGCCCAGTACTCTTCCTGATTTATGTTAATGACTGTATCAGCGAAGTGAATTGCGAGGCTCTCATGTTCGCGGATGACATAAAAATATGGAGTGAAGTCAAGTGTGATGATGACGCAGAGAAGTTGCAGTCGAACATCAACAAACTGTGTGCTTGGTCGAACAGATGGCTTTTGAAGTTTAACGTGTCCAAATGCGTGGTTTTGCACCTGAACACCGGCCGCAATGCCTCTCCCAAACACCAGTACTATATTGACGGGACGAGGTTAGAAACTGTGGAAAGACACAGAGATCTGGGTGTATGGACGACCACAAATCTATCGCCATCAGAACACTGCAGAAAGATGGTCCAGAAGGCAACTAGTACTCTACACTGGATCAGACGTGCATTTAAAATATTTCCTCCTGAACTCTTCGAAAGACTCTTTGGTGTCTTTGTAAGACCTCATCTAGAGTATGGAATGCCAGCAGCTTCACCATGGATGAGGAAGGATATCGACTTACTCGAACAGGTGCAACGCAGAGCGACAAAGATGGTCGACGGTCTAAAGCATTTGTCTTATCAGGAGAGGCTAAATTTGCTTGGCCTATTCCCTCTCTCTTATAGACAAATAAACTGCAGTCTACTCTGGACGTTCCGGATTGTTCGCGGCCAGGGTTGCTCATTAAGGGCAGGGGACTTCTTTGAGTTCGCCCGTACAAACCAACTACGCGGCCATGCATTAAAAGTCGGGAATGAGCGGACACGTTTAGACCGACGAAAATTTTCTTTCAGCCAGCGGGTTGTCAGGCCGTGGAACTCGCTTCCAAGCGAGATGGTGACGGCTGACACAGTTTGTGTGTTTAAAAGAAAACTTGCTCGTCTAGTTTTCGACAGAAATCGGCTTGTACAGCATGACTATGCTCAGCCAGTTTTCAAAAATCTGTCATATACAATCTTCCGCACCAATTTACAGTGACCCCATGCACTACCTTATGATTACGATTGAACTGTGACCCAATCACATTTTAAATGCCTGCAATTTTATTTTATTTTTGAGTATGAATCTGTGAAAGCACTGTACATAAATAGGGTCATCAAGGGCTCTGCCTGCAACCCTTCAATATACATACATACATACAATATAAATATATCCATTTTTGAAATGCATGTGCGTGTAAACCGAACTTTAAGAGGCTCTCCCTTTCTCTCTTATATACACTGAATTATATGCATACGTGTTGCCCGAACAAGTTTGCCGACAAGGCTGGTAGAGTCTGGAGTGGATGTTTCTGGCTTATTGGCTGTCATCAGATAGTTGTGCAAAAACTGGGGATTGCACCCCCCTGGAACTCGATTGAGCAGTCTCTTGGTTAAAAGTCTTACGCTCTATCCGCTGAGCCTCGGAAACCTTGTCTAATCGCTTGCGATCGGGTATATTAACTATAGAATAGGGCCCTCAGAAATTGCGTCGGGATCTCTGATTCCAAGGTCACATTTATAATGAAAACGACGTTTGAATTTTTATTTCCGCGTCTTTGAAAATTCCTTTCACATTGAAAAAAACGTACATGTGTTTACACAGCTATATGAGTACATTATATCAAGCATTGTTATGTAAATATATGACAGTCAAGTCTCCTTTTAAATGTCCGAACGTCTTCTTGCAGAAAAACCAGTGTGATCTATACGTCAGTCACCTACTGAGAGAAGAGGTTGGCTCCTGCTTCAAAATCGGCGTTCCTTGGCTTTGGAAACTGCCCAAAGAGCTTACTGTACTCGAGTACACCACGAAATTAAGTGCCTTCAGTATGACTGTTCACAATGTCGTCGACAAACACTTCGGAAAAAGTGGACTTCGCGGCCGAACAGTGCCTTGGAAACTTTAAAGAGTAACAGCAAGTTATGGCAACCTTGACCAACATTCTTCAAGCAGTGAAGCTCACGTCCATCCCTGCCAGGCAGAAAGCCTCACTTATGAGTCTGTCACCATGCACTGGCGAGAAATTTAATGATTTTTTCGGTCAGCTAAGTTCTGAACCAGGCACTACACAGGAGGTGGTAAGTAAATATATTTATCTGTATGCTAGTGACGGTGCCTAGACAAACCATCTATACGTCATTGGTGGATGAAATGAACAAGAATTTGCCAGGACTATTCTCCAGCGGAACGTCTGAAACGCCGCGAATTGGTAACGGAGTTGAAGAGGAGACTTGCAGCGGGAGAGAGCAACTTGGCCATTTTCAGAGGACGAGTAATACAGAGGAACGCGATGTTGTTTTGGAACCAGCCAGTCATCATGATGGCGGCAGCAACATAATATTGGCAAACCCGAGACAAACCGAGCGAAGCACTGTCGAATGTTGCAAACTAAAATTCTTTTACACCAATGCTCAGAGTCTGTTTTCCAAGCTTCACGAACTGAGAATACAGGTAGACGATACTCTTCCCGATGTTATAGCAATAACAGAAACGTGGCTGTCAGAAGACGTTGGCGATTGCGAGGTAGCATTAACAGGATACAATTTGTTTAGGAGAGACAGGAGAGGCCGCCGGGGTGGAGGAGTTGTCATGTATGTCAAGAGCAACTTAGCAGTGTGTGAGAGGACCGACAAGATTTCTAACGACACAGAGGCAATTTGGCTGACTATAAAGGCGCGGGGATCTCAGTCCCTCGAAGTCTTAACTATCTACCGGCCCCCGCAGGCGGATGCCGACCCGGATACTTGTCTACTGAAAAGCATCAAAGAGATCGCCAGCCGACCAGACGTTGTTATCATGGGGGATTTTAATGCACCATGCATTCAATGGAGCGATATGCATGCGAAATGCTCGATGAATACCTTCGATTACCGTCTACTAAAGACAACTCTAGAAGCTCTACTCACGCAACATGTCCTGTTTCCAACTAGAGCTCGTGGAGGGCAACAGGCCAGTTGTCTGGACCTCGTTTTTACCAAAGATCCTGACAGTATAGACGAGGTGTACTACCTACCCCCGCTCGGTCGAAGTGATCATGCAGTGCTTTTATGCGAGTACTTGCTGTATTCTGAACCGTGTACAAAAGACAATACGAGGCCAAATATATGGAAAGGGGACTTTCGCCAAATGAGAGCTGAGGCATCACAAAAAGACTGGGATGTTCTCTTCTCCGGAAACGTTAACGAGGACTGGAATTTATTCAAGGATCGTTTACTGCATCTAATGAAGAACCACTGTCCCTTATCAAAGCCTAGGACATCCAACCGCCCTCAGTGGCTTACACGAGAACTCAAAAGGGAGATCAACAAGAAAGGTAGGTTATGGAAAAAATTTCGCGAGAACGACAATAATGCAGCGTTTACAGAATACAAAATTCAAAGAAATAAGGTGAAAAGCCTGATTTTGAGGAGGCGACGGGATTTTGAGAGTAATTTGCTCCACCGAGCCGTTAAAAATCCGAAATTGCTCTACAGCTATTTGCGGAAAAGCACACGTAACAGGAATCCCGTTCCTGTTATGAGGGGCGATGACGGCTTGGAGATATCGGACAGTACAAATAAGGCTGAGCACTTTTCTCAATTTTTCCGATCCCTTTTCACAAGAGAAGCGGACTTTACCCCATCTAATTCTGAGAACATGAGAGATCCCACTATCGAAAATATTGTGTTTCGAGAAGAAGCGATTTTGGAAGAACTGAAAAGCTTGAAGGAATGTAAATCTCCCGGTCCGGACGAGATTCCAGCAAAGCTGCTCTTTGAGCTTGCCCAACAGCTGGCCAAGCCACTATCCTTTCTGTGCCAAAAATCGTTTGATGCTGGAATTCTTTCCACAGACTGGAAGACGGCCCACATTACACCCCTTTACAAAAGCGGTAGTCGTGCTCAGGCGACAAACTACAGACCCGTCAGTCTGACATCAATCGGCTGCAAAGTGATGGAGAAAACAATCAAAAAGGAGTTGATGGCTTACTTGGAAACCCACAACCTCTTGTCCAATACACAATATGGCTTCCGTAGGGGAAGATCATGTGTTACGAACTTGCTATACACAATGCAAAGTTGGACACGAGCACTGGACGCAAAACACACCGTGCATGTTGCCTATATTGATTTTCGGAAGGCCTTTGACAGTGTTCCGCACCAGCGTCTCCTACACAAGTTGAGAATTATGGGCATCGGTGGCAAACTTCTGAAATGGATCGAAAATTTCCTTGTCGGCCGTTCCCAAATTGTCTGCGTAGAACAACAGCAATCAAGGTGCACATTCATAGAGAGTGGGGTCCCACAAGGCTCGGTGCTCGGACCAACTCTCTTTCTCTTGTTCATCAATGATTGCGTAGATGGGTTGGACTGTGATTGTGCCATGTTTGCGGATGACATAAAAATCTGGAAAGTCATCCAGAATGCTGCCGATGAGACCCACTTCCAAGAAAATCTTTGTCAATTGGACGAGTGGTCCCGCAGATGGCTCTTGTCCTTCAATTTGAAAAAATGCACCATTCTGCGCCTCGGAAATCAGAGCCCTAGTACGCGGCAATACCATCTGAACGGAATGCCACTCCGAGAAGCAGAAAATCAGAAAGATCTCGGAGTTTGGGTTGCAGATAGCCTAAAGCCTTCTACACAATGCTGTAAGGCGGCCAAAGCCGCAACGTCAATACTATATGCCATCAAGCGGGCATTCGCAGTTTTCGATGAAGACTGCTTCACCAAAGTCTTCGGCACGTTTATAAGGCCCCATCTCGAATATGCAATTCAGGTCTGGAGACCGTGGACACACCAGGATTACGATCTGCTCGAAAGGGTGCAGAGGAGAGCCACAAAATTAGTAAGAGGTCAAAGTGCACTGCCATACGAGATCCGCTTAACTAACCTTAATCTCTATCGTCTGAGTTATAGGCAGTTGCGCGGAGACATGATACAAACTTTCCGTATCGTGCGCGGCTTGGACTGTGCCCTTCGGTGCGATGACTTTTTCCAACTCGCCACTACAACTCACCTCCGGGGGCATCCCTTCAAGCTACGTGTGCCACAGGGTAGACTGAATGTGAGAAAATATTTCTTCTCCAACCGTGTCGTGGAACCGTGGAATAACCTGCCCGAGACGGTTGTTATGTCTCAATCTGTGGAGACATTTAAATGTCGCCTTGACAGATATATGCTGCAGCAACAAGCGGACTATGTGACTTTTTAACCATGTGACTAGTGACATATGTGAATCAATGTATGCATTCACTTAATGCTGTAATTTCTTCACATTTTTGCTTGTTAATCGATTTTTTATGTACAAATAGGGAGTTCAAAGGCGTAAGCCTATTTCCCTCAAATACACTGACTGACTGACTGACGGATGGACTCTGATGAATGTAGCAGACCGCATCTGGGGCCTTTTCGCCTCGAGACTGGTTGTCATCGTGCCCTTACAGAATGCGCTCCATCGGCGATCTTGACAAAGCCTTCTGTATTCGCCATATACTAGTAGTTTGGTCGCATCTCCCTTCCCCCCATGTTCGGATGGACTCGGTTGAATGAAACCGACCGCAGCTGGGTTCTTGTCGCCTCGAGACTGGTTGTCATCATGCCCTTACAGAATGCGCTCCATCGGCGGTCTTGTCAAAGCCTTCTATATTCGCCATATACTAGTAGTCTGGTCGCATCTCCCTTCCCCCATGTTCGGATGGACTCGGTTGAATGAAACTGACCGCATCTGGGTTCCTATCGGCTTGAGACTGGTTTTCAATTTCGGCACTTATTTTTCTTATTCAAGGCGATACAGGCCAGTCCTGACCGACCCGCCTACGTTCCATTTTATGAAATCCGTTACACAATGCCATATACAGCTGACATCTATTTCGGCCATGTTGATGTCGGGCTTTATTCCATTTTGTACCGCAACATGCAGGCCAGTCCTCCCTTTTTTTCTGATGCTATTTTTCTGAGGGGTATTTTTTTTTCTCCTTGTAAATTACTACAATCATTTTTAAATCTTGCTTTGGAGTTTTTTTTTTCACCCCTCGTTTTTTCTTCATTTTCATTTTGCTTAACGGACTTCTAATCTCAAAAACTATGCATTGCACTTTGTGCAGATTTTGCCTACATCGTCTAAAATTTGCATGTAAATTTATTTTTACTTGCTTTGATGGGACCCCGACGGGTCTTTAATAAAATAATTGAATTGAATTGAATTGACCCTCCCTGGCGCACCTCTATGCCTCATCTTCTGCTGGGGAGGTAATTCACGGATTGCCCCTTCCACGTTATTCTCTAAGGTACGTCAAGTTCTTTATTGATATCCAGAGACGCTATTTAACTAAATCCAACAGTCAATAATTCCCGAAGTGAGGCAATTTGTAAAAGCGACAAAGCTAGTTCCCCGAGCCATAGACAGGTATGGTGGACAATCTTATCACCGGAGGTCGCCGAGAAAATAATTCAGCTACTTCGATTTGTTCGTTCACTTCAGCATCTGAGAGGGAGAGCTATCGCAGACTTTTGCCCCAATTCGTCTGCAGCAGGAGACACAGTAATTACGTTCGCAAACTTACTACTAGTGAGCTTCATGCAACCAATTTCATATGCATAGTTAATGCTGAAAATTTTAAACTACTTAAGTGTCAGGAAAACGTTCTGTTGAACCCCCAAACCATTTTCCCCCTTGCCTGCAGGAACCCGGCATGATGACAGGAATGGGTAAAATTAAGGAACCATAACCCCGGGTAAACTACTTGTACATTATGCAAACTTGTCACATGGCCTTAGTTTTGTTTAATTTCCTAAGAAGCATCTTTTTCCGCTAATCTTAATCAACTGTCTCATGTTGTGGTATTGATAGTTACGTCGAGAGACATTTGCTTATCCAATTGATCAGGTAAGGGAACCCTAGGTAAGGCATGATAGGGTGGAGTTGCTATATTTAGTTGCAACACGGCAGCCCTTGAACGCCTGGAGACAGATGAGATTTCAAAATGGGAACCGGAAAGAAATGAAAATGCGAGCCCCCTTGCACTTTGTTGGTGAAGGGACCAGCGGGGCCACATCCGCCCATGCTGTGCCATGGCCCAGCCTTGTGCCCCACCCAACCCATTTGTAGCCACCTCCAGCTGAATTTGGACACAGGGGGCCGAGCAGGGCTGGTGCTAGCAGAGCATAGACAAAAACTCCCTCAAATTTTCCATTATTTAAGCCAGGAGTCCAATTGCTTGTTCAAACCGCATTCAAGTGTAAGATGGGTTATATTGGTCCGACATATATTGTAGCCTTTAATTTTAAAATCGACTGTTTTCTCACAGTCTGATTTTTTTTGTACATATTAATGCCTATACCGTTTTTACCAGCCGTTTTTATTACTTTGGTTGCTCCCTGTTCAATTACTTCTTTGATATTCAACCGTTTTGCCGAAACTTGTGCCGTTCGGTTTCCTGTGCTAGCTCTCCCGCACTTGACACCTTTTGACGCAGTGCCTTCGGAACCGTTTTTTGCGATAGGTTGCGATTCTGGAGTTGGCGCAGTAGAAAGTGGACGCGAAGAACGGAAAGCTACTACTGGTGATGCTAAGAATGTATATTCTTCATAACTGAACCGCAAAGGGACACCATTACTAAGTCTTTTGGCCATCGTTAGCTTGTAAGATCAAACGAAAGTATGGATATCCTAACCTTCTTCCTCTTAGAACACAAATCCAGTTTGTTATCACCTGCCAGAGTTTAAGGACAGAAATGATAGTTTTTCGTGAAATGTCTGCAATACTAAAGCATGTGTATCCTTAGTTGCACTTTCTCACTGTCTCGTAACGGCGGGCCTACTTCTTTTAGATCTCTTCCGTATGCCATCTAGCCACCAGTACGTTGTCACTGAATCCATAGGAAGTAAAAATCACAGGAAGCCTTCGGGACCTTGAAGGCGCCAATCAGAAATTAAGGTGTTCGGGGGTTGTTACCCCTCTATCCTCAGCCACCTTTATTTACAAAATGTTATCTAAGGATTATGAAAAAGTATGGTTCGTTTCCTTTTTTTCAAATAAATCCCCCCAAGGTCCCATTATTTTTGCAGAAGGAAACT
>CACRXP010000527.1:304204-324828 GCA_902702965.1 Spirometra erinaceieuropaei | reverse complement strand
TCTAGGGTCTCAGGTAGAGTATTTTGGAGTGACCGGCGGAACGAGAGTCGGGTTACGATGAATCCTCACTGTAGCCTTCGTGACATTCTCACTGGTATGCGGTCCTGGCGGCGTTTTGCGGTAACCTGGTGCATCCGTTGGGGGCAGAGCCGGTGTGTGGCGCGCGTAGACGGACTATTTGACTTTGTCAGCCACTGCGTCGCTATCCACCTCCGGTCGTCTTTCAGTCTGAGTAGTGGGTGAAGAGGAGTGAGTGCGGCAGATGTGCCAGAAATCTGCTTCGGCATAAATTTGTCTCCGCAAAAGTTACCACTCTGCGTGTCACGCAGTGAACGTCGCTTGCGGGAGCGAACTCACGTGTCGCGTCCAGGGGGGGCTAACAGTAACTTAGCAAGCTGGCCTTTTCGGAAGGAATATCGCACTGCGTTTTGTCTGTCGTTATGCAGAAACCGTGAAGGCAGGTATATCCGTTAGCATATCTTCCGGCTCTGTGACGCATGCATGCATTAGCGGTGGATAGCGAAACAGGCTTCAGGGAGGACTGGTTGCGAAATAATGAAACTTTTACACTGGAACCAGCAGCAACCATTCCACAGGGGTGCGGAGGGTTGAGGACTTGTATACTGATGAGTTCATGGAATCTGCAAAGCCGGACGACGGAAATGTCACGTGAAGATTTCGGTTTGCCTCTTTTGCCTCATCTGCTATTGCGATTAGCTTTGTATAAACCGGAGTGTTCAAAGAGGCGACCTCGAACAAAGTATCCTGGCTCGAACTTTCCAATAGCCACGCGAAATTTCCATCGTTCATGCTGTAGTTTCCACTCCCCACTGGCTACTCACTCGACGATGAACCCATGATATTGGAAACTGGACATTGTGAGCATTTCCCATATCTACTACCTTGATTTAACACTTTTCTGTTTTCATTTGTTGGACGCAAAGTCTACCGCCTGTCTAAAATTAAAGTCAGAGACACAAGATCCTGCGGACGGTCAGGCGTTTCACTTTTCGCAGCGCCTACTGCGTTTCATTTTTTTGGTCATCTCTCGGGCACCCTGTCCGAATGGGTGAAACGGATCTTAGTTGACTGAGAAAAAGTCAATAAACGGCTGATATTCGTACGCTTTAATAACCACCTGGCCAGCATCTCTGTCGTATCTGTCTACCCCACAACATCAACGGCCGACCAGCGCAATGAAAATACCTCCAACTTGCGGCTGCAGGAAGTGGTTGGCAAACTACCTGATCGTGATCTGCTGGCTGTCACCGGTGACTAGAATAGCCAGACTAGGCTAGACGACACTAGTTAACTACCTTATTACACGCTTTAAGCTTGGTTTTGGATGTGACAGTGGTTCGGTGACGAGGACCAACCGTTTTTATTTAATACATGCATCCGCCATGACCGTGCTCAACTGCTTACCTGGTATTCTGAAGGTTATCCCCCTTGAAGGCAGACAGTATTCTAGTAAGCTCAGGGTTCCTTACTTTTCATAAGACGAGTTGACGACCTTTGTATGGTAGCCAGGTCAAGTGAAACATGTCAGTTGTTAGAGAAATCGATTAAAGTTCGTTTTAGAGCAGGCGGGTTGTGGCCGGTACGTTTGTGGGAACGGGGCCAAGTAAACTATGTCAGTGATTAGAGAAATCGATTAAAGTTCGTCCTATAACACAGGAAGGGCGTGGGAATATGGGGTGGAGGGTAATAAGCGTTAGTGCCAGGGGGTGAAAGTCGAAGGGTGCGGAGGTTTGCATTCAGTTAGTCGAACTTTGGCCACCGTAAGCGTGGACCATGAGCGAGGTTCTTCTGCGAGCACAAGACCGGCATTCGTGACCTGATAGCTCACGTTTCTGTTGTCACTAGTAGACGCTGGCCTTGCAGCTTAGGGCAGCTAGATGGGACCTCATGAATCAAACGAAAAATTTTGCTGTGGTCTGAACGATGTTTGGAATCAACACCTGCGAGAACGGCGCTGTTTATGCTCCTAATTTCCCCTTTTCCCAGCCATCCCGGGAGGTATTCGCACATTCTTTTGGACAGGTGCTGACTGCTGGGGCCAAGATAACCTGCTCCACAGGAACAAGTGAAGGAGTAGATGCACATTTATGTGGTCTGAGTTCGTAGCTCATCCTTACCTTCTCCGCGTAGAAATAGGGTTGTTGGAGATTGAAATAAAAATCCTTGCTGCTAGGAAGGTTCGCGAGGCAGCTTGACCAGGGCATCTTCTTTGGAGTCCCCTCGCATCGTCTCCTTGAAAAAGGACTTTAGAAAACAGTTCTTTTCGGCAGTCAATGCAGTGGGTTTTACCGATCGTTCGGCAATATCAGAGAGACGCTTCTTCTGACGCTACCGTCCGGTCTTCTGTTTAGAAGGCCGTCTAAGAAAAGGAGCGAATCAGCCGTTTCTATCTCCAACGTGAACCTGATTGATGGATGTGCCTGATTTGCAACACTTGAAAATTCAGCTACGTTGGTTTCTGTGGTGGTGCATCTGTGATCATGTCCGCACTCACTTGCTGACTTGCTATTCCGAAGGTCGCCTCCGAGCAGCCAGGCAGCATCCTAGTCAGTTCAGGATTCCTTATTTTGTTTACGACAGTAACTCGAGTCGAGGTGCTGAAACTGGTGGTGCCTACGGAGAAGACGGTCTCGTCAGCTCAGGGCCGAGTACTTACTTCTCATCAACAACCAAAACGCCTTAGTATCTTAAAGGTAGGGGAAGTCAGATTCTTGAAACAGAAATCGGTCCTCGTTCCCCGATTCGATCCGTAGGTTACAACAACAGCAAATGGTTATAATTTAAGTCCCAATTTGGAAAGGCAGTAAAAACAGTCTTCATATTCTGAGAGCTGTTGCAGAGAGTGACCGTTCCACAAAACCTATATTTGTCACCCCAAACAGCCGGATCTAGACCTGACAATGATGATTCCTTTCGGCCCATCTCTAAAATATCTACCAGATCGACTGCAGATTATCGCAAAAAAACATTAGATGGTAGTTGTGACAGTCATTAAAAAAACTGCAGGCGTATATGCCACTGCAAAGTCTTCCGTATCGAATGGCTCCACAGACAACTCGGCAAACGCCCGAGGGCCGTATAAATGACTCAACTGTCCTGTCCACTGTGATGGCCAAGCAATAACCAAATTCGTCCATCTGAAACGGAGTTTTGTCCTTCCGTAGCCTTTGTAGTGTTGTATCTTCCTCCCCCTCTAAGAGAAGGCGTTGGTGCGATAATTGAGCTGTACAACACTGGACTGCTTTCCCTGGACTTGCTGCCCCTTATACCGCTAGTCTACCAGCTGGCCTAGTGAGGACCTTAGCACACACACAGGGAAATGAGATTGTCTCTGCTGATTGAAAGACGATCAGTATTGTGCCCGTTTTAACGGAGGAAGAGACAGGATGAAGCGGATAAACTGTCGCCACACAGGCCTCTCGGAATTTGCTGCGAAAATCTCTGTTGCTCACAGTTTCACATGGTTCCAAAGTACAAATGATTCAAGGCGAAGACTCAACTAAGTCAGGTCCGAACTTGATGCAATCGATGCTGTCTAGCCAAAAAATTAAACTATTGCGATCTTGAAGTTTCTATCACATTCGACTTCCAGAATGCACTTTTTAAGGCTGTGTAGACTGAATTACTATCTGAAGGCGGTTCTGCACCAGGCGGTTTATTCTGTTTCTCACTTACGCAAACGACTTATCTGAGAACGTTGCAAACAGCTGCCTACTGCTTGCTAAAGCCTAACGACGAACAAGACGACTTGGTCCGAATTAGCGCACTTATTGATTAACGGAATATCCAATTAAACGCACTACAGACTGCATTCCTGCGAGATCGTCCAGCTTTTTATCAACTTCATCGTACGATTGCAGAAGATGAGAGCATTCACTGGGTTGACTGTGCAGCAGATGCTGGAACTTCAACTCAGCGAAACAGTAAATCAGATTGCCATCCGGGTGTTTTCTTGATTTTTGCGCACACAACATTCGCAATCTACAAATAACATCCATCCGACTGAATCTGTGAGATTGCACACAGGCGGGGCTTCTGTGAGTTGTCCGTAATATTGAAGTTTTTGAAAAATCGTGTAGTTCAGAAGTGATAGTTCGCTCAGTTTTCTACTAACGAGCAACGGAACCTTAGCAGAACTTCAATTGTTCCTTCCTCCCAACAGAGTTGATAATGCGAGAATCCCATTGGGATATGGAGAAGAGTCAACAAACAGAACGATTTGAACTCCAAACTCCGTGCCCAACGGAGCGGCACATAGATACTCCGAGGGCATTCATGCAAGCTCTACAAGCCGAATGTAGCCCCCATAAGCAGGACTGGTGAAACTTGTCACGTCTACTGATCACCTGGGTAGAAGAAATGCAAGCATAACTTAACAGATTGCAGCACCCGGTTCGCCTTACCGATCGTCATCAGCCGGTCATACATCGTCCCGAGATTTGGGCAAACGCAAGGTTTCAAGGGCGATTTAGTTGCCCGTTGAGCATTCAGCGAAACCTTTACACCCGAGCTACGCATTTCACTCATGTCAGATGAGAGCAGTACTTTCCAAGTCCTCATGGCTGTGTGTGTTTTCAGAATTACGATTGCGGAGACATACTCTTTCCATCCTACCATGGTGCTTCAGTGAACAACCCTCGCAGAAGGTAGCACGACACCGTCTTCGGCACTCTCTGCATTTTTGGCTGATTTCCTCAACCCAGCCGTCTGTCAAGAATTTGGTTCCGAGTTCGGAAACAAAACTGAAACTGGCATCTTCTGGCTATCTCCTCAGTCAAAGGACCGTTTCATATGAGATCACTGTCCGAGGTCAATGGTACTTGTTCTGTACATCCAAGGTCACGTGCCGTATTCTCAGAGTGTTTCGTAGTTTATAAATGACCTGATTGTTTAAGTGGATTTAAGGAGCAAGATGGATTAAGTCACCATATAGACGCCTTTTTTCTTGTAAGCCGGATAACAATCATGCAGAATTTCAAAAAGAGGTGATAATTCTAGTCTAATACGCTCACAAGAGTTATTAAGAAGGGCTGCGCGAGAGTGCTGGAGCTGTTGTTTTATTTGGTTGAACTGTTGGACTCGCATAGACCGCTGTCCGCACTTTGTTGACCCTGGCCTAGTTTTGTACGAGGCAGATAATTCGGACGAATTTTCGAGCAGTTCCGCTGTTCGGCCTCATTTCTTGCTTTAGCATAGATCGCAGACTGTTTCAACGCAAATAGTCCTTTTTATTTTTATGGAGTATTGGCTGTAACAAAATCCTAAAGCCGAAAACTTACCTGTCAGAAGAGGTGTTGGGAGGTAACTACCCTTATCAAGAAAACATAGCTGTTTTGACACACGTGGTCCTTGTGCGCGCTTCAGTCGACTGAAAATACGAAACACGGTGCTACAGAAAAGAATCTATACTTCCAAACGGGACGATTAACGTAGTCTAGAGTTTATGCAGGCTAACGACGGCTAATGAGCAAGAAATGGTCATTCCAGTCTCCCTTGTCTTTGTCGGTAGTCTTATTCTACTTTTGGTCGTCTCGTAAAATATATGGCAATGCTTTCTCATGATTCACTTTGCGAGATGTCAACTGAGTCTCGGTATGTCTAGGCAATTTTCCTTGCCTTTGAAGGAAGGGTCGGAGAAAGAATTAGCGCGATTCGTCTTCATGTGTCAGTGGGGGAGCGCCGACTACTGTCATTGTCTCTGAGGTTGAAGTGGAGAATTTGTTCACGGTGCAGCAGACCTCTGCTTGGCTTAATACCCACGATGATTCGATGGTAAGGCCTAGTCAGGACTGCTGGGAGCCAGTGCGGCGTTAGTGAATGACGAGGCTGAAGATTCATCTATGCGTGCCACGCACGTTCCGTTCCCTAGGCGCACACGAGGCACTCTTCAGGGCCGTACTCCTATCCTACATAAGCGAGAGTGAGCTCAGTGGCTAACAGGATATTTGGCCCCTTTAATGTCCCCCGCACTCAAACGCCCACAAAACTGGCATTTTTCTGTTACTGCCGATGCTGAAAAAATCCATGCTCTTTTTTAAAATGAACAGTGGACTGGCTAGCAGTAGATATTTCAGTGATGGGATCGGTTTAACGAATATTTTCATGTATGCACATACTACCGGAGGATCCGGGGAGAGGCTGAATATGCTAGTGCAGCATTGGCAGAAACGGAGACTTTGAGGGATACCGATAGTACCCGGTACCCGGTAGTACTACGAACAACCAGAGAGGCCGCTACGTGAATGAATGCGCGATTACGTTGGAGGCAAGGTAGCATCCTGTGTGGGCTGTTGACTCTTGCTTACTGCTGTTCACACAATAAGCAATGAGGGAATCTTGCTGGAACAACACGGCGGCGACAAGACAAGGATACGACACGCGCTATTTGGGCTGCCCACCCGTAAAAGTGTCACATCTGGTGACCTGGTGGCACGCCTAGGTACGGGCTCATGTCGCGCCAACGACCTGCGCCCAGCTCCCGCGTCGGACAAATAACTGGCTTGGATTGTGGACTGAGGCCTGAGAGGGGAAACAGAGAGCGAGGCCGACTCTTGGAACTGCGTCCCTATGGCAATCACCACATATTCCTTACTATTGACGATCTGACGCACTTTATAATTATCACGGCGCGTTAAAAGTCGTAGTTCCGGGGGTTAAAAATTGACGGGATAACTCGGTCCTCTCAGGATAAAGAGTCAGGCCGTAATGGCTCTTTTTAATGTAGCTTCAATGGCACTCCCAATCAGATGGGATCCGAGCAGCCCATTTGACGTGTTTGCGAAATTCCCGTGGCAGTAATCAGAAGACGAGGTGGCGAGCATGCGTATCTTTCAACAATTTCTCCCCTCCAAGGCGATGTCTCCATGGGAAAATTGGAGAGGTTCCAACTATGCGATCAGTTCGATAAGCTACGCTGATGATATCTTTGCAATTACCACCGCAGAAACCGACGTAGCTACTCTCTTAGGTGCTGTAAATCAGACAAGTCGGTTGATCAAATTCACGTCGGAGATCGAAACGACCGGTTTGCTTCCTTTCTTAGATGTTCTTCTAGGCAGGAGACCTGACGGAATTGTCCGAAGAGGCGTCTATCGGAAGAAAACCTGGTCTGGACTATACACGAACTTCGCCAGTTTCGTACCCCTCCAACAAAAACAAACTCTAGCGTGGTGTTTGGCACAAAAAGATAGAAAAATTTGGTCGACAGATAGCATCGAGGAAAAGCTTAGAGGAATCTAGGACTTGCTTCATGAAAACGGGTATTCTGACAGGTTTATTGCAAAGAACATTGCCGAACGACCGGTAAAACCCGCCACACCGGGTGCCGAAAAGAAACCTTTGTTCATCAGGGTCCCTGTTCACAGGGACGCTGCGAGTAACCTCCTAGGAAGACGCCTTGATCAAGCTGTCTTGAGAACCTTCCTAGCAGCAAGGGTTCAAATATCATTCTCTACTAACCCTATTTTATGCAGAGAAGGTAAGGATAAGTTGCAACCCCAGACCACTTCAATGTGCATCTATTCCTTCACTTACTCCTATATAGCAAATTATATTGGTCGTAAGAGTCGGCGCCCATTCAAGAGAATGCAAGAACACCTCCGAGCATGGCTGGGAAAAGCTAAACTAGGCGTATCAGCAGCGCCATTCTCGCGCATTTTGTCGATTCCGGACACCGTGTGGACCCCAACGAAGCTTTTCGTGGGATTTATAAGGTCCCATCGAGCTATCCTAAGCTACTGGGCTAGCAACTGCAGTGGCGGCCGCCATCAGGTTGCGAAAGCCAATTTTGTGCGCACAGAAGTACCACCTTATGAGGCACCGCGCCTACAGTGGTGGAGGGTCGACTAACGCTGCAACTCTCCGCGCCCATCCGCTCTCGTCCCGCCCCTGACTGTGACTGCTATTACACCCCCCCCCCCAAACCAACTCCCTCGCCCACATTTCAACACACCGCCTGCGTTTTGAGGCGAACTTTAATCGATTTCTTTTATCACTGACATATTTTCACTTCTACCCCGTTCCCATATAATTGTACTTACCCGAGGAGAATTTATCAAAAGCTACGTATGCTCGTCACATCGTATTCTGATTTTAGCAAAAATGTAATCCATCGTGCCTGGCACATGTGGACAGGGTGTTTAGCTTTGCCAGTCACTGGCTCTGATTTTGCCCCCCGTCTTCTTTACTCTGCCCTGTCACGGAGCTCAGGTGGATGAGGCAAGGCAGTGTCCCCCGTGATGTGGGGCACACGGCAAACATTGTCGTTCGTGTGGTGGCGGCGTGTCCTGGCGGCGTCTCTATCAAGGTGGGCTCAGAAGTGTCCGATGAGGGTGAACCTGGGGTGGAATACTTTGCTACAGTGGTGACAGGTGGGAGGAGCTCCGCCAGTGATGGCGATGTTTTGTAGTGAGGGTGTAGGCTATTCGTATTGACATCGCGATAAGTCTGACCGTTTTGAAAAGGGTCGTTGATTTCACTGTCAGGGAAAGTAAACAAAGTTTGAAGATCGGTAATGCTACTCAACGGTCTTTCAACCCTGCGTCTCTAAATCCTCGCTTTGACGCTGAAGAATGCTCCTTGAATTTTAACAACCAAATATCAAGTTTGCCGATCCTGAGGGAGGAATTTGCAGATCTCCCAGTTGAATTCGCTGTACGCGAGACCGACTTGTGACGCGCCTGTCTCACTCGTTTATTTTACATCAACCACATACCAGTACGAGGACAATTTCTAGAGGACTGGAGATGGACATGGACGTATTGCTAAGCAACCCATCCTAATATATCATATGCGTGTTGGTGTCTAGTCTCCAAAGGGTGAGAGAAGGTCTGGGGGCCATCGTTGTCAGAACCTCGTTCAGAAGGCGGAGCAGGTTAACCTGACAACTGACGACTTTCCAGGTTGCAACTTCTAGCCCTTAACGAAATGCCTGGACGTTTCAACTTCTTTATTAAGCGAGATCTGCTGCATTGTTAGGGGAATTTTTATACTTAAACCTTAGACTGTTTGTGTTTGGGCGTCAGTTGTCTGTCCGAGCCCGCTTCGCCCTCGCCTAACCTGCATCACATGCGCCTATGCTCGCGTAGTCACAAGTTGACGACTGATGCCATTGAAGGAGCGGCAAGTTGCCTTGCCGAAAACTCGGACGGAGTTGACATAGGCTCTGTAACGAAACGTCAGAGGGAGTTGGAAACTGCAAAAACTTCCATGCCCCGCAGCTGTCATGGTCCCAACTGGCCCATTTAGCTGTCATTCGACGCGGTTGTTTGTCATGTTGCGTTGTTAGTAACTGCCTCTACTTTGTAGCATTTCACCGCCCATCGTCCCTCTCCACCCCGGCCTTTTTTAGTATTTTGTATACACCATCTTACTGCAGCATGTACCCACTTATCTGTCCAACAGCTGGTAGTTGGAAATCAGTGTCCACTACGATCGACTTACATGGCAGCCAGTAGCTCAGCTTGGGAACTAAGTCGGGGACAATCTTCTGACGCATCTAATTAAAGGTTAGCATGCACAAACATAGTCCTCAAAAATCGAGTTCTCTACTCCTGTCAATGCTAGTGCTATCACCTTTGAGTCCAAGGGTTTATACAGCCTGACGGGCTCGAACCCCCGCCGTGGATGAATGCTCCGTAGAAGACTCATTTTCCTGAAAACTACTGACTGGCATTATTATGGCCGATAATTAGAGGTTAGCACAACTACTTCTCAACCATTCAAAATACAACCGCGCATTCCCAATAGCTGTGCTTTTGCATACAACTACTTGACGTGGTCGCCTATGCGTTCTCAGGCCCCACGTGTAAAAAACCCTACTACCACCGGTCCCGTATTAGAGGCGACTGGGGTTTGTTTACTTCAGGTGGGGCTGCATAACCACATCCGACCCAGACTCTTCCTGTATTTTCAAAGTTCACAGCTGAAGAGTGCGGCTGTTGGGCAACCCCAAATTATGGATTAATTACGAAACTTCCAGCGCAGATAGAGAAATCGAAGTCAATGTCTGAGTGCCCAAGAGCGAAACAGTTTGGAATGAATTTTGGGCGGGGATGATGACAGACAAAAACGAAAAAGTCAACACCTGAGAAAAATGGAACATGATAAGGGTAATTCGGTAAAAAAGCCTTTGCAATGGTAATACGACGAGAGGTTAACGTCTACGAACAGGCAGAAACGGTTGGATTGGTACCTGACCTCAGGGAGACGCATGTGATATAAGCCGGCTTGTATTTCTGGTGAAGACGAGAGGTTCCCTGAAGAGCACATAAGCTGTTGAGAGCATCTCTCTATAAACACGGTACTGGCCTAAACAAAAAGAAGTGCTGTGCACCACATTGTCCTGAATATCGGACACTATGACTTGGCAGTTTGGATCTTAAAAAGTGTTTCTGCCAATGCACGTCTGTGATTGCTCTATTAACTTGGTAAGCGGGATCTGGGGGCAAAAATACGATGATAGGGGACAAAACCATGTTCTATAGCATAGGGCTTAGTTGAAGCCTAAGCCCACTGGGATAGAAGAAAATGCGACCACTGGAACAAGAAGTTTACTGGCCTGACGTTCTGGATTCTCACTCGAACCTATCATCATGCATGCAACTTGAAAACTTTTTCGGATATGGGACTTCAGCTTTGACAAAGTTTAGAAAGGTGAGTTGAACGCCGGAACCGCAAACTTATTTTTCAAATGTCTGCCACCTGGCTGCATCAGGAACCATTCAGGGGAGTTTCCGATCAACAGCATAGATTTGTACTCGAATTTGATAGGCCGAGAAATTTTGCTCGTAGACGTCTACTAGTATTTTATGCATGACGTGAGGTTTAATCAATGGAAACAACAATAGGATTGCTGGGAGCACAGCATGGTTTTTTAAGTTTGACTGCCATTAGACGAGTTCCCATGGAAAAGGATTTTTTTTCGACCAACAACACATTTAAGGCCTATACGTTGGAAGTTGTGGCAATAAGTTGAATCCAAATTATCTGCTGAACCTGGAGTGAAGGCGGAACTTTTAAAAATATATCTAAGCGTCTGTTTTAAATACCTTTAACTTCAGCAACCAAAGTGCATTCCATAAACGGAGGAAATCATTTCGATATAATCCAAACACCGTCACAAGCTGCAGCTGTTTACACGGTTTGCCTAAAACTACCACCGAGAAACAGGATTAATGACCATTCACCCAGTCTTATAACGTATATTTCAGTTTTTTAATGCCCATGTGAATCTGTACTTGTAGGATATGCTGTACCGAAAAAAATGTACCGGTTAGATGACCATGTTCTTGTTTCGACGAAATTTAGCTTCTGCAAAAGATTCTTCTTTTGAATTGCCCACCCAAACTTCCTCATATAATTTACGGTTAAATTCCAGGTTACAGTATGATATCTCTTTCACTGATTCTAACGACACAACGGAACATATTCTCTACCAACATTGGACTTCAAAAAGGACTCGAAAATCTAGAGGCTTGCACAGCGCGGAGAACTCAGAATTTACATGACGGTCGGGGCAGAATGAGATAGTTTGGCGGTTCACATCAGTCTCTTGCAAATTACGTTTCCTTGTTTACTCAGTCTTATCAACATACTGTAGTTCTGCATCATACCAATGTAGTTTTATTCACCGACTACCATGCGGGAGAAAGGGAGCACAGAGAGTGACGACGGGTTTCTCTGTCTTACCTCGAGGTTGTCTTAAGAACGTGGTCCCTACCGGGCGAAGTTGTGTCTTTACCCAGTAACTGCATAAATTATTCAAATAAGAATTTAGTATGATAACAAAACACGCTAAGTAAAGCCTCTGAGGAAAGCGCCTAAATCAAAACCAGCCAATTGCATGACGAGCAAACATACACGAATAGGAGCACGACGCTTACGTGCACTGCAGCTCGCGGATATTCATAAGTGAAAGTAACTCTGACAAGAAAAGTCCTTAGATGATGACGCGTTCATAACTGGAAGGCTTTGGGTTGATCTTAGGGGGGTAGATAAGCATTTCTTTGGAGTCTGTGTTCCTGTTGTCACATATATTCCTTTTTGGACGCTTCCTAAACAGCTTATCACCTCAGCGTCTAATTCAGGGGACGATCAATGCGGGATCAGGCAGCTCACTTGGAATGAAAATAGTGCTCAACATTATCCTGCATTTGATCCTCAAACAAACGAATTACACTGAGCTAACAGTAGAAATCTAACTGAAAAAAAGGCCTATCATGTGTAGGCGCAGGTGGCATCAAGAATACCTAAAGTTAAATGGACTGTGAAAAGCACGAAAGTATGCGTAACTCGCAGGGACATCCAAGTCAAGTTCTGTTTCCGTGGTAGTTAAGTGGTTTTAGCACTTGAATCTAGTTTCCACACAAGGTTGGTGAATCCCGCATTTACTAACGGGCCGGATAATCATTAAAACCTCGCTCGGACCACTTGATGTGATGGGTGCACATCCAGTGTGAACACTAAAAAGTGACTGACTGGCGTTAGCGGACAGTTGTCGCGCTGATGCTCAAACAAGGGATAGTTTGCCGACAGCCACGCCATTCAAACATACCGAGAAAATAAAAAAAGTATGGACATCAGTTGTGCCTCATAATTCACGCTTCCGATGTCTATACTGGCGGCCTTTCCGCATATACTTCCTGTTGTTTCTGAAGCAGGAATAACTCAGGGTATCGTTGCGCTGAAAGATATTGATTTTTCAGTTAACCCAAGCCCCTTTAATTTAACTTGGTTTCGCACACATGACCGCTTACTGCATTGGTCAATTTTCAACGAGCCAGAGCTACTTCGCCAACATCCTGCTCACTGCATTTAAAAATATATGGATCGAATAGTCTTACAGAGCTTATTAACATACACGCATCAGGAGAGCATATAGTATCTAACACACTGCGTATACTTTTGTCAGAGTTTCATTTTAGGGCTTTACACATGACGTGGTAGGCAAACAAAACGAAATTATTGTCCTACTAGGAGCCCAAAGAAGACAATTGGCCAATAAAATCTGCGGACTGGAGAAAAGCTTGTGACAACCAATCTGCTTACCCCAAACTCTTTCAGTTACTGCAGGCATGTGCCCCGCGAAACTGCAATACAAAAGGAATCGATAATAAACATTGATAATTATCAGGCCTATCGGAGGAGTAAGCTCTGTGTTCATGATACTTTTCGCGGCGAATCAAACACGCGAATATTGCGTTGTGAGAGCCGACACACTAGCTGCACAAAGGATGAGTGTTCAGGTGTTCGAATGTTTTTTTTCAGTCATCTGTTCTGCCTTTGCTTAAAGATACGCGGTCGCAAACTGTTTAACTGATCTCTACAGTTAAACAATTCACCCCAGCTTTTGACTTTTCGGGCAGTGACATTTACTACTTCTTGCCCTTACCTAATTTCCTACACAATCGACCTTTATACCCCAATGGCATACATAATTTTAAAACATTTCCTTGCTTAAGAAACGTAGAAGTTGACTTCCTTCATCACTTATCCTTAAACATACTGAGATTAACATAGTGAGATTGCGCTCCAAAGGTGTATGTCAGACAGGTGGTCAGCTATTGTTAGTCGGCTAACATGACTTTCAGATTTGCCAAGTACAGCTTACGAGGGTGTCAATAGATCCGTCCAGTGACACCGTTTTTGATCTTACATATGTATCCTGCTCTCCATAAAAGAGGTAAGGGAGTGACGTCCCTGTTGGGGAAATGACTAAATACCACTGGTACAATTAATGGAAAATGCTATTTAAGAAGCCCGAGAAGTTAACCTTTTCAAGCAACGTATGAGCAATCGGAGGTTTTGGGAAAAAAACCCCTTACTAACATGTTGTACGCCTATCTGCATACTTATTTATCCTCATGGAAACTTAGGACATAAGACAAGTTGCATATTGACCCAACTGTGAAAAAACTCGGCGCTCCGGCGGTATTCGAACCGACGACATTAAGGGGAAGGCTTTAACACAGCCCACGCTCTAACCATCTGAGCTACGACGACCAGCCGGACGACGCGAGTTTTATCACATTTGGGTCAAGTTACCCGCCCAACCTACTGCAACGTCTGAAGTCCACCAAATCTGATACAGTAAGCTGACTGTCCAAGCAGGATTTCCTAAGTGATTCACCTAGAATCCACCAGATGACTACCAGGCTGGGTGGGTCACTTGACCCGAGTGTGAGTAAACTCGCGTCGTCCGGCGGGGCCTCGTTGCTCAAGTGGTTAGAGCGTTGGCTGTACTAAAGCCGTACCCTTACTGCGTGGGTTCGAATTCCACTGAGACGCTGAGTTTTTCACAGTTGGGTAAATAATAATTATTCAAAATTTGCCAAAACATCTATGAATAAGCCAAGTTGTTAAATGGGTCTGCACTGAACTCTTACTGACAGTTTCGGATCTTAAGGTGGAATTAACACGGCTAAAACAAAAAAACCAGTTCTCGCATTGGACAACCACAGTTATGGCCTGAGCGTGATTCTCAGTCACAACTAGGTTCGCCTGCCCTTAGTACTCTTTCTACACCTTCATAAATGATTAATTGCACTTGTTTATCAGAATGTCCACAAGTCCGAAGTGCCGATGTCGCTACAAGAAGCTTTTGGAGACACATGCCTAGGAAGTCGTTTACTTTATTCTAACAGCATGCCACTAAAGCACGGGGACTCTTTGTTCTTACACCTCTCGCCTGGTGCCTACGGCATCTCAGAAGACTTTATTCGAATCTTCTGCCGTATAATCAATGGTCTCCATACGCGTGCAGGCCTTTAGCACTAAGATCTTATGTGGATCAGTTAGAAAGCTCCGTCGTCCTTCGTAGTCCGTTGATGAAAAGACTAATGCAGAGTCAGTTAATTCGTTTTCGGGGTCCACGAGCACAATTTCAAAAAAGCAAAAAGGTATGGAGGTGCATTGTAAGTAGGAAATACGATGATCAGGTTAGGCAGCAGGCAAAGGCTACGTTAGAATGACAGTTTGACTGTCCACCGTGTGCCTCCACAGTGGGGCGGACCCAAGGACGGTGACTTGCCTATGAGTTATTTTGTAGTGAAAGGGGAGCTGTCCTGCATCTTTCACATCCCCTCTTCCCCTACTCACCTCTCCCCAGTGTGAAGACAGAGTCAAGAGGACCGGAGGCGGGATCGAGCGCACGATGTGAACCCTCACATAGGCGTACCACCACATCCTCCGGTCCGTGCACAAATGATCAGGATTTCGCGCAACAAGACAGTGAAGGGGAGTGTTTGTAGTGAGCAAAATGCCCTGAGAGAATTCAACTCATTCTTCCCTCGCCCTCCCAGACACCAGTTCACTGCCCGAGTGGATCGGTTATGCCGTGAGGCATTAGGCGCAGTGACTGACGGAGCAGGGGAGCCCGGCTGCCCATGCTACACACACACACTCACACAAACGAAGCCCGACCGCTAGTTTCGACGATTTCCACCGTGTGCTTCACAGCAGGGTGGGAGTAAGGACGGGGACTTTTGCGAAAATCCAGTTTACAGTGGTAGTAGACTTGAATTGCGTCTACCGCACTCTCTCCTCCCTACCTAGACCCGGTTTCAAGACAGAGTCAAGAAGATCGGAAGCGGGGGAGGACGCAGGTAGATGGCACAGTCGAGCCCGCACCTTGGCGTTCCACTCCAAACCCCCCTGGTCCACACAGCAAACAACTAGGTATTTGGTTCACAACAACAATAGGAGGGGTAACAGGGTCCCTGTGTGCGCGGAAGCTGCCGGACACCGGGTCTGGCACCGCACCCCGAAATGTTGGCGTTTTCCACGGCGCGCAAAGTCGATAACGCCTGCCAGAGTCCAATATAGCCCCCGTGTTAGTTCAGCGCATCTACCATGTGACCCCTTTGGGGACATGCACACACAAAACCTTTCTCCCCCCACACGACACAGGGCTTTCATGCAAAGGAGATGGGCAGTTCGGACCTTACATGTGTGTGAGTGCCATAGAGGCTAAACAAAGAAGGAGCCATCTTAGCCTGACTCCTATTTCACCAGTCGGCCACACAACAGAACGCACATTCGACTGACTGCGAGGACTGAATTGGATCGTCAGTTGGCAACCTTCCAAGTCACGGCTTTTAACGTACGGTGCTAATTAAAGCGCGTCTAGTGAGGAATATGCACTGAGAGTTAACCCCACTCTCTCTCTTCCCTCCTCTGCCCACCAGTCAGTCGTCTGAGCCGGTTAATCAAGTGATGCTGAGACAGAGCGGACAAAGCGAAAGTCTGCGGGTGCTACACACGGCCTGGCGCCCACACAACCCGCCGGGATTTCACACAAAGGGGTATGTCATAAGGGTAGACACAGTATAAGCTGTTAATGATCTAAGCGACATAGTGAATGTTGCGTTCACTGCTTGGTGCCATAAAGGCACTTGCTGCCAACGGAAATGCTCCGTTTAATGAAATGTATGAACAGGCGTTTCTTTTATTCTGATAGCAGTTGTCAGGGCCATCAAAGTCAACAATAGGAATCGATTCGACTAAACCTGAATTATATTTAGCAGGCGGGAGACGTCGGAGCCTGGGGGGGGGGGATGGATGCGGAAATATTTCGGGCATATTTGCTTTCATTCAGTCAATCACAAGTCTGACCATTAGCTGGGGCCGAAAACACAAATGTGCGCTCTCACACCTGGCCCGCCTGGTTAACCAGATGGGTCCTACGCACTGCATTGGATCGAGGTTCATTAATGACTTGCCACCTGCCATTCTCTGTCACTGACGAATTCGGTCGGGCAGGTCCTTGCCTGTTCGTGACCCCTGTCAGCCATACGAAGCTTGTTTGTTTACGAAAGCTGGTGGATCGGTGTGCACCTATTCCTGGATGAATATATATATATATATATATTATTCTGCCTATATCATGCACCGTTGTGCGGCTGCTGGTTGGGCTCGAGAGAGAGAGAGTCCATAAGGCACAACGGAACAAGTGAGTTCCGTAAGAAAGATCGGTGAGCGCCCCCTACCATTGTGTATTTCCGATCGAAAACCGGCAAAGCAACGGGCTCGTGGATCAGTGGATAGAGACGTGGACTTCTAACAAACAGATCGCGAGTTCGAGCCTCGAATGTGCCACACTTTGGGGTTGGGTATGACTGGCTGACGACGGCTAGTAAGCCAGAAATGGCCACTCCAGTCTCCCTTGTCTTTGTCGCTAATGCCATTCTGCCTATATTATGCGCCGCTGTGCGGTCAGTGACACGTCAGCACGAAGAACAAAACTCTTAAATACTTTGACGTACAGTACGCAAACCGCCTCCGATGATGGAAGCTTGTTTGCCTTCGAAACGTCAGGCAAATATACCTATGGTTCCTGCGATCGCCTTATCTTCTCAGTTATATCCGGGAAGGAGCATTTTCGCTTCAATTATGTAATGATATCAAAATGTGCAATATATTTACAAAGGAATGTTGGAATCGACTCACTATTTTCATACTACGGAGTTGATATACAGTAAACCACCAGATGAAAGCATTAAAAGCATAATTATTTTCTCATATTGTGATACCGTAAACTCATGAAGTTACAAAGTGTTTTTAAAGCGAACCTGAAGCCCAGGAGATCTTGTATGCAGGCACACTGCTGCAGTTCATACCAGTTCAGCATGTGGCCGAAGTCTTCAGGGTTCCGAAAACCGACTATAACATTCAATGTTGCACGAAAACATGGTATTAGGCTTTGAAGTTTGCGGGCCAACTGACCAACATTTCTTTTTGATGGCACGAAAAATAAAAACGACAGCGTAAACAATACCCTTACCGCAAATGCCCAGATATATCTAAGCTGTGGAAGGTGTATGTGTGTGTGCCCCTAAAATGGGTCGCGCAGTATATGCGCTAGATCGACACGGGAGCTAAGTCACGATCTAAAAGTCGCTATCGGGAATGCACGCCCATAAAAGTCCCAGTATCGGGGTGTGGTGGCAGGCTCAGCTGCTAGCCCACACCGCGCCAAATGGAATCCCTACTGCCTCCCCCCCTTATATGTATCGTGGTATAAAATCCTGGTAACTGTACGCTGTGAATTAGCGAGTGTGGTGGTATAGGCAGATGCGGATTGATATCACGTCGCCCCCCCCTCTCGCGCCCCCGGTTTCCCTAACTCAGTCTCAACACCGAGTCCGTGTGGTGCGGTAGATGCTGTGCAGTTTCCGTCTCTACATTCTTCCAGCTGTGGAGTACACGGTGGACATCGCCAGTAACGATTGTATGTGCGTGTATGCGTGGATTCTTTTATAGTGATAATAGACATACCCGGCCTCTACCGCTCTGTCATGACACCGGATCCAGGTCGGGGAGGGGAGAGTGCGGTAGATGCTGCGCAAGTCCGACATCACGTTAAATTAAGTCACGCGCAAGTTGTGGGGCACACAGTAGACATCGTCGGCAACGAAGGCCGAACTTCCGGCAGCATATCGAGATCGTGTGTGTGTGTGTGTGTGTGTGTGTGTGTGTGTGTGTGTGTGTGTGTGTGTGTGTGTGTGTGTGTGTGTGTGGCCCTAAAATGAGTCACGCGGCAGATGCCTTGAGCCAGCACAGGGATTAGAGTAGGTTTGCGCAGGCGTTAGCGGGAATACGAATCGATAACAAATACCAACTTTGAGATTTGGTTGCAGACCCAGTTGTTGGTTCACTCCGCGCCAGTATGAATTCGTGGAGCTGTCCAATTTTTTGTCATCGTATAAACTGCCGACCAGTGTACGCTGTGGATCAGGGCGTGTGGAGGCACTCCTAGGTGCGGGATTACGCCGTGTTGGCCGCCTTCGTTCACTCCTGACTCCGGTCTTCTTGACTCTGTCTTGACACCGGGTCGGGGGGGGGGGAAGGGGGCGGAAAAGAGGATGTGTCAGATGCGGCGCAAGTATGCTGTCACTATAGGCTGGTTCACGAACAAGCCACCGTCCCAGCTCTCACTCTGCTGTGGAGTACACGTGGGTATAATCGATATCGACCTGTCGAACTGTCGTGTGCTTCCCAAAAGGACCTAAGAAGACTCCTTATCCGAACGGCAATGTGCTCTTACCTGAAAACACCGAGTGCCTGAAGACATTAAAAAATGCATTTTGTTTAAGTGCGCAGTAAAATCCTCCTGCACTGCTTTCTGCACTTGGCTCCTTTCTTCCATTATTAGTTTGTATTAGAAAAAGTTAACGCAGCCTTGGCGATGCGGGACTGTTTTGGAACATGTCTGTTTTGCCACCTAGTGTATCATGCATACAAGGACGACGAGAGTAAAAATTGCACAAGCCTCCTATTGTACAAGAAACTACGGCGTTTGCATAAATGTTGCAATAATTTTGTTGCGCATAGTCCACCTAGCCCTGGGTGGGGCTAAGGGTGAGCGCTACATGCGGCCCTGCGAAGGCATAATTCATAAACAGGCTTAGTGGGGGAAGAAACTGACATTTTTGCGTCTATTGGCACCAGCGGAGACGTAAACTGATATGCACAATTTATCCGCCACGCATACACAGTCAAAATTCATCAGGTGATGGCGAATTACAAACGAGGTCCGAAGATAATAAGTCGATTTTAACCGCCTCTCTGAATAGTAAAGTCCACAGAGATGGCATCTGAGGGTGTCGGATCATTGCGAAGAAGGAGACACGATCACTGGAACAAGAGCCTGTTCCAGCGATCTTGTCTCCTTCTTCGATACTATTTCCTGGCACTCTAATCTTCGCTTCTATCAGCAGTGAATCATTATCGGTAATGTTGAAATGAGAGCCAGATATATTACCATAGTTACAGGAGCCTATGAAGGCAGTGGTTCATGCGGTCGGGCGTCAGGAGTCAAGGAAAAAACAGGTCAAACGTTTACGAACACAGTTTGGTTTGCGGTAGCTAGAACTTTAGGATCGAATGGGGAATGTTTAGTACCGATTCCACACATTGTAAGTTGGCATATATATGTGTTCAGTCTGCAATTTTGTATGCAAATACTAAAGAAAGATGTTGGCAAGGAGTAAAAACCAGAATTATTAAAATTTGATGACATTTATCGGCCCGACGCGAGAATATGGACCTCTCGTACTACGGGCTACCTCGTGCTCAATTCCAGAAGGGTATGGATTCCCGTTTCCCAAATTTAACCGTAACCCTCCGGAAATTTGGGGAGTGGTCACTAAAAATACAGGCAGTCAATATTCCCGTATTCAGCGCAATTTTTGTTCGTGAGGGTTCGAAACCTCACCTGTTGTGATAACAGTAATATACGGTGTTCACGGTTCATACTAGTACTCGGATGCATTTCTTTAGTCGACCTAGCAACCACGAGGAACAACGTGAGGACCTCTGGGATACCCACTTATTAGCCAAACCCTCAGAGTGGCGTCATCAGTCCGCAGAAAATTGGAAAAGTGCTCATGTCACCCTTTATTCAATGATTGGGATCAGAATATAGTGATACAATTTTATATGTATGGGCACGCCAGGGTCGAATAATACTGCCAACGTTTGAACTCTTGCCACCATTCCATCGCTAAAGCCTTATTAAGAAAGTGTAAAGTTTTCTTCGGATGAGCGTTTAGGGAAGATTTGCTGTCTCCAATACGCCTTTATCTCTCCAAAGGCCACACCTGTAC
>CACRXP010000527.1:269782-294782 GCA_902702965.1 Spirometra erinaceieuropaei | reverse complement strand
CGAAGGCAGTGAAGTCAGGGAAAGCGATAGCACTTAAATCCAGTCCGTCAAGCTGCGACGCAAGTCCGACATGCACTAGGGGAACCCGCTTAGGGATGGTAAAAACACATGGACGAAACAGGTGACGCTGTGGCCCAGACAAAAGAAATGATCATACACACAATGCTTGGTAGCACTACAGTTCCGACTTTACGTGCGTGCCGTTGTGCCCTATTACTACTAAGCGGAGCGCGTGCATTCATGTAGTTTGAAATACGTGGTCTGACCAAACAGTATAGCGGCTGCCAAGACCGATAACGCCTGTCACAAATTCGGGTTTCACTAAATGAGAGGGGTCGTCGACGGAGGTCAGTGGAGCGGCCGAGGTCCGTGTTGTGCAAGCTAGAGAGTGCGTGATGTCCGTCCAGGGCGCGCGCGCTCGCGGATTGACGCCTGTCTGTGTGCGACAGGAGGGGATTACTCACACACACACACACACACACACACACACACACACACACGACGCAGACAGACAGGCAAAGCCATGTGTGTGTGTGGGTGCTGGCGCGCCCCCCCCCGCCCGCGTGCGCGATAGAGAAGGCCAACACCACCGTCTCCCCCGCCCCAAACGCGGCACAACCACTGGCTCATGCTCGGCCTCGCTGCCGTCTCGTTGAGGCGACCGGGCCAAACATGCGCACCGCGGAGGCCACGACCACAAGATGAGATGACCAGGAGCAGCAGCAGCAGCAGCAGCATCTCCGAGGCTGCTTGCGCGCAGACACAATCGGAAGCAGACGCACAACTGCACCGAGTTGTTGTAGCCGCCCACGACACACACACACACAGTAGTACTGAACAGTAATTATGTGTACATCTCGAGTTAGTAGGAAGGGCTCGCGTACGCACTAGGCCTGCGCATACACACCAACTTGATGGCCTCGTCGGTGCGCCATTAGTCCTTTTACATTTTCATGATACTGACGACCATGCTAATGACGATGAGGATGATGATGATGATGATGATAATGATGCTGCACATCTGGATTTAGTGCAGCTGCCTGACGCCCGCGCACCAACACGCACACGCTACCGCAAGGCATACAACTCTTGGCAGGCACCTTACACATGTGTGCATTTTGTATGTGCTACGTTGGTATTGTGATCGTAGCCAGCAGAAGAAGACCATATAGTCCTCGTACATTTCGATCAATAGTATTAACGAGCTATTCGAGTGGCGTTTACGCATAGGCACGCGCACACACACGCTTTGTGAGAGCCAGCGAGAGAGAGAGAAATTTCTCGTTTACAACACTGTGAATGCGCTCATAGACCGCGGGCATAACAATGCAACTCTGAAACACTGCGTGCCAATTCATAGTCTATTTTTACAATGCATACAGTTTCGGTGATTGAATGTTTACATTTCCGGATATAATCCATACACTGGGCGACCGAAACACACGGTGACATTCGAATGTCTGATAAAATGAGGTGTGAAGATTTGGTTCACTATATTCCGGACAGCGTTGGCGCAGTATTCGGTATCTGGCGTCCTCATTGGTAACATCATTCTAGTGCGCATGCCGGGATGTTAATGCATGACGTTAAAGGAGTTGATATAAACTGATTGTATGCAGCAGTAACAGCAGCTCTCTTTGAATAGAAACCCGCGTTTGGCGAGGATTCATGACAAAAATGTCCACTGACTGCATCTTAAACAATAAGATAATGTACGCGTGCAGCTTTCATTGTGATACAAATATGCAAAAGCCAGTCGATTTTTATAACGCACTACCACTGCTACTAATACTACTGCTACCATTACTACTACTACTGCTACAACTACTACTACTACTACTACTACTACTACTACTACTACTACTACTAATATTACTACTAATAACGGCATCGTCAATTGTGAGGTCGTTTTTTTTAAGGATCCCAAACGAAGTGAACTACAATTTAATCACTATTCGTGACAGCGAGTACGCTTGCGTCTAAACAAAACGTTTTAGCCTACCAAAAATAGTGTAATCGACAGATGGATCCTACCTTCCCCTGCTTGTTTTCAGGCCATATCTACCTTGGCCAGTCAGAATTCTGCATGTTGAAACAATTTCTGTTGTCTACGGTGAAGATTATCCAGTCTCTAAGAACTTTCGTTGGAAAATTAGAGGCCGGATTCATTGCACACAAGAGGCGTGGGTTTATCAGCCCCCTAAATGCTGCCTATGCGCCGAACTCACAGTACCAAAGATTTTATCAATAAGAACAAAATTGGCCGCTTGAACGAGCATTCAGACTGATGGACGGAAGGAAAAGATACATCTTGGCCGGTTTTATTGCGTTCAGAAAGCTTACTATATAGTAAATCGGATGGAATGTCTGCTAAAAAGTGTACTTTTGTTTTCTGAGCCCATATTTGTGATTGTTGCGGTACATTCTGCTGTTTTTATTAAGACTTCATGGTAAGCTACTAAAGGTGTTAAGTTTGTGCGAATGATTTCAGCATTTCCTCTGGACTGCGCAAGAGGTTTCTTGGATGCTTTCAAGAACCCAGCTCCATATGCTAACTAAGATATAGGTACGATCGCTACAGCAAAGAGTTGGCTGTGTTGACCTTTCAGATGCAACATGGAGCTCATATTCCAGGAGAGAAGCAGTGGTTGCAGTAGGTATGCCAAACGGTTGCCGTTCAACTGCATAAACTATACTTCGATCCTACCGCAGCTGACAGTTCGGCCGTCGCATTAGATGAGGTCAACCGAGTGTTGAGTGTCGGCATGTGGAGGATATGTTCTGCTTGGCGGATGGTACCACCGATACCGAGGACCTTGTCCAAAAGTTCAACAGTGCTCACCCATCGCTAAGGCTAACTGTGGAGGCTGAGGCAGATAACGAAATTGTCTTTCTAGATGTCCCTCTACACAGGCAAGTGCGTAGGGTTTTCCGAAAGAAAACCTAGACGGGTCAATACGTTTATTTCCACAGTTTTCTTACCCCTTAAAAATCAAACGAAACTTAGTCCAGAGATTGGCGGCTAGCGTGAGGCACATCTGCTCACATGAAGGTTTTGAAGCAGAGCTCCAACAGCTGCGGAACACACTTTGTGAGAACGGATACCCAGATAGATTTATCCCCCGATATATTGGGGAACGCACCGCAACGCCCACTGTTGAGGCTGTGGAGAAGAAAGATGCATTCATAAAATTGCCTTTTGCAGGAGACGCAGGGAGCGAACTGGTCAGACGGCACTTAACTAAAGCTATCACGAGGGCATTCCCAGCGGCGAATTTACGCTTATACTTCACAAATTCCCCCCTTCTACGTTTGGGTGGTAAAGACAGACTACCGTTAGAGGCCGCATCAATGTGCATTTACTCATTTACTTGCTCCTCTGGAGCGGGATACATTGGGCGTACAACGAGAGACTGGTAAAGAGGGTGCGTGAGCATATGCCGGCCTGGCCAGACAGAGGTGAGCTCCGACAGATTTCGAGTTCCATTCTCGCACATTTAGTCGATACGAATTACCGAATAGATGCCAAGGAAGCATCTCAGGTTGTTTACCGGACACCAACATGCTTTTCTAAAGGCCTACGCCATCAGATGCCAGCAACGGCCGACGCAGTGGATATACGGCTAGCGAATCCGATGCTATGCTGTCAGAAAACGCTGAAACAAGCGCTCTCTCTACAATGGCCAACGCCAACCTCAAGTGATGACGACATGTCGCCCAACTCTCTACTTACAGCACTGGGTACTTCGTGTACTCAGTCCAAGTACATCGCTCAAAGAATCTCTCACCCCCATCCCCCAGCTCTGAGGACCAAAACCCACCGACCTCGTCATGCGGGCGGCGTGGGGCAGATGAGTATTCATGACTTAATAGCCCTTGAGACACCTATCAGCACCGTTGATTTTGTATACTTTCATTCCTCTATGTAACTGTGTTAACCTGACGAAGAATTGCCGAAAACACGTGCTTGTAAACTTGACTCTTCAAAGGATGCGATGCAATGACATGGAGCTGGGGTCTCCAAGGTCTGTCTCTCTCTCTTCTCTCTCCCACGCACCAGCTGATCGAGTCTGTCGGCCGTTCACAGTGGTTGCAACAGTCCGTCTGCGCGGCTACGCAGGGCATGTTTAAACACAGGGTCGAGCCAACTACAGCGGCCCCCACTTATTTGTCTACTTCCATAGTTATGGTGGGTGATGAGGGACCCGTCCACGTGTGGTGCATTTGTCGATGGAGAGATTTGTGATGATGGAGTTTGGTATGCTGTGTTTAAACGCAGATTTTCATGGAGGTGCATATGGCTTGCGTGGTGACTGAATGTCCGTGGGCAGTTGAGGCGGGTGCTACGGATATACGGTGTTTCTGGAATTGATTTGTCAGTCTTAGTGCGATGGGTTCGCAGGTGACCTATCAGGTCAATGCGTGATGTGTATGTATGACAACAATGTGGGCAGGACAGCTTGGTAACTGCTGAGTTGGCGTTAGCGACGTTGATGGTAGGGCCGTTTTTGGGTTTTCGAGACGGTTTCAGAGTGTCAATATTACAGTGAATTCGACTGTCGGGGATGTGCATGTGACTGAAACAATCCATGCGGTCTACGGAACCGACGCATTTGCTGAGGCTCGAGTTGATATTCTTAGGTTTATCCAACAAAATTGCATGTATTCCAGACTGAAATTATGAAAGAAGTCATTGGTAGTGGTTTCTGAGCTGAGAACTTTTGGGCTCTCTAGGGACTGTGACGTAAGTATATATGGGACTCGTTGCCAGAAACAAAATGGAAACAAACTTTCAGGTCGACCGCCTTATCAGCCATACAACTCGGCAGAAGGCATGTCTGCGTCCCCGAATCCTACCCTCTATTGCAACGTTTGACAACGTGATGCTATTGACTTTCATGTGGACATCGAAAATGCCATGTTTAACCGATTCTTTGTTCGCTTAAGGAGTTATGCTTAAAAGTCTGTGCCTTGAAAAAAACTTCATTTCTAGACAGCCTTCCAAAACTGGTGACCAATTACGCACAAGACTGAATATACTTCCTCCATTATTTCGGTGCATAAAACCTGTTAATTAATGCCAATTACTTGGATCGTTTTTCCAATCATCGCCTATCAACTGCCACCTTCGCAAACAACTTCCAACAGAACGCCGCTCGTGAACCTCGCTTCCTGATTGCTCCTTGTCCTCGGAAGACATGTTAGTTGACAGAATGCTGGCTTGGTCGTTGTGACCCTTTAGTTCTTAATCCAATGAGTATTGTTTCTCAGTCCATGGACCGCCATAAGGCCACAAATGAAATAGCTCACAAATCACCAGAGAATGAGCGCTGCTAATATCAAGACATCATATTCATGTGTACGTTGGAATTATGCGTATCGATCGTGTTAAGGTGCATGCACGTTCCGTCTTGTCATAAGGTTAAATTCTGGGACCGCTGGGGCCGTCGCATAGAGACCGTGAATATATGCTAGTTCGAATCCCAGGTGACCAAAAAAGCTGGGGTCAGGTGTGACCATTGGACGGTGGCTAATATACCAGAAACCGCCATGTAACCGCCCACTGTCTTTTTCGGTATTCTCTTCAGCATGTACATATATGTATAAATGAAGAAGAGATATCGAGCATCGGAGCATTTGTTTATTGTTCTGAGCTTTAGAACTCGTGCAGGAGTCCATCGTCAGAGTCAATAGCAGCACCAGAACAAGCGACAATTATAGGGTATGTAAGCCAATCCTAGACCGACGGCTGAAGCCTGGAGATGACTGCGCATGACTCCGTACGCTGGCGACAAATCGATAAATCGATTGACTGAGTTCTCACCCGAGGCCCAGGCGAGGCCAGCGACTTGTGTCATGCACTCCTCTTTCTGACTCACTTTATTTGTTGGTTAAAATCATGGTCAAGTGTTTCTTTTTGGGACAGGGATGTGGTAGTACGTTTAGGTGCGGTCCGGCCGTACCAGCCACGTGCGCCCTCTCCCGCCTTCGGTCTTAATGACTGTGTCTTGAGGAGAGAGTGCGAGGGGGCTGTGCAAGTCTAATACTACCATAAAGTAATTCACATACAAGTGACCGTGCCTGATTTCACCCTGCTGTGGAGCACGCGGTGGACATTGTCTGCAACGGCGGTCGAACTGTCATGGTCCGCGTCCATTGCTATATTATATGAGCCCTGCATAACTTTTTCTCATACGGTATTGGATGACTTTTCCTTCACAGAAAGTTGCGGCATGTAGTTCCTAAACCCTAAGTGGAAGGTAAATTGCCGGTTGAGTTCAAAATTACTAGGAATTAAAACGTCTTTCTAAAACCGTATTTTTTATTTTTTATGCAATTTGAAGAAGACGTAATTTGCTAACTGAGCTCAGAAGGAAATATGTCTGTGCACGATATCTATTAGACATATTCAAACTTGTAGGGACATCGAAAACCAGTGGACAAAGTCATATTACTTAAGTTATCATTCTCTACCAAGTGCGGTCTTCTAGGGCGACCTGAAAGGAGCTCATTCGAAAGCCAAAATTCTGCCGTGACTAAAACAATATGATATTGTGCTGCGCGATGATCAATATTTTAGCACCACGTAAGTAATCCTTTTTGAGCAAAAACATTTCGAAATCTCGATAAAC
Organism: Spirometra erinaceieuropaei; assembly: GCA_902702965.1. Classification (NCBI taxonomy): domain Eukaryota; kingdom Metazoa; phylum Platyhelminthes; class Cestoda; order Diphyllobothriidea; family Diphyllobothriidae; genus Spirometra; species Spirometra erinaceieuropaei. The sequence goes on along the minus strand of CACRXP010000527.1, from coordinate 288,150 downwards.
GTTCAACGAGAAGGGGCGGAATGCCGTTTTATTGTAAAGAGGGATTGAAAGAATCAGTTCTGGATTACCACTGCTAGAAGTTAGCTATGTCCAAGCCTTACCTGCAAATTCATGCTAATAGAAGATTGCAATTAACTTTTCAATTACCCTCAGCCACCGTATAGTAGAAAAGTGCCAATAAAACAGTTAAAACTGCTATATCATCCCCTTGCACGAATTTGACTTAAAGTACACGTCACTGTCGGTTTTGACTGAATGCGAAAAATACCCCGTTATCTGCACGGTAGTTTGAACCCATTAAAATAACGTCACCACTAATCTTACGCATACGCACACCACTCTAACCAAATAAACCAATAGTGGTAGATTTGTATGGAAGCGAAGCTCTGCACTGACGTATGTTCAGCGGACCAAAACAGAAAAGCGATAAAATGTGAACAAATCACATTGCATGCGTGGTGTTTGTTAGATAGACAGTCATACACTGACGGAGTAAAAACCCAAAGAACTGCTGGTACATATTAAAATCTGAGTCATCGTTTCAGAACCACACGCATTAAGCTAATAAAAGTCACGTAAACATAAAACTAAAGGCTAGTTGAAAATGCTACATCTCAGAAATCGATGTTAACAGGCGGTTTGTTGACTACAAAGGAGTCGACTGCCAGCATTAGCCGGGAGTAATTTCTATCGTCTTGGTTTGTAGGATGTGATAATTTTTCTGCATTCCTGGTGGCTACTTCCGGAAAGTACCGCAAACCAAATGTTATAAAATTTACGTTATGGCAGGAATTTACATTTTTAATTAGGTGACTGAAAAGATTTCGTATAGAACATAAGACTTAGCCTCAGGCCTGTACATTTACATTGCATAGAAGATGAGGGCAAATAGAAAACCATGTTGTAACCAGGATTTAAGAAGGAGGAGGGCAAACAAATTGATATTTATTGTTGAAGGATAGTTGGTACCGGGAATGACTGACTCGATGGCTTTGGACCATAGAAACTATTGTACCCGTACGATTCTTACTTATAAACGCATACTTTACTATAACCTGGTTTAGCAACTCCATTTGTTCGACGGTATTTGAGGCAAGTGACTGTCATACTCAAATTTTGTCGCCATGAATGAGTTACATACTACTTAAGAGGCTCGTTTCAGCTGATATCATGTCAAATGTCCGAAAAGTCCTTACCGGGAAGACAGTATTGTAAGGTTCCACATAAATAGATTCTATTTAAATGTTTTTACAAAATTGGCACATTTCTGACAGAATGAGGGAAGATGTTTTGCAACTTTTCTTAATTTAACACGTTTTCAGTGTGAAATCCATATTTTATAATGTCACTCAACATTAGATAATGTCATACTGTTCGTGTTACGCAGGAACAGCAAACAGAGTTTCTTTTTCAACCGATTCCGTAGACAATGATTCTGACACAGTGTTGGTTTTGAAAGGCATATATTAGTTGATTTAAAAAAATGTTCCAATTTCCCTGGTTCTGAAACGTTGCCATACCTTTGCACGGTTAATTCAGCAAGCAAATTTTAGACCTCATTCCAGCCTGTCATCAACTGCACACTGTCTTTATATCCCGTTCTTTTAACCCACAAAAATGATTAATCTGTAAGGGTACGTTTGCATAAATTCCGGAATATGAAATTATTTGGGAGTTAGATGAATGCAGTATTACTGGTAAACGCGAGGGGTATCTACTTCTCGCTTATCAGTTTCATCAACGAGCCAAACTTTACCCCACGCTTGGCTTACGTGAGATTTTAACTTGGATTATTCGAGCATTTAGCGGTTATTAATTCAAAGTTTACTATTTAACGACTGCGACCGCCTGTGAGTGCGTTATATGTAGTTTCAAGGCCCGACGGAACAAACGCGTCCCGTAATCTGACTGGTGGACGTTCTTGTTACAGCAACGAATAATATCATTAACATCCGACAGATAAGGGTTCAGTGCTAGAACGTGATACTTACGCTCGATGACCAAAGTGTCTGGGTCGGAATTGCAGTTTAAGCAAACATGCGGTTGGATGTGATTGACCAGATCCAGATCCCCTTGATTTTATCGACATTCCTTCCCTTTATGTATGACTAGCCAGCAAGAACTCCTGATTGAGTCGCAAGACGCAACGGAACGAACAGATCCCGTAACCTGATTTGCAGACGATCTTTCTACCATAGTAACATATATTTCCATATGATCAGTCAAAAACACGAATTGGCGTAGGGGACACGTATTCACCAATTCTAACAGTATTGCATAAATCCACTTCGCAAATCCGAGTCGGTTTTAAAACATCTGCTAAATAAAGGGATGCTAAAACTGAAGCACCTTCTCCTTCCCCATATATATCGACCTTTGAGCCCTTAGGCATTAATTTACCAAGTTACTCGAGCATAGACATTTTTGCTTTCCTTGATAGTAATCAGTGACGTAACCCACCAAATAGATGTAAGGATAAGTCGAGAATCACGAAAGTTAACTAACCCATATACTCTGTAATACGCATTTTTCTTTTTCTTAAGGCATGATTTTGCCAGAATTTTGCAGAATACTTCGGCACCCTGAAAATGAAAGTCATTTCTTTCTTTTCTCGTCTTCTCTTTCTTTTCCCACATTGAAGCGTTGTAAGGACTACCGTCCTGTACACTTTAAAATTCGTTTTAAGCCGGAGTCCGTGGTCGTTCCAGACTGAGGACTACGGGCAGTCGAAAGCCTGACAGGCATTGGAGATACGGGGTGTAACTTCTTCGCCGATTCTCGTGTTCCGCTGGCATGTACCGCGATTTTGTCAGCTGCTTTGATTTGAGCTCTGCTGACACTACTGCGACGGTCAATGTGCTTTGTCTTGAACGTCGGCTGGCGCATGACCATCGTCCTTTCTTTGTTGTTGGACAGCTAACGACGAAGAGACCCATGCTTTGTTGCATAGTCGCCTGCGTCGAGCACACAGCCTACTGCGAGTAACAGGTCGTGGAATGTAGTCATGAAGAGAGGAGTGAGGACCTGCATGCATCGGGCACTGAGGAGCTGGCCGTCAGTCCTCTAAACAATGCGCATCCCAGGACGTTCAGTAGGGTTGGCGGCCACCATCATGGCAGAGCACATGTAACTGAAAAGTAGGGGAGTGGGTACATAAGCCTAATTAATTCCACTGCCCACTATGAATGCATCAGAGACTGTCCGATTGTCCGTAACGCGCGTCATCAAGCCGACCTGGAGCTGACGCAGCCGTGCATGAGTCGCTCAGAACAGCCAAACTTCAGCATTATTCTTCAGAGTCAATCGAATTTCACGGTGTCGAAGGACTTTGTTAGGTCTGCGAAGGTAGTGTAGCGGTTCGTCCGCATTTTATGTCTGTCAGTAATGCCGCGGTTCCATCGGTCAGAAGGATGCTGGCGAAGACTTTCCCCGACATTCTGAAGAAGTGAACGCCATGGCGGTCTTTGTGGAGTTAACGAATGCTCTTATGCCTGTAGAGATGGACGATGAAGTCGTGGGAGACTTGTTTTACTCGCACATCCGGAGAAGTGATTTGGATTTGTCCATCAGTCAAGGACTCCTACGCTTGCGAAGTCTGACCGGGATTGCATCGGATCCCATACTTTCCCACCAGAGAGCTGTTACGCTATTCTGATTGTTTCTGGGAGGGAAGGCGGAGGATTAAGTTCGTATTGGTTTTAAATGGAGAGTAGGTCGATGACGACGTCGAAGATCGCTGATGGGCGACTAAGGACGGTTCTGATGTGCTTAGTTCAGTGCCTCATAATCTCCGCTTTCCTCATAAGGATCCTCAAGGGTGTCGATCCATCGAAGTTGCGCAGCGATGCGGTTGCTTTGGTGCGGCGGCCACAAACTGCTCGGATAGAGGCGAAGACATTCTCTGCTTCACGATGGTCTCCGCATCTTTGTATTTCCTCGGATTTACGATCTATCCACGCAGTTTGCATCTCTCTCAGCCGTTTTTGCAATAGGCAGCGGCGTCCGTTCTGCTCTTAAGGTAGGTGAGCGGTTCGGTAATTCCTGTGTCGTTGTCTTAAAAACCTGTTTTGGTGTTGACGATGTGCACAGCTGATAGCATTCTTGGCGGTGGAGTGGATAATGTTTCTGTGTTAACATCACCGAGTTTCCGTGGTGACGTTGCCATCTGGAGCCTGCAGGTTTTCAATTCGTTGAACCGGCTGATTGTGGAAATGAAACCTGTAGGCCGATAAATTCACGAGAGCAGTACTTAGCTCACCTGCTCGTCATTTGTCATGTGGCGTCCTGCGAGGTTGCAGTCGCAGTCTCATCTGGAGGTGAGAAGGCTACGATTCGTTCAACCATTGGCATCGTAGATCACTTTCGTGACAAGCATGTCTTGTTAGTTTCGCTCCCGAAAGGGAACGTATTCCAGCAGTACCCGCGCCGCGATTAGGAGTGAATCCAGGTTGTTCCTTTCCCATCGGAAGGCGGAAGAAAATGTTTATTAAGAGGATACGTTGTTATGCACAGGTTCGCAGAAAGGGGAGGTCGTTGTCGTTGCAACCACCGAGTCCTTTGGAACCAGCACTCCCTGTAAGTGTGGACGGCCTCGACGGGCGCATCAAAGTAACCAAAGGCTATCAGTGTGTCAGTCTTCAGTTTCAGTTTATTGAGGGAAATATAGGTGTTGAACCTTTGAACTCCCTATTTGTTACAAGGAAGCGAACGATATAAAAAATTTGAAAAGGGAAACATCAAACAGCTACAGAGTTTCTTCAGACTGGCAAAGTTTTCGAAACCAGACAGATAAACGAATTGTTCCAAGAGTTAAAAACATTAACGTTACTAAATGTGCTGTGTCGTGGTCTGTCTAGGGATAATTGGTGCTATTTCAGTTTCTGAGGGAGACGAATTAAATGCGAACACACATTCAACAGAAGCACGTGCATGTTTTCGTAGAACTAGTTCCTCGTCTCTCCAAAGGGGAAAGTAGCCGCTGATGACGGTGACAAGCTTGATTCCAGGTAAGCGCAGACGTCTGGTTCTGAGACAGCCACTGTGTCCTGTGGCAGACGGGCCAGTTAATCCACGACGTCGGTCCGGACGGCAACGGTGACGTTAGATTCGCGTTCTCTGTGGCGGCTCCAGAACAAGGCGTAGTTGGCGAAAACCTCCTCCAGTAGCCTCCGTTCGGCAAATCGGATCTAACTGAGTGCTGCAGGGTACACTTTTAAACAGGCTAGCTCTCGAACGAGTAACGCAGTCCTGCGTATCGGCCAGTAGCAACTCGAATTGTCTAGAAGAGCACAAAAATTTCAGGCTGCTAAACCGAACGGATTCACCTTAGTAGCCTGTGGGAGGAGGTGGAATGTTAGGAACGTAGTTTGTTGTTCGTTTGATTGTTCCGACCATGTGCTGTCCATCCGCGAGACAAGGTCTGCATGCGAATGATTTGATCCCAGCATCTATCTAGTATACCATTCCCAGCTACTTCCCCTGCGAGGGGCAAGCAGTGCTGCATTTAAATAATGCTGCTTGGATGTCCCAGACGGCTGCCAAGCTCCATATTATGGGTCACCGCTTAGTTTGGCTAATTGGTGACTCGAGTTAGCCTGGACGGCCCACGGGATTGCATGTCGTCTTCTACGTATGACTTTTTCGATTGGAAGGGAAAAGGAGGGTTGGAGAGTGGAGCAGACTTACTAGTTTTAGGGACACACAAAACATCGGATACTCTCAGCTCGTGCAGTCGCCAGCGTGTGACCATCAGACAGAACCTAGCTTTGGGGAGCCAAATATGAGAACTAAGGATCTGCGGAGCATTCTCCGTCCACAAGATGTAAAGGAGGTGACCTACCACGCCTGCATAGTGCACACGTAGTGGGCAACCCCTACAGAGAAACCGTTGAATATTCAGTATTTTATTGAATATTTATGACAATCCTGCATTTAACTATTAAGCGTTGACTTTTTACGTCTGCTGATTTAGAGAGCAGCAAAATATAATGCCTCTGTTGTTTACTTTAAATTTTTGGTATTTGAACATCTAGCGAAAAGGTAGCTCATAAAATCTACTCTACAATCACCCTTTATGCCATTTACCTCATAATATTATAACCTTGAAGAAGGAGACACGATCGTCTCCTTCTTCAAGACTACTTCCTGGGACTCGGCTCTTCGCTTCTATTGGCAATATTATAACCATATACTAAATTAGGTCTTAGAGTACGCGCTGACGATTTACTTGATATAGCACGGGCAGAAAACGCAGGTTTTCTAAGCAACAGCTGACTAGAAAATGTTTTTAGGGATAGATTGCTCCTTAGAAGAATAAATATAATCAGCTGTGAGCTTTAACGACGTGAAATCGTTGGGAAGACGTAATAAATTCTAAATAAATTATGACCTGCCGGACATTTCCTCGGATGTTGTAACATTTTACGCTACATAAAATTTGACCTTGTTGGTTAGAGAAATAAAACGTTGAAAGATACGTGCATTTTACGAAACATCTAAAAATCAGGATTTTAAGTATTATTCTCCAACAATTCCATTTTGCACCAAGAAGTTAAGAACAGGTTGGCCGTTCAGACCACCCCAATGCGCATTTGTTGCTTTGCTTGCTCCTATGCAGTAAGTTCTTTTGGTACCACGCGTCCACGCCTATTCAATATGATGCATGAAGACTACCCGATGACGGAGGAAGGATGAATTTTGGAACATATACAACTCGCCATACTCGTCCGTGTGGTTGATTCCGACCAACCAAACCTTCCAATACCACCGGCATACACAAAATGGCTGAGACGGTATTTACCAACAACAGCAAAAACTACCGCAGTCTGGTTACGCAAGTTGGTTCAAGAACTTACCTCAGACGCCCCATTTTCCACGGACCAATCGTCGTTTAACCCGCAAAACGGCACGCACATTTCCGCGTCTTTCGCCTTTTTCCTCCGACTCGACCATTCTTAACCCATGCTAACGATCCCTACCTAGTACAGTGGTACTTACTGCTTTTAATTATCTTCCCATATTCCACACCACCCACATGTGTGTAAGGATTAGCATGACTCGATTTCTTTAATAACCAATTACTGTCTGGATACAGTGACCCGGAGAGAACTTACCGTACTCACAACTATGCTTGTTAAATAAGTTGCTGAATATTTCCATGAGAATTCGCACAATCTCAAAAATAGGATGAATGACCTCCCTTTCAAGGACGGAATATGTAAATGAGCGAGAGACGGCAGCGCGGTATAAAGCTAGCACCACCGACTGCTTTCGTCTGACAACTACTAGATACAACGCACCGTGTGTCCTTTTATTAGCTTTTACTAATGAAGTACTCCATGTTTCTTGAATAATTTGAGGTCGTATTATGTTCAACGGGCCTATTCTCCCGACATTTGACTTGTATTCGCGAAATCTACAAAATAACGAACTTTTATACTGACCAGACTACTACCGGCTTCATCGGACTCTGTGAAAGTTCATGTGATTGGCGTGAGATCAGTTAGGGAACCACGATGTCAGTTTGCGAGACAATCATCAGAAGGATGCATCCATGGAAACGTGAGACCTAGCCTGCTCGCGCAAGAAAACTTCCATCGATTGTGCTTGCTATCCGTTTCCCAAAATTTCCTCCGCGTTCCCCTCTAACACGAAAAACTACAGAGGAAGAAGATGCGATCACTGGAACAAGAAATTTATTGGCACAATTTTTCGGATTCTCATTCGAATCCATCATCAGAGACAGTCGCAGATAAAGGTCATGGTGGCACAAGGAGTACAGTATTTATAGCACGTGGCCGCCGTGGGACTATAAGCGTACTGTAATTAACAGCTCTCGCAATCACCACTGGGGTCGTAATGCATGCGGTGGTGGCTTGTCAGTCCGAGTCCTAGTCGTTAATTGCCGCGATTTCGTCATCCGTGCTGGATGCTGGTGTGACGATTGCTCGCAAACTGGCTCACTGTCACTGTGATAATTGCTCGCCAGCGCCCTCTCCACGTGACTGATTCCCCTGTCCAGGAAAAATCTCAGCACAGAATATGATACCGGGAGGTCATTGCGTTTGTTGATCGATTGCGGGCCTGAGAACGATGACTCGAGCAGCTCTCGGCTCACGTGATTGTCACCCCTTGCGAGGATTTTGGCCTCTTGAAATTTGAAAATATGGCCGGGTCCCGTCGAATGTGCTACGACCTGAGAGCTAACGTCGCCCCGCCTCACTGCTGCTGCGTGCTCAGAAATTAGCGTACGGAGTCATCTCCCAGTTTCTCCGAAGTAGTTGCTTTTTCCGCAACTACACCAGATCCGGTAAGCGACTCCAGATATTTCGTGCCGTGGTAATGGGTCTTTTGGCCTCATGACGTGGCGCCTAATGGTTGCTTCCAACCTGTGTGCAACCTTAACTCCAAGTGGTTCGAGAAGACGACTGACGGCTTCCGAGAGATTCTTCACGTACGGAAGAGGCCGACAAATTTGGGACCGGTTGGATTTGGTTTCTGGTGTCGTTTTCGTATGCACTGGTTGACAAAGTTGCGCGGGTAACCATTGGCTCTCATTACCCGTCGAAGATATTGTAATTCAGCAACCTTGTCTTCCATTTCGCTGTAGTGCGTCTGAACGCGTCGGTATAGCGCCCTTGCGCAATTACGTTTGTGACTGATCGGGTGGTTGCTATTGAAGTTCAGTGTTTGCGACGTATTTGTCGCTTTCCTGAACACTTTGGTTTTTAGGTCACTAAAATTTTTGCGGCAGACGAAGACATCCGGGAAGGCCAGCTGGTTCGGAGGTGAAATAATTCGCCATGTTATCTCATTCGAGCCAGACTGGTGTTGGTGACAGCATCGACATGGCTGGCGGAAGACGTGGGTAGAGACAGTCCAGGGTGATAAAATGTACGTCTTCAGTTTGTCAGTCTTCGTGATCAGTGGGTTACCTCTGGCTAAATCCTGCTGGAAAATGAGCCGCCCACTGAATGCAATGAAAGATAACCGATTTCGGGCACTAGCTGACATTCGCAAAATGTCTTTGTGACAGAAAAGGATCTGAAGTGGAGGCTTTGCGATAGTGTGTAGTCACTTTTACTCAATACATGAGTGCAGTAGGAAGCTACGACTGATATTTCTGCACTCACCAAGGGAGAGGGAAATTAAAATTTCCTTTATAGATGAGGGTACTTACGTAGCAATTACACATTCAGGTGAGATACTTAAAGGTAGCAAGCGTAAAAACTTTTTCGAATCAGCTTTGGATTTACAGTCGGTGGCCGCTCTCACGAAATGTGAGCCGAAGTTCTGAAATTCGCTTTCGACTAGAAAGGATTACCTAATTGGAATTGAAATATTGATTAACGCGCAGCAAATTCTGCGATATTTCGATCGTGCGCTTTCGAATGTACTTTCTTCGTTCGTCTATGAAACCGCATTCGGCATAAAATGACTGCCTGAGTAGTATACATTTTTTCTGTCCGGTTTCAATAGCCATACATATTCAAATTTACTTTGCAAAAAAAGATAAAGAAATATTCCTTTTTGCGCTCCTTTGGCAAGAGTACACGTCTTCTTCTAATTTTATTGTCATAATGAGCATTTCTCTGTTTTAAAATTGTCTGCGGCTGTCAGATTTTATAAAGACCGTGAACTACCCACTAAATTAGCACCGTATCTGTTTCTTAAATAATACTTCTCGTTAGATTTACAAAATAGTCGACATCCTTGGCAGTATTTTATGAACCTCGTATGACAGATTCTTAATGGTTTAAAGAACTACATGTTTTACCTTAAGCAGAAAGTCCAAAACTTGTATATTGAAAACCCCGAAGGCAAATGCAAAGACAGAAAGGGCTTCAAGTAATTTGGAAACTGAATTACTTTCAAAACCAAAAGATGTCCTTTTCCAACTTTAAGGTTTGGAGACGTATACTTCTACCAAATGGGCACACTAAGTAACAGTTTTATTGAAATGTTCTCTAAAACATATTTGAATTTACGAGAGCATAAAAAATGAATGAAAAAATCACAGCATTAAAGTATTCGATTTTGCCGAGTGGGTTTTTTGCGGGCGGCCGAAAGAAGTACGTTGAAAAGCCATCGTCCTGGTGTGTCTAAAATATTTCGGGATTATATCGGAAGAAAGTTCATACTACAGTCTACATAAGTAATCCTTCATAATCGAAGAGACATTTCATGAGACCGATCACTGACTGTATTTAAGCAGTTTGACGATAAAGTACGCCTCATGTAAGAATGCCTGTTCGAGTATTCTTTCTCGTGTAGACGACGCTACCTGCCTTTGTCGACAGCGGAAGCATAAAAGCTCACACGGCCGTCACGTCAAGCAAGGGAAAACTTGCATTGGCGATTCAATGGCTTGCAGCCTCTAGTGGCAGCTGCGTTTTCCTCAGCTCTGCGTCCAACCTACTGCAGTGATGCACCTTCAGCAGTCAACTTCGCTTTTACATAAGTAGCCGTTTCCGTTGCTATGTAGAGTAGATAATCTGAAGAGTGGGTCCGATATTGGGCACATTGACAGCGGTGGAACAACAGATCTCTCGAACGTATAAATGGTTGCCCGGGATGCAAAAGTATTTAGAAGGGATCGGTTAGGTAAATGTCCTAAAATGAGATCTTTGGTAGGCCATTCGTCGAAAATGTTGTCTATAACATAGTTTAGACTAGATATTAAGCCAGGAAACGATAGAGGACCTTGTGTTATATTCGATCCGTCCATTATCACAGGTTACTAAATTTTATGTTTTACAAACCGGTTCCACCAAGCCTTCCCCCCTCCAGATTAAATGACTATTTTGCAATTTCCCCATAAAATTCCCATTGAAGAATTCTACGAGTTTACAAGGGCGGAAACTGCTTTTGTGGTCGTCTAGTGACAGTCAGAAGATCTGGTTATCATTACACAGGAAACCTGAAACGAAGTCACGCTTTCTTGAACACAAAAATGTGACGGAAACCAGTCAGGGCTGGAAACAGACTGTGATTAGTGTAAACGAAATCGCAGGATACTTTGGGTGTTTTGTAGCCTCAATGATACGAATTCTCCCCCGATTCGCTGTAAGCAGAAACATTAACTGCACATATAAATTAGTGTTTCCTTCCACCTTACACGCAACGCAAAATCACTCTTAGCCTGAGCTGCTGGTCTGCTAGAAAAAGTAGGGCAAACCGCCACATTAACAGACACCGGACAGTTGAATTCGCGTCAGAAACACCCGATCTTTTGCAATTTTATCGTAACCAGAACATATACCTATGAAAACAGACTAATAAAAATAGGGAAAAGGAGCAATCAGGCACTAAATGCCGCATGCCTAGATTTAAGAAGCGTTTTACTCTCCGAAAAGTTACAAAACTACCTAAGCCACCTGGTGATCTGACAGTCAGGCAGAAAAGATAAGATAGTATAAGTACCTTTCTGGAGAAAAGCGGTCTTTAATAGCAAAATTCAAATTTTCTAAATCAGTGAACTAAGTCAAATTAGTTGCATACACGCGTCAGCCTTGTGTGCGCATTAACTTGTGACTTGCCGAAGCCTCCATTCTAACAGGGAGCTGTCAAAACAGAGTGCCATTAAGGGGGAGAAAGCTTATATTTATTGCACTTCACAATCGAAGTAACACAAAGCAGGCAACCTCTGCTTTGCACAAGTCATTTTCTGGACGTCTGCCAAGTCTAATTTAATATATTATCCTGCAGGGTCCTGAAAATAATTGCTTGTAAAAATCATGGAAGAGTGTGCTCTGACGCACACAGAATTTGCGTATGCTGTTTAATTAATGCATACTTAAGAAAACTGAGGGGTGTTCTAAATTAAGATGCCGATTCAGTACACGCCAAAACGCATTAAAAGCCAAATCCTCTATCCACATCCGGGCTGGAAAAAAAATGAAACCTCGCTACCTAGGACAAAAGCCCTCCTTATCTTAACGTAGTAGGCCGGTGTTTAACTTATTGCCCGAAAAAGTACTACACGGAATGGTGTTTTTATAACCTCTATAATCAGCCAAGCGACCTTAAGGTTTGCGGACAAGCCTAGGTAAATTAAGGTTTCTTGGGCAGTATTGTAAATGTACCCCTCAGAGCACATGTTTGCATTCACAATGAACAAGGGAAATGTGAAAAAATTATCTACATATATAAGTCGACCGATTGATCAGGAAGTGTAACTTAGGGAAACATGATTTGGGCGATAGGCAATAAAGTTCCAATCATCACGTCTCTGAAGTTAGTAATTAATTATCCCAGGATTATTTGTGCTTTCCTTTCCAAGTCGAGTTAAGTCTTACAGATTGTTTTTGTTTATTTACTTTAAAGTTACAAAGGAATGAGAGAAGATAGGGACATGCCCACTGAATTTGGAATGTGAAATAAATATAATACTCCAATGCCTCTTGTTGACGAAACTGCGCTCCCCATTTTCGGGAATAAGTGGGCACGCTAGACGTGGATCCCATCCTACGATAGCGACATATCCCATGAAATATGCATAAATTAATGACAAACCTTTTATTGATTGGGAAGAAGTCCAAAATTCATTGACGAGACCCTAAATTAGTTACGACGGGACTTTCGTTAAATGTAAACACGAAATAGATATCGGAAGTAATAGTATATTGTAAAGCGGTAGGTTTAAATTAGTTGATTAACAGTTACATTAAGCAGTATATAAATTCTGCCAATTCATATAACTGAACATACGTGCAATATTGCAGTAAACGGCTTCTTTTAGAGTTTGTACTTCACTATTTTTCAAGAATTAGTGGGCAGTGGAGTGTCGCAATTGGTCAGCTGTCCAATATTTGGCGATTGGTTCATAATGAATACTGAAAATATCCGATGTAAATTTACCGATTTATATGGTCTGGGATGCGTTTGATTAAGCCAGAGTGAATACAAGTCGATTTTACTGACAGGTACGTTGATGCAATAACTATCTGAATAAGGTTCAGTGTTAAGAAGCCGGCCAGTGATCAAAGCACGTGAAAAGAATTAGCAAATGTAATTGTAAGCATGTCATCTTCTGTGTATCAGGAGGACATTTTCTACATAAAATTATCCTGGGGTTTTTTCGGGTCTCGAAGAAGCCCTTAAGCCACAGTGAATAATTTCAGTGTTCCCAGTAAACTGTCTGGAATGTTAGGTTATGTAGTTTTTTCCCATTATAACCTTAGGAATAGGATAATCGTCAAAAGTATTTACCGAGTTTGTACGTTCTCAGTCGTATATTTTTATACAGATGGCCCTTTAGGTCACATTCGCAGGCGGATCCAAACATTTAATCTCATTGCTCAGATGCATATGCGTCCACCAAGAAGGTCAAGGATGGTAGTGCTCTTGATAACTGGCAGAATCTTTTCTGATGGTTCATTCCTTTCAAGTGTGCTTTTATCAAACTTTTCACTGACAAATGTCCACCCACTTCACATTTTAAAAATTAAGTCACTTTGTCCCCCATGTAAAATATCAAAACGCGTGCCTCCAGTGGGAAACAATACATTTTCCGTCGTACAGGATTTATAATCGTTATTATTACTTAATTTCGTCATTCGTTCTAGGAGGACAAGTGCACCAAACATTGGCATATGTATGTTAAATTATTATCATGCCTTTATCTTTACATCCGTTTCGTCAATGATTTGAATTAGCAGTAACTAGACCGCATTTTTCAAAAGTTAAGATGGCTGCTTTATAGGAAGTCTTCTTGCAGTGACTCATAAGAAAAAAGTATAGGTCATAAAACATTATTACGTTAAAATAAAACATGATCTAAGGGCTTATTTGCTGTTTTGGGCGCGAAAGCGCATATGGTAATTCGTTTGTATTATTAAAAACTGCAAAATTCTGTTTTTCTGAAAATAGCACATCGGTTTACATCTTGCATCACTCGACAGAAGTTCCGCTAAAACCCCTTTTCAAGGAATCGAAGGCTGTTTTTACAAGACTTTTCGTTTAACTTAATGCCCTCCAGCAAAAAAACTCGCAATGACTAACTTACTCGGTCTAGAACAGTCATAAACATAGGAAATTACCTGTGTGCAGGCGAACTTTTGCTCGCAGTTATAGGCTGATTCCACATTAAAATCACCTAGAAACCCATTCACATGATAAAAGAATTTTCGAAACGCTCAAGTTGACTAAGTAAATGTAGAAAATTTTTGGGGACACGAAATTATTATGTAGCTATCCGTCCCCATATTTCATAAACTATGCCACTCAATGTAACTGAAAAAAATTTCTTATACTTTGCCTTATTCCCAGCGTCAATTGCGACTAGTTTTCGTGAGGATGGCGATTCAGTGTGAAAATCTGTACTGATGTATTGCTATTTCTCTTTAAAGCACGTTGACCTAGCTAACCATTTCGCTTTCATTAGCATAAAGTTATGGAATTGCCGATAAAGGACGCCTTTGCGCAAATTTAATGCAAGAAGAGTAAGACCTCACTCATTCAAAGTTCCTCACAGACGTGACGAAATGTGAAGAATATTAAAGACTGAGTTATAACTGTTTTCTTGGATAAGTCGCTGTCTTATCTGTCAAAGATGAAAACCTAAAATGTTCCTTAGAAGATCGGGTAAGCAGCCGTCAATTTGCTCAAACCAAGTACAGACGTACGTCATTTGTGATGCAATTGGGATACCGTTTCTTAGTATACGCTTAGTTGGAGACCACCCTGGTCTTTAAACAAGTAGTTAACAGCATACAACTGTTTACGGCTGTCTCCGATGATGGGTTTGAGTGGGAATCCGAAACGTCAGGCCAATAAATTTCTTGTTCAAGTGATCGCATCTTCGTCTTCTGAGCATGCAACATCGTCATGTTTTAAAATTTCAAAGATGCAAAGTTTATTGGAAGATGAATCGTGTCTGAAAATCCTCGCAAACTTTTAAAAACACACCATTCCTAGTGGGTTATAGTCGAAAAGATGGTCTGACTGAAAGGTACGGTGCACAAACATCCCACAATTAGATCAAATTAACCTCAAGACTCGGATGTTGAAACGCGATAACATCTACATAAGAAAGACCGCTTTAAAGACGGAGTTTAATCATAAATAACGACCAGACAAAAATACTTGAACAGTCTCTTAAGCGACTACCAGCTGGCCAGAACATTTGTAGCGAAAACGTGGTAGTGCTGGAAACGCTTGTTTCCGCGTGATGGGGTGTCAGAAACGGTAATAATCTAAGGTACGTAGATTGCTGTGATGTTAAGTGATTAAGCATAACGCTTTAACACTCCCAGAACGTTAGGAAAACGAAGTAACGGATATTTGATTATGCAATTAATAAGGAAAAAAGAATCTCGCTCTCACAAAGTAATGTGCTAATAGGCAAGTAAATGGCTAAGAATTGCGAATAGAATTAGTAAGTGGAATCACGACCATACCATATTTAGTGTAGTAAAAACTTTGCCAGCAAAAATTGCTGTGCAAATTTTTGTGACGGCAGATCCTGTTGTCTTTTAAAGTGCATTAAAATGGCAGTGAGACATTTGTGATTTTCATTATTTTTAATCGACTGACGAAAAGATGAGTTAGGTGGTACGCATTCCTCAGAATCTCCAAAAAATATCACTTTGAAAACCTTTATCGGTGCAGCAGTGTCGTGGGCATTCTCTTATGCGCAGATGGCCTTATAATTCATATATAAAGACTAACGTAAACTGAAAATTCCATCGCGGACAAAAACTGACGTACAAAACAAAAGTCAGTGATAAATGTTGATTAGTTAAAAAAATACGCTAATAAGAGACCTATTTTAAAAGATCTTTTGCTGACAAATGCCTACTTACTGTAGCTTTTCGTAAAGTATTGTCACGCTTAAAAATAGGACCTTTTGCTGGAATGTTAACTGCTCAGAAGGATACCAACTAAATCACTCCTGCAACAAAAAGAATTCACTTTCCCCTTTATATTGGAGCCATTTTGGAGATCGTTGCAAACTTCTAGGCTCCTCTGTTGGATAATAAGTTCAGAAAAATGTGGTCATGTAAGTATTAAGATATTGCTCAGAATGCTAAGACTCTGCTTGCTTACGCTTATTAATTACATAATTTCAGATACTAGCCAATATAAAAAACATCACAACATGAACTAAAAAGTCAAAATAGTCATTTGATGATGGGTTTCGTAAGAATCGCTCCCAAGATGGCAGAAACGTTTTCGCACAGTTAAATACTGAGTTGTCTGAAGGCCTTTTAACTGTTTTTTAAGGTGCGAACTCATGCCGATTTATACACCGGACTCTTTGAAGTACATAAAACCCTGGCTTTGTAAACTAATCTACAAGTCGATACAGTGTTTCATATTAATAATGCAAAATAAATGAAACAGTTTGTAAAAGTGGAAGGTTTTGCCTGGCAAAACTATTTAGTGTAGACCATTCTCCTTACATAGAACAACAGGAATGAGTGCGTTTATTAAGTCCAGGACAGCTGTAAACATAGAAAATTGCCCATAAATTAGATAACGATGGTTTGAATTCAAATGTGTAAAGCTTTTGCCTGGAGAAATAATTTAGGAACATATTCTTGCTCAGGTTAGGCAAAAAAGCAAAATTAACAACTTTGTAGTCGTCCCGTTATTGTTATACAGATTTTCGCCAGCAGGTTTCATGGGTTAGGCGCCCTACGCAAGAGATTGCTTAAACCATGAAAAATTGGGTTACCTTTAGATTTGGAATCACTATTAAGTTGGATTACTCCCAAATGGAGGGACAGGCTTCTAAGCGAGTTTGAACGCGAAGTATGAACGCTCAATGAGCTTGCTTGAGTGCCGTCGAGGACTTTGATTCACATTTAGCTCTAAACCCCATGATCAGATCAAGAGGACTCTGATGAACTCCTTGGTCACCGGTCACGGTAAACCTGCTTTTGCGCTCTCGAGAGGGAGCATATAACGGCTAGATCGAGGTTGGTAACCCGGAATGGGAAGCGGATGGCTACCTTAACCATAGTCCCATCCTTAACCCTAACCATATAACAAACAAAGGACACCAAATCGAACACATCCACGAACTTTTGAACATTATTTCTCATGGTATTCAAGAGGCTATATGAGAGAAAGAGGGAGGAAGACAACGGCTTCCACCCTTCGTTGTTTTCAGAAGGCAAATCTACCCAGTGAATATAAAACTTGAATTGACAGATGTGATGCTGTGATGCTGACCGCTGTGATGCCATTAATTACCCTTCTTATTAACCGTAACAAATAACGATATCCAACGTTGCCCGATAGAGTAGGTGCAGGACGATCCCTGGGTCATGAGTTAGTTTATGGAGAGCCAAACTTGTGCAGTACCGGCCGCACGCTTTCTTCCTCGCTTAACCTTGCTCCGAGGACAAGACACTGTTGTGGCGACTGACGGTGGTCTTGAATAACATGTTATGCAAGGTGTAGAACACAGTAATGCAAATCTGCATGAGTTTGACATTTATTTTGTCTGTGTTTAATAGGAAAGAAATTATTATCTCGATAGACTAGCGCGCACTACAAGTTTCTGCGCTAAGCGTACAGGGAGTGACCAATCTCATGAAGTGTTGGCTGAAATTCTGAAATGCGTTTCCCATTAGGAAGTATTACTTGGTCACGGCTGTAATACTGATTACCTTGCGGCATACTCTTATAACATTTCGGACTCGGCAGGACGTCGGCTTTTAAATGCACTTTTTTCAATATTCTGTAGAAATCGTAGTCGGTATAAAATGACTAGTTATTTAGCATGCTTTTTTCCCATTGATTTTCGATGGTCTTGCAAATTCAAATATATTTTATAGACACCATAAAACAAAATGTGCTTTCTTTTAGTCAATCAATAGAGAAACACGTCTTTTTTATAATTAATACTTAAGGAAGGAGTAAAATTAGGTTTTAAAAAAGTTTTCTAATTGCCGAAAAATTTGGAGCCTGATCATTCGTTGCATTAGCGCTTAGTGATTACACTACAAGATTCATGCGTTCCGCGTAAAGAAAATCCCATTTTTTTCTATGTCATTAAAAAGATATCATACAGAGTCCATAAAATTTTGCAATGGATACGGACCATGTTGTACATTTCATGAGGAGCAGTGGTAAACGGCCAGGTACGATGCTATGGGAATGGACGTCGCGGTCTTAAAAAGCCTCATAATTAGAAACTTTTTTAAAATTTAATTATACTCCTTCCTTACGTATAAAATGTAAAGAAGAACTAATTCTCTATTGATTGACTAAGAGCAAGCTTATTTTTGTTTATGGTTTCTATAAAATATATTTGAATTTCCAAAACCATCAAAAATCAATGGGTAAAATGCATGCTACATAACTAGTCATTTTATACCGACTATGCTTTCTACAGGGTATTGAAAAAAGTGCATTTA
>CACRXP010000527.1:240184-269017 GCA_902702965.1 Spirometra erinaceieuropaei | reverse complement strand
GTGCAGCCTAAATAAGTTCGCTCAGATGTTGGTATCCTGCGGTAACTGAATTATTATAGAATTATGCTGCACGATGATAAGTTTGCAACCCTACTTAATTAATCTTTTCAAGTCGAAAACGCATTTCATAATTTCGGTTGACATTTCTTGAGTTAGCCCACCTACTCTCATTTCGTATTATTATTTACTTAATGGGTTTGCCTTTGTCTTAAGTTCATAATTCTGAAGAAACGAATGTTTTAATGTGCCTAACTATTTGGCGAAATTGGCAAACTGTTCGCGCTTTATAGTTTTATCGTTTTTACGGTGGGTTTTCCAAATATCAACATGGTATTCCTTAAAGTAATAAGGAGATGCTTCCAAAAATCGCACAATTATTCGTAATGAAAGCCCAAATAAAATTATAGTCACTAGTTTTAAGCAACCTATTTTCTTAAATCCGTGTTGCACGGCATACCTATGCGTTATCTGCAAAGGAGCGAGTAAGAAGCTGTAATACGCGAATATATAAAAAGCTTAAGATTGGCATATAATAAGCCTTAAATCCTTTCAAATATCTTGAAGTCAATGTGTGGGTTTAAGTAACTCAAAGCTCTGGCGTACGGTTAGTTCGGGAATCGTTGAAATTTCTGGCTACTTGTAGAGGCCTAATTAGAAAGTAACGGGATGCAGTCAGTGGTCCAGATAATTAAATAGTATAGAATATTAAAAAGTAAAATGGTGACTTTTGCACTGAAATTTGTGAAAAGAAGTAAAATGTTGTCAGCATTATCTGCTGAAAATTACAACAACGTTGCATAGTACAGTGGGAATATTTCGTTTTGACAAATGTGAACTCCCGCATTATGTGAGTTTATTTCATTAAAACGAAAACAGTGGTCATAGAACAGATGTAAGTACGCTCTTTAAGCAGATTTAGGCGTAGTGTAACAATCCGAAGGTAAGGTAGACGAGGTCAGATATCTCAGCGGGAAATTTATATAAAGTGGCTATCTGAAGGCGTTTATAAACTAATGCCTAAACATTCAATCCAGACGGACATAAATGGAAATTCAATCAAGGATAAGGCATGGTCTGAAGTACATTAGTGAAATTTTAGTAGCTTTCGAACTCATTGTTCCTGGAGTAAGTGCTGAAACAGCGCAATGCTATCATGCGCGCTATGGTTTTGAATATCGAAAACCGACAAGCTACCAAGAAACAGACCAGCGTATTTTATTGTGATCCGTGCATAAACTGTCCTTGTGATTACGCAGGTTAGACTGTACGTATATTCGGATCGCGCCTACATGTGCATAGTCTGACTTCGGGACTGGGTGATGAATTATCGCGAGTAGACGCCCACATCATCGAGAGGCCTCATGAATCCAAATTCGGAGCAGCCTAGATAATCATCCAAGCGGGAACCCGCGTAATCTGTCCTTCTTCTCATCAGCTATTATATCTCGGCCGACTTCGCCTTCGTGGTTAATTGCGTGTACGTGACCTGTGCCAAACGAGCGAATCTCGTTTGTCGCAGGAAGCCAGAAGACACGTGTGAGATCGGTTCTGATTTAATAGACACATTTTGGCTGTTATTGCCTAGTCTCTTGCCTTATGAACAAGGTTAGGATCGACAATACCAAATAAAAAACGTTTCGCCAAGAGTTGATTGCAACAGTCATTCGCATGACTTAAGAATCACTTATGTGTTGTTTAATTGTCAAAAGTTAAAGTGTGTGTTCTGCTATGAGGTTTGAGGAAAAGTTGAAAACTTCCGTTGACTCAGAAATAAACGGTCACTCGCGGGGTAATTTAAGAAATACTTTCGTTGGTTCAGGGTTATCATCTAGCAGAAACTGAAATTTTTGATATTTGGTTATCGGCTGTGGACTGCATAACGACAGCGGCAATAACTAATTTGACTTGTGACAAGGATGTAGCGAATTGATGGACAAGTGGCGCTCTAACAGCAGGACCAACACATTGTTAACATTAAAACGAAAATTTACAGCTGAATAACTAATATCAGGCAGTCGTACAACAACCTTGTTTTTAGTGTCGCCCGGGTTTTCAAGTCAGGTTCAAAGGATTCCAAAAGGCCCAAACTGAGCTGAATGTTTAAACGGACTAAAGTAATTTCCCTCAGTTAAGTGGGATTGAGAATGTTCTGGAGAGTATGACAAATAAATAATTTTAGGCTTTAAACTTATAATAACCCGGTAAGGTAGACGTTGAAACCTAAGCGACACGACAAGTGGCATTAGGGATTTCATTTTCACCGACGACTAGTAAGTCAGAAATGCCAACGCCAATGCCATTTATCTTTAACAGTAGGTCTTTTTAAAGGCTATTTAAATGCGTCTACAACTCAGACTAGATGGCATCTAAATCAACGACAGAATAAAAAGGTCAATCTTACGCATAAAGAGGGAGAATTTAGTAAATATCACACTATAAGGGTTTTGTATACGTTCGATATCAGCCGACTAGTGGTGATAAGAAATGATAAAGCAAGCAAAATGTTGAACAGAGCGTTCAACAAACTATTCGAAACCGACACAAACTCTTGCAAACCCATCAGCAAATGTAGGAACTACAATGGACGGTGACACACAATACAACAAATTAGATATTCTTGTGTAACAGATACTCTTCCACAAAATTTATCAGCGGGTTCAGAGCCGCATCTTCTGTGTGAAACAGAATTCCCAGTACTGTGGTTTACCGAGGATCGCCAGGTAAGACTTCTTCATACAAGATTCTAATGCGAAATGATAGACAAAAAGCTTGGTATGTCAAATGGATGGAAAGCTGAATTTAAAGTGTGGGAGACGCACTGTTCGTTATTTTGATCTTCGGCTTTTCAGGCATATGAAGCGTTAATATCACTAACTTACGACAGGTAATGAACTCGGAACCATTACTCTGCCGCCCTCAGCCAATGTCACTGCCAACTGCCTCTCTCCCCATGCCTGGAGAAATTGTCTCTCTGGTTCTCCTATGCAGAAAGGAACTTTTACTTGTCCTGTCAGCATGAATGGCACAATGTCGTTTTCTTATGTCTTTGTATAACAACAAATTAAAACCACAGAGGGCAAGCCAACTGTCTCACGATGATGCACCACTGAATGTAGATACTCGTCGAAATGCCATGCCTAAGAGAAGAGATTTAGACAATCAGTAACCCCGGTGACCATTTTGACGTCCATAAAGGAAACCTCATAAAAGGCTTAAGGCTCGCCTATACAATACTAACGAAACCTGTATGGAGGACCCTCTTTCTCACTGGTGTCCTGTTATCTTTTCGACGTCATATTACAGCCAACAAACTGAAACTATGAAGCGGAATAATGACAGAATTTTGAAATTCAGTGACTTAAGAGACTCTCACTGAAATCTCAAAGTAGGCAAGACAGGGTTGGTAAGCTAGATATGTCAAGATTTGGGGTCTTTTTTCCTGTCGGCAAAATTTTCCGACGTTTGACTAAATTTCGTAGTAGGTCTAAAGAAAAATTTTAACACCGACTTCTACCTGAATTAGAGAGGATTGACTAAATGCCTCTTTCCCGTGAATCCATATATTAAGCCCCGGATTTTGAGCCAGAGAAGCCAGGTGGATGGGATAAAACTGTTACACTTTCAGTGACCAATTGGACCGGGACTAAACATTCGTATGCACGAGTACTCGGATTATGTTTTTGTGAGTTGATGACGGAAGGACAGCAAGAACCCGCAGCTTCATGTTATCGGGTGTTTGTCTGAAACACCTGATTTGTGTTATCAAATGGCCACTTCACCGTTACCACTAAAGACTCTGCCCAGGTCTAGGACCTACCAGTGAGGTGGAAAAAAATATCATATGTCAATGGTATCGCGCTATCTAATAGAAAAGACCGCACAAATGTGTCGATTGAAACGGCTGAAGAAAAAAGCGCGTTTACTCTGCCAAAAGCGTCATTATTCACACACGCTTTGGTCGTGTTTTCGCGAGCAGAAAAATTGATTTTCGAGTACTCGCAGACATGAGAAAATTTTCCCAACTAGGTTAATTATCCGGTCGGAAATGACTGTGCTAGAAACCGCAGGCGCGCTCTGCGACAGTTGTCAACAGAGCAAATAGTCGTGGCATATAAAAATATCAATGGTCACAGAGGAGTTCCGGGTTTTTGCTAATAATGCAACTCTGTTAAGCATTCCCTCTAAGGCCTTCTATCCGTCATAAACAAAGTTTGCCACGTCCAAATTAAATCTGTTGAGAAAGAAACAAACATTTAAATAATTGTGTGGCCTACTAAACTGAATTCACTAATAGCAGCGTGCAAATAACATAGAAGCCTACTCATTTC
This sequence comes from Spirometra erinaceieuropaei, assembly GCA_902702965.1. Lineage (NCBI taxonomy): Eukaryota > Metazoa > Platyhelminthes > Cestoda > Diphyllobothriidea > Diphyllobothriidae > Spirometra > Spirometra erinaceieuropaei. The sequence continues at coordinate 264,689 of CACRXP010000527.1, read as the reverse complement.
TACTACACTATGGTGCGAATTGCAGCCTTAAGGCGCGCAAATATGTGGAAAAAAAAACAGATTAAAAAGCATGGTGCAAAACGTCCTCAGTTCCCACGATTCAGCCTCGATATGAATTTCTGACTAATCAGGGCGCAGCTTGCACCTTACAGAAGTTTGGAACTATACCCCAGAGAAATATCTCTTGTTATCTTATCCCTTTTATGCCCGAACGGAAAGTGGAAAAGTTTCCATATGGGATAATCTGCAGTTACATTCTCAATGAACAGTGAAATACCTTCGAATTTCTTATTTGTTTATATAAACATTTTTGTCTCCTTCACAATTTGAATATACGCGTCGTATAGAATGTTCTCACATTTTTAGTCGGCTTTTTTCGATGAACTTTGCGCATTGCATGCAACGAATATCAAGTATGCATAAAAAGCTTGCTGGATGTCTGTCGTAGTTATTGCAACATTCACTTCGTTTACGACATTGGCGGCATGAATATGTGCTTATGGAGATTCCGCTGAGAAAGTATCTGCTTCTCACAAAATACAATCTGTGATTACGTAAAATAGAAGGTTTAGAAAAGAAATTCTTGACAGAATAGTATTACTGACAAAGACAAGGGTCTTTGTTGGTAATACTATTCTGCCTATATATCATGCGCCGCTGTGCGGCTGCTGGTTGGGCTCGAGAGAGAGTCCATAAGGCACAACGGAACGAGTGAGTTCCGTATGAACGATCGGTGAGCGCCCCCTAACGTCAAATTCTTGACAGCCCACAGTAAAGCGTTTACAGTTAACTTAAAGCTGAGACAGGAATAAAGATTGCTGCCGTTCTATTTTTGACAAAATCGTAGACTGTTATTTATTCTGACATTTTATTTTGTCACTAAAGTACTAAACAACATCCAGCGCATTATGCTTATCTTCATAGATAATCTAGACCTGGGCCTCTGAATTAAATATTCTAATAACGTCTTCATTTAGCCTTCTGTTTTCCGTAATAAAAAAGAATTTTTCCCTGCTAATGCCTTCAAAAACATTCATAACTTGTCCGGTTAGTCAACGTTGTGGAAGCTGTACAGTGAATGGGACTTCACGACGCAACTGAACTTAAAGTAACTGCCAGTTTTAGTGTATACAGAAGTTGCACTGTCAAACGTCACCTGGTGTGAATGTTTAACACATGTCATCCTTGTTGCCCGTTTACCTTCTCATACTTGAGAAAATTGTTCGCTTTGTGCAAGCACTTATTCTTCCTGGGCTCAGGCGAAACGCCTTTAGGATACTTACAGGAAATGCCGTTCCGTTGAAAATGCCAGTTGCTGGCTGTAATTTTTTCGACTCTTTTATGCCTTAATCTGTACTTTCTTTCTTTAAACATTATCCCAAACATCGAAAAAGTTCATTGTTTGTTTATCCCGCAGTTAAGATGCCATACAATATAAAAGAGAGGGAATAAGAACTTGCCAAGAGAGTATAAGTTTGCTGTCAAAGGTTGGATTTTAATTAAAGTGTCTCCGAAATTATGTAAAGTCTTAGAATATCTATCGCGTTGTAAACAGCTCGTGGAATTTACGTTACATCTTCAGGATGAGTCAATTTGGGTGGAGACATATGTGCGTACTAAAACGAATAATGAAGAAGAACTTAAAATTATAACGGTCTCATCTCTCCACCCAAGCCGTGTTGGTAATTCTGCATCTTCTATGTGAGTGGCCAAAAAATAATTTGCTTTAATTCACTCTCCGGTCCGGATAATCTTCGTTGATAACAGAGACTTGTCTGAAATTTAAAATTTTTCACCGGTAGTTTTTTCGCTTACGATAAGCAAACAATTTCCGAATTCGTTCACCATGTCTCACTTAACGCCCGAACTTTGTTGAGGTCCGTAATACAGGTTCTACATTTTTTCTGTCTTTTTGCGACTTTTTAGTGTTTTCGATCCTACCGAACTTTGCGGTCATTGTAAATAGTTTTGCCGACTCCACACTTTTGATCACCTCTGCGATGGTAATTTCCATCTATGGATCCCAGTGGAACTCCATTTGAGACTGTTTTTTATTTTGATCGGCATCATTTTATAGTAGCATTCCAGGATAAATTTCTGCTGTCCAAAGTGTAGTTTAAGTGGCATTCTCAAAGTTGATAGAGTGAATGTGAAAAGCAAAGAAACATTACTTCAGTTATCAGCCGTTAAATCGTGTATAATATTTCTGGACATCCTGCATTCTTGCAGAACAGCAATATCAACAAAGACAGTACTCAGCCTGCCATTCCCAGCCCCTGGTTTTGCAAATCCTGGCTTGGACTCGCATTCCGTTGGTTAGACGTTTGACCGCCTAACCACTGAGTCACGGGCCCGCTGTCCTATGACTTACAATCAAGTCCATTAACTGCAGTACAGGAGTGCTCGCTGATCGGGTGCTAAAAATAATTCTCACAGACTGTCCTGTGAATCAATCTCTAGTACTGACAGAAGCAGCTCAGCGTCTAATATTTAAGACAGAACAACATTACCGACAAAGACAAGGGAGACTGGAACGACTATTTCTAACTTGTAGACCGTCAACATCTAGTCATGCACAATCCCACGTCCGACGCACAATGGGACGTGTATGTAATCGACGAGCGCTCCTCTAGCATTGCATATTCGCGATCGCAACCGGCAGGACAACGAGCCCGTAGCTCAGAGGCGTTAGACTTCTAACCAACAAGACGTGGGATCAAGCCCCAGGCGCTGTGCACTTCGAGATTGGGTACCACTGGCTGATGACGCCTAATAAGTCAGAAATGGCCACTCCAGTCTTCCTTGTCTTTGTCGGCAATGCCATTTCATTCGCCGCTGTGTGGCTGATGGACGAGTGATTTCCGTTAAAAAAACGATCGGTGAGTGCCCTTGTACGATATACATATATTCGGTCAGGAATGGGAACACACTGACCTACTGGCCTCCCGAAGAAAACAAGTTCCGTATATGTGGCAAAGGTCACGCACAGGCAACCATCTATCAGACCAAAGTTGGTCAACTCCTCCCTGCTATGCTGACCTGGCTGACTTCGACCTGGTAGTTGGTTGCCTGTCCATGACCTTTGCCACCCATACAGAACTTGTTAACTTTGGGAAGCCAATAGACCTGCGTGCGACCACTCGTGATTGAATAGATACCCGAACTGCAGCGATAGGGAATGACAGGTGGCGAGGCGCTGATGAACTTCAGTTCGACGAAGTGCTTATGTCTCGTCTGGTAAACCCCAGTGGTAGACCAATTGCGTTAGGTGAGTCCGTGCGCATGGTTGCGTTTCTGGTCCTAGCTGCTGCTCAGAGTTACGGTTGGGTAAATGAAGGAGAACTATGCCAGCAACTGTGCTGTATCAATCTATTCGCAATTCTATTGTCTCTCCTCGTTGATATATGTATATGTACATAGAGTATTTGACCAAACTCGTGAAACATAAGGATGGAAAGTAAGACGATTAATGGTGGTCAACAAAAGGGCTGCACAATTTACCCACTCGCCTAGCGTATTACAAAAAATGTTTTTGCATGTACAACGTGTTTAAAACTGATTTCATCCGTTAGACTGTCCATAAATTTAGGTTGAAGATCTACGTTAACTTGCATTTCGGCAGTTTTTTTGAGAGAGGAATGCTTTATTTTGAAAATAACTTTCACAACTTTCAGCAAAAACGGTTTTCCAGTACACAGTGATTCCCATAGCGATTAACAGGTATTGGACAGGTGGAAATAATTATATATGAAGAAAAAAAGGACTCTAAGGTGCAAGATCGAGTTTTAGTTTTTGTTTTTCAACATCTTTGCAGGTGAGATACCGGGCTAGAAATGGCAGTATGGAATTCCGATATGCCAAAGTGCGGCAAGGGATGTGGCGGAAGCATTGACGCATGGGGCGTAAGGATTTCGCAGCCATTAACTCATTATGAAAGGGATGGACGGTGTCATTCAGAATTCGGTCAGAGAATTGCTCCACAGAGTTAAAGTGTCGCTGCACGATGATATCAACTAAAATATGATAGGAAACATCAGCAGCAGAGGCGAGCATTCGAATGACACTTTTACAAATAATTAGATCTTTTTTAAGTAAAGCTGGTAAAATAACCGGAGTTTTCCATGCCAGTAGCTAACCTTGACTACATTTGAGTGTATATGACCATTTTTCTATAAGGAGACAGTAGTCGAAACTTGCGTTTTAACTAAACGGAACTTACGCACTTAGACAATGACTTTTTAAATACGTAAGCCAAATAAAGAAAGGTGTAAGTAAACGGGTTATTTTCAAAAACACAGACGTTTAGTCGGTTTTAAAAAGTCAAATTTGCAGGTTGATATATCTGCATGCCCTAAACCAAAGCAATAGGGCCTATTGAAAGGTCTTTGTTTAAGCGTTTTGACAGTTTTCTACCCTTTGCAGGTATTCAGTAACCTACCGTGAAAAGACCCTCTACAAAGCCTTTGCGTTAATTTTTCTATGACATTATTTCCACTAATCGCAATAAAAAACGGAATCGGCATTTTAGAATTTTTTAGCATCTTTGTAATTATATGGCCAAGTGTTGTGTGTTTGAAAACTTAGAATGGATTAAAAATTAAGCGGTTATTGCAAAAGGGGTTTAATATGAAGAGAAGAGGGCATTTTTTCATTCACAACTATAATATTATGACCATTTTTCGGGGTATTGAAAGAGCGGGTCAAACGTCCTAATTTTCGCCTCGACGTAAACTTGGAAAGGGGCAAATTATGCAGACCCTCGTAACTAAATAACACAAAATTACTTATTAGAAACAGATTTTAATATATCTTATGTCTATTCAATGCCGACTTCCGTTGTGGACTCTTATTTTTCTCGCAATAAGGTTACTTGTTAGGGTGAGTCTATAAATATGAATCAAACAACCGTTTGGATTAAAAAGTGTGCCCATGAACTCACGTTTTTCACAAAGGCTTCCAATGAGTATCTTATTTTAAAGGTTTTGATGAACACAGAATAAAATCTTCATTTATGGCTATTGACTGAACACACTGAAAACAGTAAAGTTTCCTCCGTTATTTAAGAGCCGATTTAAAACTCACCGTGCTCCAGGATCAGAAATACCTAAAAAATGCACTGGAGAAAAGTTTTCATGATATGCACAAAATCGTACGGTTACGCTTGGAACGGTCGCTTCCTTCTAAATTTGCTAATTACAAACCGGTCTGTCAACATGCGTTCTCATAAAGAAGTCCATTCTTTCGACGTCTTTATTGTCAAAATCAAGCAATTTCTATCTTGTTCTAGTCGACCGTAGCTAAACAAACATAAATACTGAAAAATGCAGCAATTTTCAGCGAAACTGTCTTGGAATCAATATTCAGAATGTAGACTGTTACTAAGCCGGCATATTTGACGTACCACTTATTTCTGGCAGGCATTAAAATTAAAACTTCACTATGAAGTTATTTTGAACGTTATTTCTTTGTTGTTTTTCTTCTTTGCATGGTCGGGCCTATGGTGCATCTAAAACTTAACTGTGTCCAGTTTATACGGTTTTTGACATTCTCGGATTTTTAGTTTTCTAAAAGGTTGATGATTCCTAAAAATGTGGTACTAAATTGAATATTTTGTTTATGTTCTGAATCCTCTGTCTCTATCGCAAACGCACTTATTCCTTCCCTCTTTCTATCGCCACTGTTGTCCATTTCAAACGGCTTTTGGCACACACAAAAAGACGCGATATAACTATCATTTCCATTTTACAGCTTGACTTGTTTTCAATTTCGTCGGTTGCAACTGCGCCTGCAGGCGACTAAAAGGAATGCAGTTCTCTTCTCCCATCAAGCGACGTCTCTTTCCTTCTGTTTGTGCGATTGTTTAAGCTAAACGATTTCGACTAATGCGTAGAAGGCTTTCACTGGAGTTGGCACATGTCCGTATGGGTAAGGCAAGAACGACCATGTTTTTAGAAAATACAGCGATGACATGAATCCTTATTCAGCTGGCGCAGAAGCATACGACCAAAAAGGCCGAATGACTTTGGCGTTTCTTAGTATAGTTTGCGCACAAATGGACAGTGATGTGAAATAAAAGAAAAAAAGGAGGTGAACGAGAATCAAAACGGTTTAAAAACGTTTTACCAGTTTTCCCGGTTGGATCCAAATACCTGGTTTAATTTCGAGATGAACAAACCGATTTCCTAACATTTTCTGATTTTCGGCCAATTTATTTCTCCTCGGTAACTTTACTGTGCGTAACAGTCAAGGTAGGTAGATGTATTATGTTGAGAAATTTTGCTCGAAATTACGAAATATATTTTTAATTGAAAGATATACTTACATAATATTTTATTGTGGTGCAGCATAATCCTAAGAAATTTCAGTCACGGCAGGATGACAGCCATTAGGAAAGCCTCTTTTTTACTATCTGCAAAAATGTTGCCCTATAAAACAGGCTACCTAAACAGTATTACAATGATTCTCATGATTTACAATGCCTTTGTATAATCAGTGATAATTTGCAGAAAACACGTATGTAATATTATTTCTTATATTCGTTTGATGGCAGACTGCAACTTCTTTACATTTTTACCTAAAGACATTATCTTTTGATTGTAACAGCGTCTACCTACGAGATTTGTAAGACCGTGTAATTTCCATGTACACGGTATTTCATCAGCACGTTTGCTAAAGTTTCTCATAAAACATACAAATTGGTCTGCACCAAGTGCACAATTTCACGACTCCTGTATGATGCCTTCTTGGCAGCGCAGAGAAAATTGTGATATTAATTTAACGGGCCGTACACAGCGGGCAATTTGAAAACTTTGATTGCAAATGTAACACTAATTAAAGCAAAAATAATCGGGAACTTAAAACGTTTTTAAGAACCATAAAATATTCCGTCCTCAGGCATAGCATTTAGAGAAGACTCCGTTAACTACTAAATGATCACAGAAAGTATGCAATTTAACATTATCTCTATAAAATGTAATGGAAATTATGAGGCTATCTCAAATTAATGAGAAAAGTTGTATTGCGCAAGCAGTCTTTTTTTCAGAAACTCATCTCAATGCTGGCATCTGACCAGGAATGAAATATCATACAGTTATACTGCATCATAATTAATATCACGACTGGACTTAAGTAATCTTGTGAAATCCGAAAGACATTTCAGAATCTTGATCAAAACTTTTGTAACTAGCACATCTAGTGTAAGTTCGTGCAAATTGACAGACTACAGTTTCTCAAAAAGGTAAGGTATCTAGGAAAAATTTTTGCAAGCTTTTCTGTTACACGGTAACCTAACATACACTACTGAGTTGGTATCTTGGAGTGAAAGCATCAAATGCACAGCATGGATTTAAAAATACACTTTAATCTTCTTGGATTAATGCCATCTTTAAGCGGTAATCATTGTTTTTGTTTTGGATAGACGCTGCATAGAACTTCGGAGTACCCTGTAGAGTATATCACCCATTGATTTTCGAAGAGATTCCCAGCCCGATCTGACAGTTTTGCATAGCTGTCGGATTGTGATGCGCGCACATACATTCCTTCTTTCACATACGTAATGAACCCAGCCTCGGATCCGGCTAATGCCTGCGCAATGTACCGCCATACATATTAATACCAATCAGGAAAGTATGCGAAGATTGGCGTACGGTCAAAATCTGGCCGCTGTACCGATTGGATAAAGGATTGTCAAAACCGGTACTGATAGATCCCTCCTCCATGAAAATGTTTAATTAATTGTTTAGTGATCTCAGGAGTGGCACCTAAGAGGGAGATCCTGGAGACTTATCAAAGTCGAAAGCTTATACTGGCTGATTTACTAAAGAAATGTTGAGTTTTGTAAACATGAAACGGCCAAACATTTAATTTCTCGTTTATTTAGAATTCATAAATGAACAGAACGCATTTTTACTATAATCCTGACGTCATTCAATTTGATTGAATACCGCTGATATTATCGGCTCTTTGGACATAGTTAATGGCCAATTTTTTCATCGATTTTTCTATCGATGTAAGTTATCCAGGGATGCCTGTTTAGATCACACGCTTATTGTATTCTCCTCAACCAGGGTTTTATATTTTGCCCGAAGATAAAGAGAGAGCGCAATTATTTAAATGTGGTCACGGCCTAATATAGTGATCGCGGATAACTGCGAGGCAATAAAGCACCGATAAATTATCTAGAGCATTCAGAAAATAATGAACGGAAAAGTGAATGAATATGAGTTTTTACAAAGTCAAGACTTCTCACGAATGTCAATCGAAAGGGAGGAATTTAAAAAAAAACCATGGGACTATTTTAAGAAACGTTTTGCAACTTCTGAGCATCAAATTATTCAATTACGTTTTACTTATTCTGATTCAATGCTGTTAGTCTTTAATAACGTAGGAAAAAGACGGATTTTGTCCTTTGTTTTCATTACTTTTATCCAAGTTGTTTGGGTACGTTTAAGACGTAAGCTAGTCCAACGAGTTTTAATAAATTCAGCGTTGTAAACGCAGCCGAATTTAATGTCATGATTTCATTTTGGGAATCTAGTCTACTAAGGCCCTTGCGCAGTCGTGTACGAAAAGCTCATGTGGGCGTAGTAGAAAAAAATCAAAAATAGCACTACAGATCACGAAAAAAGGACGTTACTTGATCCGTTTCAAGTAAAATAGGGAAAAAGCTAGTCGCTTTGCGATAGCACGCGTGTTCATAGACCAAAATTTGTAGGTCAGAGAGCAATGTTCATATCAGCAGGGCAACCGGTATCTGCTGCCCGCACGGGATCCTGAATGTTTTTGGGGTCAACCTGCAGAACGTGATTTAGGCGGCCCCGGTGCTACAATAACTGACTTCGGTACTCAGTGTCTGGTTAGACCTGCGTTCAAACCTCGAACACGAAAGCAATTAATTCACACCGACAGACTACCGTTGGAGGCCGCATCAATGTGCGTTTACTCATTCACTTGCTCCTGTGGAGCATGATACATCGGCCGCACAATGAGACGCCTGGTAAGGAGGGGTGAGTGAACAGAGGTGAGATACGATCGATTTCGAGTTCCATTCTCGCACATTTAGTTGATAGGAATCACCGAGTCAGTGCCAAGGAAGAATTTCAGGTCGTCTATTGGACACCACCATGCTGTTCTAGAGGCCTACGCCATCGGATGGCAGCAACAGCCGAGACAGGGGCTATACGGCTGGCGAATCCATTGCTTTGCTGCTAGAAGATGCTGACACAAGTGCTCTCTCTACCTCTAACGTGGCCAACGCTAATCCCAAGTGATGACGACATGCCGTCTCAAATTCCTAATAACAACGCTGGGTACTCCGTGTACACAATCCAGGAACATCACTCAAAGACTTCCTTTCCCCTTCCCTAGCTATTAAGACCAAAATCCGCCGACCCTGTCATGCGGGAGGCGTGGCCAAGATGAGTGTTAATGACGTAATAGCTCCTGAGGCACCTATAAACACTGTTGATTTTGTACATTTTCGTTCTTTCATGTAACTGTTTTGGCCTAACGAATAATTACCGAAAACACGTTTTGGCCAGCTTGACTTTTCAAATTAAGGCACACTAGTCAAAAATAGTTATGACTAATAGACCCGAAATAAACATTGCGGTGTCACTGGTCCTTGTCTGTGACATCCTTTGATGATGTAGCAACTGGACCACGTGGGTGGGCGGGGCAAAGACTGGGTGAGAGTTCAAAGATGGCTAATCTAACAAGTGATCACGTGATTCATCTGTTTGCATGGCTCCTCCCTTCTGCTTTGGCCGCCGTAAAGGTAAGTAAATAGCCCCTTGTGAATATCTTAAGTGGCACTTTCAAGTTTACCACGCGCGCAGCGTCTGTTAGGCTCTCTGTCCCCTAAATTTTTATTATCTTGCGTTCTGCTATTAACATCTACCATGATAGGGCTTCAGTCTTCCAAACTATCAACGGATTTTCGTGCGGTAAGCCTGTTTACAGTAGCATCTGTAGGCAAACATAGAAGTACAGTTAAGGGCTGTCTCCAAAGGCAGGGAATATTTACTCCATCAGACGGCTTAGGTATATTCGTGTACTTTTAATCGGTTGTATTACAGAGCCTTGACTGCGGCAGAGACAACACGAAGGAGATGGCCGGAGTTGTGCGCGTAACTAGGTCACTACTTGCTACTCCAGTACCGAGCAGTCGCCGACAAGTTTCCTCTCATTCCATCCCCTCAAAACCATCCAAGATGACTCAGTTGGCCAGATATTTGTGACATTTTATCTGACTCTCCGAAATCGCCTTCATACGTGGCACGCACAGATGCACAACTAAGTAATGGCCATTTATATCTGGATGACATTTTGTGAACCTTGCGCGTACATCGTGTTAACTGGATTTGTGCACTTAAGTCAAGTAGAATAATTAAAAGTTTGACGTGAAGGCGAGAGACTTGCGTTTTTTCGATCAGACCACGTAAGTCATGAAAGGCAATTTATCTGTCAATTCAGGCAAAGGCAACAGAAAATAAGTTTCAGCGCGTGGCCGTAACACATAACCTTGATTGCCAGTAGACAATAAGGACACGCTATCAAAATTTTATGAATTAAGAGGGACAGCTAAAGACTGCATGTTTAGTTGCATCTGAAGAATCTAAATAAGCTGACGAAAGAAGTTACTAAAATAACGAGGAATTGAACATTGAGGAAAAAACAATACAGTTGAAAGGGGTATTCAAAACGTCACTAAATACTAAGAATTCAAAACCACATAATGAGAAGAAAATAAACCGCACAAATCCAAGCGCGTATATGACCAAATTAATGTGGTCGAATGGGGCGACTACAAGTGTTTACTTTCACCACCAGGCGCCCATAGGTACAAGCAGACCAGTTTGCAATCTTATGCGCCTTTAGAACTGCCAGTGCGCAGTTGAAGTAAATTGTTTGGTAGGCAATTTTTTGTTTTGTCCAAAAGGTTCCATCGGTATCTAAGCAGAAGTTTATCAGTTTGAAACACTTGCGCAATCTTAGCAGGACATGAATAATCCTTTATAAACAAAGCTACCAGAACACCTAATATGTAAGTACACAGCGGTCTGTATGGTCGATTTGATGCTGCTGCATGAGAGAGCTGCCAGTGTTTCGACGCAGTACTGAATCGTCCAGTCTTTTACGCGCGCGCTTTCTTGCACATACGGGAGTTACAGATCATAACTGCTTTTATTGTCCCCTAAATCAGCTGTTTGCGTGGCGTGTATTATCGCCCACAACCGCAGCATTAGGTGGGTGACCGGCTGGAATACTGGATGGGTGCATGGATGAGGGAGGAAAGAGTGAGTTCGACTGTCCCCTACGGCAAATTAGAGCATCCCTCACTATAATTAGTCTAACACTCCTTGAAACTATCATGATGAACTGAAATTTTTAGCTTGGCAGGTTGACAGATGACGAAATAACACGCTGCTCTCGGGATGGAGATTTAGGTAATAACATTACAGTTCGACCGTCGTTTCGGACGATGTCCACCGTGTGCTCCACAACAAGGCGGAGCAAGGACGGTGACTTGCGCATGAAGAAGTTTATAGTGATAGTAGAATTGCGCAGCATCTGCCGTACTCTTTCTTCATCCGCCAACTGGACCTGGTGTCAAGACATAGTCAAGAAGACCGGAGACGGGAGAAGGCGCAGGTGGATGGCACGATCAAGCCCGCACTTTGGCGTCCCACTCCACACCTCCTGGCCCACACAGAAAATGACCAGGTTTCTGACCACCTAAAACAATGGGGGACGGCAGGGGTCCCAGTGTGCGTGACGACTGTCGACAACCGGGTCCGACACCGAATCCCAAAATGTTGGCATTTATTATGGTGCGCAAGTCTGATAACGCTTTCAAAAATCCGATATGTCCCCCGTGTTGGTCAAGAGCATCTACCACGTGGCCCGTTTGGGGGGGGGGGGGTTTAACAACACACACTCACATAGAAACCCAGTCGTCCTCTTTCTACGCACATCCGATCCGCTGAGATAGAACCACGTCGTATGGCGTGTTGACGGGCGCTTAGATTCTATACAACTGCCCTTCATCCAGCAGTTCCGCCTGTCTTGCCAGCAGGTCCGGATGTGCGGGGGAGGAGATTTCGGTAGATTCTGTGTTAGTGTGATATCGCTATGAACTAATTCACGCGCAAACTATTGTTCTCTGGACACTTAGTTGTGAGGTCCACGGTGGGCATTGTCGTTCGCAACGGTCCAACTGATATATTATTCGACACAAGACCTTTCAGTACTGATCTGAAAGCCGACATTAATCATCGGTTTCAAATGCATTAGACCCAGTGGAATGCCAAGTAAGGTACACATTCCACCAGAAAGCAAAAGGATGTGCGTGTATTTTGTTTGATTTACTATTCGCCCGGCATAGTACTAATTAAAACCCCAAACATGTCTTTGGCCGATTCAGTGCTGCTGCATAAAGCAACCTGGAGTACTTGGTCTCACATCTGGCTGCCGAGGTCTCCGTCAAACATTTTGTCGTAACGAGTCATTTTAATTTCCCCATGATCCTCTCTGTGCAATGGGTTTAATGCGTTCGATATGAATCTTTTCAGGAATCGTCATGATGCAGTCATCACTATTTGAGCTCAACCCCACTGACTTCGGAGAAGTAATTGAGCAATATGCAGACATCCATGCTGTCAGAAATAGGTAAACATGGATTTATTTTCATATTCCGGACACCATATCGGCCAAGTGCCAAAACCCGGAATTGCCGAAATTTAAAATGAGGTTGCGTCAGGTCATAAGATTTTGTCCTTAGGATCGGTACGAATTTTGGCATGGACCGTCGAAACAAATGTCGTTAGCAACAGGGAATAAAGACGTAATGTTTGCATTCTGTAACATATGGTAGCATTTTATGAATACTGAATAGCTTTCCCTAATTGCGACGCACATGTCGTGTAAATAGTCAGAAAGGATGACTGGATTTCTGAAAACCCCTTCTCACCAATGTGTACAGCAGGCCTGCCCGTGCCTCCTTCTGTATGCATGGTGACTCAGATTTGGGCGAGCCCTAATTATTATTAAAAGCCAGAAATAAATGGAACAAAATGTAATCGCAGAAAGTAAAAACAAATATTTAAAATGTGCACCATCATGTGCAATAGAGTTGCCAAGTCTTTGTATGGGTAAATCAGTTACTTTTTTGCACATCCGTGGATTAATCAGTTCCTATTATGTACCAGGTTAATCCATGGTGGCAGTCTTATTGGTTCGTGCAAATGTTTGTACTAGTTCGTTGACTGACGATTCTGATGAAGGTCATGTATCTAGTGGTCCGGTTCAATGATCTCTAACATTTTTTGAACTCTGGCTCGATGAATAATTTAAAACAGCGTGAACACGCTCTCCGTTTTGTGAAGCGCATCGCGTGTCGGCCATATTTCTAATGAAAGAAGGCAGCGATAAACTCATTATCGGCGAAATTGATTACACGATCATGCACCCCGAATTTTAGAAAGTGAAGGTCTATCTTTTGAACATTTGCTGAAACACTACATAATACAATATCGTTCCATATATTTGTAACTTTGAATATTTGGAACTTGGCTATATCTGGGTCACCATGAATACCCCTGTTTCTGTTCTTTGCGGCTTTAAAATTCCACACAATATAATATGCGCACTAGGAGTGATTTACTCGACATGAGAAGCTCAACATGTTCGAATTTTAACATGTATCTATGAATTGAAATTTATCGGATTCGGAGACATGACGTCTCAAAATGTCAAATGACAGCTCGAAATACTGGCCGATTTTCTGCATTTCTGACGCTGATAACGACCGCATGCATGCCAGCTCGCAACCACTTTTCTGCAAGTTCATTCTCGTATCTAATATGGTTTCCAATGTTAAGGGCTTTTAATATTCTTACAGTCTGTCTCATGTTCTTCTGGCAAGCCTATTATCTTTCGGCTCGTACGGAAGCATGAAGCTTTCCATTAAAATATGCACGTTTTGCCAACGGGCCAGTTGACTTTTTTCACAACTCCATTACCGTCCAAGGCCGTATCTACGGAATTGACTAATTTCTTGAGGATTTTTGGGTAAGGTAGGGAGATTTCACTCTATCAACTGATAATTCATCAACTGCCGAGTGCCTAATCGCTTTTAACTTCATTCCATTGACCTTGGAGATTTGGAGTGAATCTTCCAACCGAAGCGTATTCAAGTTTGGGTTTATAATTGACAGGAAACATTGTGACTTGACCCATTAGCCTTGGCGGAATAATTGCGTAATTTTCGCATTCCGACAACAGGTAGCTGGCTGTATGTAAATATCAATTCGTGTTCCGTACTTCCAATGGCCGTAACCGCCATACGTCTAGAAAATGGTATGTGTCAGCTGGCAAGACTTGTCAAATGACGAGACACTCAAATATTCTCAATATGATTTTTCGTGTCTACTATAATTTCAAGCTTAAGGGCTTTAATTTTTTCACAAAGAATTTTTACATATGGAGTATATTTACCGGAAAAAGCGTTCTCAAATTGGATTCGAGAGTTTACGTGAGGCTTCGAGCGGTGCCTCTACTTCGGAAAGGGAAGTTGGGCCAAAATGCAGTCACCCGTTTATACATATAGATTAATTTTCCATAGTTCCCTTATTCTTGCAGGCCAAAAATCTAGGAACCCAACTGACCGATGTCATAGTCGCGGATGGGAATGGCTCGCTCTACCTGTGTGTCCTCCAGATTCCTTGTATACTTTCCCATGTACTTCTATTTTCGAACTTATGATCTTAGGCACTTTTGCTTTTATTGCCATAAACAGTGGACAATTGTAAGAAAATTATTCACACAAACATGTAGTCGATCAGCCCAAAATTCGAAATGAATGCTTGAACTGATCACCATAATCTCCAGGGAAATAAAGGGGTAATGTTCATATTTCAATAACAGGCATACATGAGTAATTTGCGACTGGCTGATCCGCCAAGGTTCTACCACTGCCGCCCGGTGAATAGCCAGACGGATAAATGGCCCATCTAATATTGCTGCAAAACGGCCAAGGAACTTTCGCGCAAATTGTGGGTTCTGCAGGATCTCCACATTAGATTTTCAACCACCGCTACTTGCCTTAAACGGAAATGTCAGAATCTATGCATATTCTCTAATGTATTAATTTACATGAGCATGATGAACTTCGTGAGAATATCTGTCTGGGTTTCGCTAATTTCGGCGATGTAATCGCGCACTATCCACATAATGCCAACAGGTAGTCAGCGGTATATAGATATGGATTAGCGCATCATACTCAAACCAATGGCATAGTCAAACGCCCAAAAACGGGTCTGTCGATTTTACGCTCTTACGGGTTTCATTTTAGAAGACTTTGTCACACAACTGGTTCCACCAGTCCTTATTGTGTGCTTTCTCATGAATAATGCGATTTCTAATCTAGGTCACGTTTAATTTCTGATAATGGACTTGTAATCTTGGAGGAAATTTCGCTCCACATGCCTCTACGTGTTTGATCGAAAAATCGACGGCAGTCCTTCACTCGAACTTTGTCCTTTTAAAGGCATAAAAAGCGTAAAATTTGTATGCCGTTTCAGGAGTCAGGTTACAGGTTTCGTCTCACTTCGCGGCCCACAAGCACACTCCGTATACGCGTCAGTTGCTAGTCTCAAGTGCCTTAAATTTCCTCGCAGTGCTCCTTGCTCGTTTAACATACATTATTCAGCACAAGCGCGTTTAGGGTATTAGCATGGAACTCTGAGCTGCAATCCATGGCAGGGTTTAGTTCTGCAGACCTACTTGATTGGTACCATATGGTTAGTCAAGTCAAACAATGTTAGTAGGCGCGACTACGCGGACTCTACTTATATCACGTGTTTGCGCTTTCCTTACTATTCTAATCCAGCGGGTGATTATGTCTGGGGAAAGTGCGTATACGCCACCCTCTGTTACATCAGGTATCAGTTAGCACGCTCTCCAGTGCGCCTGTCTCAAGCCCCGCCGGCGCCCTCTTTGTAATCTCTGTCCAGTGAGTAGGTAAGTAGGCTTGCCAACATTGGGATAGTGCTGATCTCCGCCGGTTCTACTAGAGTGGCCGTGCACTGCGAATTAAAACGCGATTCGCTCTCGGGCCTTTGAGTTGTGATCGCGTCCTCTTTATCCTCTTAATCCAACAAGCGGTTTTGTCGCCGGAGAGTGTGCACACGCCACCTTCGATTACGCCAAAGATCGGTTCACAGGCGCTTCCCTGCGCGTGCTTCGAGCTCTGCTTGCGCACTCTTCCCCTTCCTAATCCATCGAGTGACTAAGTCAGGTATGTTAACTGAAACTGTTTAAGTTAGCTAACCATCTGGCATCAACCGATTTGGGCTGCAGGACTAGACCTCGCCCGAACCATCAACACTAACGGAATGGCCGCAGAATATTCACAGTATATGGTCAGAAATTGGGCAGTTCATAAATGTTGAGTTACTTTCCGCACTATTGAGGCGGCTACCGTCTAACTGCCCGAACCGGGGTTGGCCGGTGTTCTGAAAGTGTACGGATTATCCTACAGTGTCTCCTCTCGCCAGGGGGTTAACCAGCCCTTTCATTTGCTTTGTAGCATATGTTGCAGCTTGTAACCTTTGACGTTTTGAACTTTCTCACAGTATACTTTGCGCAAGAATTCTCACGTTTTTACCAATAATTGACAGGATCTCTTGAGGAGTTATCCAACAGCACCGGTGGGCCGAATGAGTAGTACTCACATGTTGTCAACCGACAGACAACACCATGAAGGTGTTGACTGAATTCCAATCTTTTAGATCTAGGGGGACGATTAAAGACTCCAACGCTGATTAACAGCACCAGAGCAGCTATACTAAACGTTAAATAACAAAGCAATATTCATGTTGTGCTTACACACATCTGCAGTGCGCTTCATATTCCAGAAATAAGTACCAGCTTAAAGCCCAACCTAATGTTTGGCCAATTTCTTGACGCCGTATCTGACACCTGTGAGAGCCTTGTACACGGCCTTGTGTATCCAAGTATTTTTTATTTATTTGGTTTTAAAATCTTCTGTTTAAATACAAAAGTGATGATAAAAGATGCAGCTGGAGAGCTGTCGTCTTGCCGGTTAATCCTTATTTTCCCCGCCTAAGTACATCATTTCCAAACCCTAAGTCATTTTGCTTTCCTCCAAGTGGACTATGCGTACTTGAAGCCATATGTTTCACATAAGATATTTTAATTTGGCCCGACCGTTCAGATGTAACTTTAGGCTGACCTCTATTAGCTCGGCGGAACAATCACGCAACAGATCTATTCCGCCAACAGGCACAGGCCAGTGCATTCGACTTTCTGTACGCAAGACAGGCAAAACAGCTGATAACCCAGGCACATGTGTGTGGTCGTTTTTGTGCCAATTTAAATGGGTGCGACTGACTTATGTGGACGTTTAAAAAGGACATGAGAACAGGGCCCGCCTGCAACACGGGTGGCTTTCAGCCATCTTCCAGCGAAGTGAGGGTCATATTTTAGGCAAGAGTTAAGTCAGGGATTAGGTTTAAGGTTAGATTTAAAGTTAATGACAATGTTAGACAGATTTGAGGAAAGGTTAGGGTCAAAATTAGCGCAACAGTCCAGTTTTATACAGTTGTTATTGTTAGAATTAAGATGCGGGAGTGTTTTGTTCTTTCCAGAATTATGTGCAGATCCCCCTTTATTTCTAGTGTGGGCGCTCCTATATTAATGTCTTGTTTAGACGTCCACATACATCAGTCCCGCCTATAAATGAAAGATAGAAGAATGTCCTCTCATCACTGAACCCCTCTGATCCCTTGTGTGCATTCTTGCGCATACTACAGTATTTAGTCTACGGCCCTTTTAATTTTTCCACAACGGACTGAGCGCGCAAGGAGTAAGTCACTTGACTCAAGTTCTCTCAGGCTGGACCCGAAAGTTCACGCTGTGCTTTCAGCTAAACGCACTCAGCCTCAGGCAATAGACCCGTACTATTCATATCCTGCCGAAAGAAATTCAGGGTGATATGAATATTAGTGTATTTGTCGTACCATTAGATAGGGGGGATAGTCTATAATTTTCGAAACTCCATTCGTTCATTTGACCTTAATCACGAGTCAGCTGGAAAGTATCCGTCTGACAAATGAATCTTCCATCCTTCTCCACTCTGTGTCTCCTCAGAAATACTCCAGCGTCTGATCTCAAGCGCCTTCACTTTGCTTAAAATGAACTGTACGCAGCGGGAGTAAGTGTCGTTTCACAAGGCCAACGATGCTCGATCCGAGGTCTGGCACAAATTAACAGCTTGAATTCCGGCAGCTTCATGGAAATAACAGCAAACTAACCCCATGACCGGGTTCCGGCTAGAAGACCAGACAGATGATTGGCAACTGTTACTAAGCTGTTAGCCTGCAATGCTTGTTTGTCAGATTCATGCCTTAAACGCTACTGGGTGCTTCCCAATCGACTGTGTCGACCTACAGCAATTCCACTGGTTTGAACAATTTACGTCCGGTGTGAAATTTTGCATTTATCCATTGTCGGAAATTCACCATCTTTGGATGAATTGTCGCTTAAAGTCACAGTCTACTGACAGGTACTCAGCAGTATAAAATAGTGGGTGAATCGCCATGCTTGGAAAATACAGAAACTTATTTTGAGATTGCGCTCTGAGCATATTACAGTTAAGGGCATTGCATGTCACCTGCGTTTCTTCAGCCTCTCCGCTGTGCTTGATATTTGCTAATTGAAAGTTCCTTTATTTTTCGCGCAGCGACTTTGATCTCAGAGCTTAATGATCTACACATGCACGTCACATTTGGTCTGAAATCTGACGTATTTTTG
Source organism: Spirometra erinaceieuropaei (assembly GCA_902702965.1). NCBI lineage: Eukaryota > Metazoa > Platyhelminthes > Cestoda > Diphyllobothriidea > Diphyllobothriidae > Spirometra > Spirometra erinaceieuropaei. Next base: position 245,855 of record CACRXP010000527.1, on the reverse strand, counting down.
ATATTATATCCATCAGTCGCAGCAGGATATGAAAGATTAAATTCACGTTTCTCCAGTGGGAATTCAGCAGCATAACTTAATTCCCGCACAGTGCCAGACGCTCACTAGTTAAACAATCATACTGACATCATTCGAAAGTTAATAAAGACAGCATACATCACTACAGTAGCGGTTTCCCCTTATCATGTCCGAACATTCTTTTTGTGCATCAACAAAACGCAGCAAAGAAGCCAAGAGTGCAATTCTTATGAATCCTTATACTTTCGAACGGAAAGCTTTGCGGCTTTATGATCGTACACGTCTACCAACAGCACACGAAGATCGATGCTAAATAAAAGCAAAGGCCGAAATCTTCCGCTCCTTGCCCTAAACGAGGAGCACAGGACGCGTGTCATGAGCACTCAGCGTGGGTCTTGGACACCTGGTAGGCGGCCAATATCCGCCGCCTGCTTATGTTGCTCAATAGTCAGCTACCGTCAGAAATTATTTGCCGTGTAAACTATCGAGACCCAGAAGTCACTAAGAGTACCTCTCGCACCATCAAGCAAGCTTATAAGCGATCGCATGTCGTGATACACAGCCTCAAAACAGTTATCAGATGGCTTTGACAGTACACGAGCACTCAGCCAAACCAAAAGCAAAACTGCCAGAAGAGTAACTGAGCCTGGAAATCTCTCATCATCCAGAGGAACATGTAAGCGCCACACGAAGCCGCCAAAAACTACTCCCGCGCGTAAAGGAGGAGCAGTGGGAGGAGGAAACAATCAGTCTATCATGAGTGACCTAAAACACTTTTTAATCCTGGTGTTTTCCATGTCCATCCATGCAAGCACGTGTGTGTGTGTGTGTGAAAAACGTAAGATGAAAAAAACCATCCGTTCCCAGAGACCGCCTTCGTTTTTCCGCTCATGTATTTCCGCTAGATGAGGCATCGGCGAAGAGAGACTAAAATGACCATTCCAGGCTTCACATGGTTCATCAGCGGGGCCATAACCAGCCCCAGATTTACAACACCTGGGTTTCGAACCCAGGGTCCTTAGTCACTGAACCGAACGGTATGCTATTGTGTCACAAGCCGTTTGTCCTGTCGATTGTGATCGGAAATATAATTTGTGTCGTAAGCGTGTTCATCGATCGCGTTAGGTGCCGGCGATAACGGCACAGCTTTTACTCCAGATAGCATGTGACAGGTCATCGGGCCCGTATCTTCAGCGCAGAATGCCTGACTCAATGACTAAACATTCCGGACTGGAGATCCAGATGTTCCAAACCTGAGATTGAGTATTGTCGACAGATGATGGCTGATAAACCGGAGGTGATAAGTCCAGTGTGCATTTTCTTTGTCGGCACATGATGGCCATTTAACTAAATCAGTCTCTAGACTGAGCCTCAAGGGTTGAAGGGATGTGTATGCCTTGGTATCCGACCGGTGGACGCAAATCCAACATACATATCCAATTATCAAGCAATTCGCACTAACGCAACAGGGACAGTTAAAAGCCCAGATTCCGATTTGTCTGCTTGTGTTAGTGCATGGGGTTTGTGTTTACCATTATGTCTCACTTCCTTTGTTTCCTGCTCTCAAGAACTTTTAACATCATTGTAATTGGTAGTGCGTGCTTGGAGTAATTTCCTCGTCAAAATGTATCTCACTTTTCGTCCCTAATTTTACGCAAATATTCGGCCTAAAATTCCTCAGGTGCAACGAAATAATCGCGTAATATTCGCATTCTCAAGAGGACAGCTAACGCTTCTAAATATTAATTGTTTTCTATCCTTCCCGCAAGCACTTTGGATTGAATGTCAGGCACACGTCTGTCCGATTTCGCGACATTGCATTAGGTAGCTGCAAGGGGTTTATTTACGCCAATGTGTCTCCGAGCGTTCTACAGGTATTGTGCTGTATACGCTTGTATTTATATTTTTATGCGCTCCCAACTTCCTGACCGTCTAAATTGCACTCCTGGGCACCGACGCTTTCTATCTAGGATCAAAACATGAGGCGGATGTGTTGGATGACGTTTATCCGCTATAGTTGAATAATTGCATAATATTAACATATATATGAGTGTGTGCATGTCGATTTACCTTTCGCTCAGCACGAACACTAGCTAAGGCCAGAGACAGCTATTTGGCTGATTTTGTGCCTGTGTCCAGAAAACCGTCGCTTTCTATGCCGTTACTGTCTTCTTTTTCTCAACTTTGATTTAACAGTATTTTTCCGTACTTTGGTTCAAATATATGAGACTGGTAGTCATCTGGTGAATGCCTCCTCCTTTGCTCGGGAAATCCTGCTTGGACATTCAGCATACTGCATCACAACTGATGGATTACATACATTGCAGTAGGCTGGGTGGATAACTCGACCCAAAATTAATAGGCTTTCGACTCCCGGTGAGGGCTCACATCTTGGATGGTTCAGAAGTTGGTATTATAAAGTCTGGTCCTTACTGTCATGGGTTGGAATGCCAGAGAGACAGTGATTTTTTTCGTAATAAGATCAAGTGTGTTGGTAAGATCGCATTTGGTAGCCAGGCACTGTACGTTGATACTGTTGACGTACTTACTTGTTATCAGTGGGTGTGATTAACTTGCCTAGGGAACTGGTTATCAGTAGGTGGGCTTCGACTGCGTGAGGTAGGTCGGCCGTTCCAGTCAGGCTGTTGGGTTTAGTGGGGGTTACGGTTAGACGTAAGTTACGTTTTAGGATTAGGACTTGCATTATAGGGTCCGGCTTCTGTAGTAGGGTTAAGGTTTAGGTTTACGGTTATGGTTTGGCTTTAAGGTTTGGGTTCGGCTTCAGGGGTAGAGTTACCGGTTAACGATTAATGGTTAACGGCTAAGGTTAAGTTTAAGATTAAGGCTGGAATAAAGGTAAGAATTAAGGTAAAGATTAACGTTAAAGTTATGGTTAAAGCTAAAGTTGGAGTTAAGGTCATGGCTAAGGTTAGGGTTATGGTTAGGGTTAAGTTAAGGATTTAGGTTTAGGTTGGGCTTAAGGTTTAAAGTAGGATTAAGATTAGGGTTATCCTATCAATATTTAACTCTTTCATTCTCCGGAGGCTGGCCGTTTTCCGCGGGATCTTTTTCAATTTCTGCCATTGCTCTGCCTTACTAAAACTTCCCAACACTTTTTTCGTTTTCTTTATTTTTTCCCTGAAACTCCAGCATTCGCCCAGCAGCATTTCCACTTACCCCATGCATATATCCTCCTTTCCCACCATTCCCGTAAGACAGGGTTCCCGTTGTCTGCCTCCCCATTCCTGGCTTAAAACTGCTGTCTAACCAGTGTGTTTTTAAAAATTCTGTAAGACCAGACAATTACATGCTTGCACCCAAGCACTCGGTCTATACTCGCGCACTCATGATGGGGAAAACAAGTGAACTCTAGTTTGACGATGGGGGGAATGCACATGGTAAGTTTGAGGTTTCCACTACTGAGATGATTTCATCATGACCAATTTAAGAAACACCATGGAATCAGCCATAATCCCCTCCGGGCTTCTAGCCGGTAATTGAGTCCTATAAGTTTAAATTAATATTTATTTTTTACTGGCCGTTAAAAATATTTGATAACTATACGTGCATTCAGCTGCATCAGATAGATTGTAGTCGAGGACTTGACTTTAACTTAAGAACCCAAGGTTTAAGGTCTTTCACTGAAGAATTTCCTCAAAAATCTCCTAGTTGCCTTGAGAAACCACGATTCGAATCTGAAGCATACTTTAAGAAGTACATGAGGAAGGCTGTGGAACCCACTACTAGACTAAACCCCTCTCTTCAAGGTTTTTCTTAAAACCAACTCTTTTGCCTAGCCCCTATGTATCTGTCATGCCTAAGTTGGATGCCTCGCTGACAGGTTTATAGTCCGCCGTTAAATGACTTTGTCATGCATTTGACCCTATTTCATGTCAGCTTCTTTACATGTTTTGCATCTGGAGAATTTTTCTGATTCACACATTCGTGATCCTTATTCCCGTTTGGGATTTTCTTTTAAATCTTTTTTCATCCAGATTGCATTCTTGAAAATTTAGCTTTCATCAATCTTAGGCTTCGCAGAACAAAATAAGAGCGCCTACGCTTTCTTGAGAAAGACATAAGTTGTGGTAGTCGTGCTTGGGAATGACTCCGGACAAATTCGCCTTAGCATTGAGGCATACTTTTCTTGCTCCACGGATGGAATGCTACGCTATTGGTCATCAGCACCACATCAAGTTTCCGTCCAGTCTAGGGAATTGGGCAGCTTTCTCTGTAACTTCTTCATTAAACTGTCGACACTGCTTACTTTGTTTTGTCCTTAATTGGACGGAGGTTTAGGGGAAGCCGACCATCACGCTCAGAACCTAACTTCTGCGACAAGCACTGTGTGACATACGGGAAAGCTGTAGGATTAAGCTTTGCAAAGGATACAGACACACTGCAGTCAAACTAGAAGAAAAAGCGCATTATGCGTGACATACGTCATAACTGTTGACTTAAAATATTTCTCAGGAATAATTCGCGTTCACCATATGGAAGCCGACTATGGAATCCCCTTCACCATACTTGAAACTTTTACAGAGTGAATCCAGAGTGGATACTGATAAATTGCTGCATTTTTTTTATCTCCTCGAAAATGAATACGCAATTCTGAAGGTCATCCTTGAGAAAAACAGTTTGGACTCTCTTCAGAGGACAGTGGACTGAAATCCACCGGCCACCACGGAGCAGCCACATTATATTTACAACCTGCCAACGGGCAGTGAATAATTAATAAATACTGAATAAGTAGCCATTTAGAGAACACATGCACTATGTAAAAATCCAACACATCAGTGTGTGCCCCAGCATTCCCAATGAACTTTCAATCGTATGAACTCCAATCTTTAGACTGTTTTTTAAAATTTCCTCGGGACTGAATGTGCAAACTTATAGTATATGTTTAAGAACAGATCTTTTATTCTTGCTTCAAAAGTTGATATAGATACTGGAGTTGAAATCCAGCAACCAGCTCTGAGTAAATGCTTAAGATTCATAGGCTGCCTATGCGGTAAGTGTTGCCTGGTACTTCGACTTCTGCACCGTACCTAGTGATTACTTGTCCCGACTTACTGCATCACGCCATAAACGAGCTAATTTCTAAATCAGAAGGACAATCTACTGGAATTTAGTAAAACAGACCTCTAGATGACTCGGATGTATCTGTCCTCCTCTTGCGTACAGAACCTTGGAAATTCATCTCCTAGACATACACCTAGATTTTTGCTATATTTAAGGACCTTTAAACGTTTTTCTTTATGCTGATTCCATAGCACTATCGGTCTTATTCACTCTACAATTGTAAGCATTGACGATCGCAACCCACAGAACAACGACTTCATGGATTGATGATAGGGGTGTTGGGCCTCTACCGACAGGCCACGAGTTCGAGCCCCGGGCCCTGCATGCCTCGGAGTCGGGTATGTCTGACTGAGGAAGGTCAACAAGCCAGGAAGCGCCAACTAGTAATCCCATCTTGCTTATACTGTGCGCCGCTGTGCGGCTGTTGGCGGGGCTCGAGAAAGTGACAGCCCAAAGGCACATCGGGGCAAGTGATTTCCGTAACGCGACCGGTGTGCGCCCCTCTGCCACTGACTCATTTAACTCTGACGCCGATTCATTGAACTAGTTGGAGTATCCGGACAACCGTGGC
>CACRXP010000527.1:217635-238119 GCA_902702965.1 Spirometra erinaceieuropaei | reverse complement strand
CGAGCCGGTCAGATCTCTGTTACCAGAAGTGGACGCACTGGCTGACAGAGCTAGAGCACCCCGTCAGCGCGCGTCACACTCGCGACCTGGTCGCCCATCCGCGAACACCATAATTACACGCACATGCGGTTCTGATCACACGCTTGCGAGGCAATGAAATTGGTGAGTCATTGTCTTCTGACTCCCAGTGCACCAGCCAGCTAGTTGAATCAAAAACATACAGTACATGGGCTAACTCATGAAATGTCAACCAAAATTCCGAAATGCGTTTTCATTTCGAAAAGATTAACTAAAGAGAGCTGTTAAACTTATCGGCCTGCAGTATAATTCTATAATAGTTCAGTTTTGTCAGGATGCTGGCTTTCGAACGAACTTCATTCCAGCTGCATACAAAAACTATGCTCTGTAAAAAATGACTACTTAAATAGCATGCATTTTTCTAATTGATTTTAGATGCTCTTAAAAGTCTAATTATATTTCAAGGAAAACGCTCATAAAATACTCATTAGTTTGATCATTCGGTAGAAAATTACGTTTTCTTCCAAGTTTGTACTCCGAGGAAGGGTAATATTCGGTTTTCAAAAACTTTTCCGATTCCCGAATAATTTTGAACCCGCTCTGCCGTTACACTTAGATTTGGGGTTTATAAATTACAAGCCATGTACTTTCCGCGTACGTAAAACCAGACATTTCTCTACGGTATTGAGAGGAGACCATACGGGTTTCATAAAATTTAGCATTGGATTTGATCCACATTGCTAAGTTTACAAGATACATTTATAAATGCAGAGACATGACGATTTATAACCGGCCATTTCACAGTATTTCACACTCCCACAATTAGAAGCATTTTAAAGACCGACTTATGTCCCTCCTACGAGCATAAAATTGGAAAAAGACGTAGTGTTCTACCGAATGAGCGGAAGAATGAATCCTTTTAATTTTCTTCCATGAAATACAATCGAAAATCGATGGGAAAATTACACGCTACTCAAGTAGTCATTTTTAACAGAGTGGTTTTTGTATGCAGCCGAAAGGAAGTTCATTCGAAGCCAACATTCTGAGGTAGCTGAATTATTATAGAATTATAATGTAGACTGATTAGTTTTACAACCCCACTTAATTGATCTTTTCGAAACGAAAACGCATTTCGGAATTGCGGTTGACATTTTACGAGTTAGCCTACCTACTGTACAACTGGGGCTGACTACGTGACTGGCTGGTTGGTCGATAATTTTTACTGCTGGTTGATCCTTATTTGATGTCCACCGACTAGTTGTGCATGTGCTCATATGCAGTCCTAATAGGTGATTTAACAGCGAAGTATTCAGGTTCCCTAGTAAGCCTCTCATGTACGACCACACTCTTGAGGTGTCATCTCATTGGAAACCGCGGTAGCAAAATCGAGCATCTCTCGACTCATCTTTGATTTAAACGTTTTCTTATCCAAACCTTTTTTGTTTTTTTTCTGGCTGAACAATCAGATAGTATTCTGTAATTATGCAAAAAACAAGAACGCAATTTGAGCATAACAGATTACACAGTCCAAATCCGAATTTGGCGGTTGATATAGGATCAGGCCCAAACTGCTCCCCCGGCTCATGCGCTTATCATCCGATTCAGTGTCCATAAGTGCATTTGGTACGTCCTAGGTGACGGCATGACTAAGCAACCTTACCTTTTGCGTGAATAATGTTTTACTCAAAGAGACTACTTTTAATCATTTGTCACTTAAACGACGAGCCCGCATTCCTGGTCTATCCCAAAATGTGGCCTTGATAATCCGCCTTAGGCAACCTAAAAAGCTATAATAACCTTCATTTTCTGCTGATGACCAAGTACCCATGCTTCACGTTTGTTCAAAGCAAAATCGGTATAGTATTCCACATTTACATATGATGAGCTGGCGCAGGTTTCAGAATGGGTAGGATCTTGGACTAACACAGGTGGTTTGTTCAGCTCAAGGAACAGTCAGCGCTACGTACTGTCTATTGGCCTTTTTTGAATAGACGAATACTTGCGTCTCAAAAGCTATGCAACTCCTATCCGACCAATGCCTATTTGCACGACATTCCTATCCATGATATCGACGGAAAATAGCTCTCAAAGTTGACTGCAGAGTTGTTTTACATTTATACAGTCAAGAAATGGCCTATTTGCCCAAACAAACGGAAAGACCATGGCGCGCTTACTGGTGTATACCCACCAGACATGTGGCTAGTGTAGCTTCCGTCAGGGCAACGATAACATAACGGAGGTAGTGTTAGTCACCACGTGCTTACGTGGTTTCTTTTCTAGGTATCAAATTTAAACAAAGAATCAAATTTGTTCATATTTTTCTGCGCCATTCTCCAGATCTTTGTTTTAAAAATTGCAGTCTGGGTTAACAAAGAATGAACAGCATCCTTAACTTGACTTATGTCGCTTACGGGATACATACTACCCGCTGCGTCTATAGCCGTCATAGGCATTCGCCGAGTGAACAATGATCATAATAGAAGGGTCGCTGACAAAGAAGAGTGGTATAATGACGGTCGTCAACACATTACAACAAACTGCTGGTTTACAAAGCGTGGTATTAGAAAACGGATCACTTTGTCCGACGCTGTCCTTTCGAACCACATGCTCACTATTCTCTCGGTTGTGTTTGGGAATATTAACTGTTTAGTGTAGCGGGGCGTGCGCTGATCAAGTTATGGGATGTGTTCGCTTCGTTGCGCCTTCCATCTTAATATGGAGACCTCGTAGACGGTCGCAGATTAACTGCTTATCATGCAGTCAATGGTGCTGTGTTGCCGTTAGCGTTTACAATGCCTTTGAGACAGGTGGTCTTATCGAGCTTACAAATACGTGTATAAGGTCAGCTGAATGCAAGATCCTTTTCCTCAAACTAGTGTCTGCATTTGCTACTTCTGACCCGGAGTCAGTCGTTCGGCGACTCATCGCTAGCTATCATTTGAAAACACGTGAGGACCCTGTCGCAGCTGCATATTCCAACGAATATTAACAAGGACAGTTTGCTTAGTCCACAACGCTAGGACAAGGCCCCAGACTTGCGATTTCCCCATATTTAGCATTTCGTTTTGTCCGGCGTTACCATTGCAGAGGCGCACCGTCAGCGCTTTTAAAAATCTCGACTGTTGACCAAAGCAGCTATCACATCACAGATCTGCGTTAAAGTTAATATCGAAAATCGAAAGTTAACGGCGCCATGTCAGCCAGGTCAGGAATCGTCCAGTGGAAGTAACTCCAAACACACTTATACTTCAGAGGCGGGAAAGGATGTAATCACACAAATGGCAGCTACATTATTAATTTCCTGTGCACTCACCACCTTCATTTATAACGGTCACTGGAGAGTGATTTGAGTGTGAATCCAAAACTTCAGACGACGATATTTCTTGTTACCGCGATCGCATTTACTTGTGAATAGTTTCTTAAAAGTAGCTTCTTTACTTTTACTGTTATTCATGCCTAATAAAAGTGCAAGTCGCAAGCGTATTCTATTTGTGCCAGAGAATGCGCAAATTCGCTCACATACACTATGCTGGTCGTCGGCCTCAGGTTTCATAGTACGTGCTTTATAGTAAACATTACAGATTCTGAAAAACCTTTCTGTTACGATTGTTTAAAAGCTGAATTCCTATTTGTTGATGACGTAGACATAAGAGGCGACCGAAGAACACATAGTTTCACTATCTCCAATAGTGGATTCGCAATATTTTAAACCGTGCAAAGATGACAATATATCAAGCGAGAATTTTGAAATGTCTAATAAAACAAAAAATGGAAATGAGAGATTTTTAGATCTGCTGAAAAGAACTGTGGATGATTAGCACGTTCACTGTCATTTCGGGTCTGACCATAAAAAATCCTGTCCTGTGACTAAACTCCATGTCTTGCACTAAATCATTTCCAAAATTACTACTTTGACCAGAACGCCTTTCTGCATATGGATAAAAGTAAGTGCAATTGAATTTTTTATTAGATATTGAATCGGTGGTCCGTCGATTCAAATGGAAGAAGGGGGATTAACTGATATGTTAGGTGGGCACAAACTGATTCGCGGTACTTTCTACTGTCTTACCTTCGGACACAATGATCAGTTGTGTACCTGAGTTAAATGGCATTTCAGCCCTTCTGAGCGAAGAAATTCCTAACTTCCGCACCAGCACTGAATTGTGCGCGAAATTGCTTAATTTAGTTATCTTTGCTACTTCTCCCCCAATACCATCCCGTCCTATGCACTGTCTTCCTAAAAAAGACAAACTCTAAACTTTCGAAGGTGAACTTAGGCCTAGTGGCTGACAAGAATGGACAACTTGATACAGGGACGTTCACCGATCGTTTCTACTCAAATCACTCGTTCCGTTGTGTCTTACGAGCTCTCTCTCTCGAACCCAACCAGCGGCCGCACGGCGGCGCATGATTTGGGCAGAATGGTATTACCGAAAAACACAAGGGAGACTGAAATGGCTATTTCTGGCTTATTAACTGTCGTCAGTCAGTCATACCCAACCACGAGATGTGAAACACCTGGGGCTCGATCTAATACCATTCTGCCTATATCATGCGCCGCTGTGCGGCTGTTGGTTGGAGTCGAAAGGGATCTCGCAAGGCACAACGTGACGGGTGAGTTGCGTAGAAACTATCGGTGAGCGCCCCTCTAACATTGTATATTTTCGATCTCAACCGACAGGACAACGATCCCGTGGCGTTGGACTTCTAATTAACAGGTCGAGGGATCGAGTCCCAGGATAATAAGCCAGAAATGGCCGTTCCAGCCTCCCGTATCTTTGTCGGTAATAATATTCTGCCAAATGACCAACTTGTTTTTGCGCGTTACATACGATCAAGATCTCCACTCTACAGGATACGGGCCACGGATGTCATTTGGGTAAGAATATCCTAAAAATCACGCAAGTTAGGAACCACTGATGCTTGCCCGAATCACCAGGCAACCTTCGAAGCGCACCAGATGTGTTATTGTGAGAAATTCTCTTATATGCCTTGCAGTATCAGTTTCGATCCGTCTTTCCCTTCGTCCAGTCACCAGTAGAGTATATGAGACTTCCCTTCGTCTGGCGATGAGGTCGGACGCGCTGCCTGTCGTAGCGTGTAGGCTTTTATCTCTCTGTGTCTCAATATCGTAGTATTAATGCTATTGTGATTACATTCTAACTCAAGTGATAGCGTGCCACGCTGGTCATCTTTATCGGGGGGTTTTTGCTGACTTACTGACAAGTAACCAGACCTTCCGTCAAATGACAAGCAGGACAATTTCTAGGTGACTGCTTCGGGTAATGGATCCCGTTCTACAGGAGTTTAAGAAAACTTTTCCATAACGAAGTTGAAAATGCTACACGGTTGGGGCCTTTAAATTACCACAGGAGTCCGTCATCGGAGACAAGGAGGGCAACGGTAAGTATGCACCAGCGACAACTTCCGTTAGCCAGTCGTAGACGAACATGTGCTATCTTAACAAAGACCGCAAAGCTTAGCATGGGCACAGAAAATCATTTAAGAGGTTAAGTGAGCTCTCGTCAGGAGCGCAGCCTGCCAAAAGATCCTGGTCAAACTTTTAGGTATCCCAGTCGATCAGCCTCGTTCCCGCAAAAGAAATTCAGTAATCAGTGCTCAGGGTATTGGTAATCACTTGCGGCAACAGATAAACCCTATTTACTGACCACCTGGATATGGGTATATTCAGGGCGGCGGACGAAGATATTTATGATGTAGGTAATGTAAAATTGCACTTACGCGCAGTTGGCGCTGTCAGAGTAAGAACAGGCACTTCCAATGCGTTCTTATACAGATAACAGCAAACTGCAGTGATGCAGTGCAAAATGAATGCACTTACATCGTGAATCTCTGAGCTAGTTCAAGGTAAGCACTCTCTAAAGTGATGTCATATTGACTTTTGAAGGCAGCGAAGCATCAAAGGTTACAAATTCGTTTAGAAGTAAATTCTGTTGGCGACCTGTTCGTTGGTTAAACGGGAAATTCCGTTGATCAAGGGAGGTACAGTAGATGTGTTAACTCATGAAATGTCAACCAAAATTTTAAAAGGCGTTCTCGTTTCGAAAAGATAAATTAAGTAGTGTTGTAAAAGTAATAATGAAGCAGCATAAATCTATAATGATCCAGATACCTCAAGGTGTCGGCTTTCGAAAGAACGTATTTTCGGCTGCATGCAAAATCTAAACTCTGCGAAAAATGACTGCTTAATTAGCATGCAATTTTCTCATTGATTTTCGATGCCCTTGAAAATTTAATAATGTTTCATGGAAAACATGCATAAAAATATTAATTCTTTTACTTACTCGGTAGAGAATCACGTCTTCTGTCAATTTAATACTCAAAAGAAGAGTAAAATTCAAGTTAAAAAAAGTTTATTATTGTGAGATTTTTTAATACCGTTAAATGGCCATTCATGAAACGTCATGTATCTGAATTTAGGCATGTGGCTTGTAAAGTTAACAATATTGCTCAAATTCACGGCCTAATTTTATGAACCTCATGTAGTCTTCTTTTTAACACCATAGAGAAATGCATGGTTTTCCGTACACGGAAAATATGCAGCTTGTAGTTTAGAAACCCTGAATGCAAGTGTAACAGCCGGTCGAAATCAAAATCATTCGGAAATTAGAAAGGTTTTTTAAAACCGAATTATACTCTTATTTTGAGTTTGAAATTAGAAGAAGACGTGATTTTCTACCGAGTGAGTAAGAGAATGAATATTTTTATGCATGTTTTCCATGAAACATTATTAAATTTTCAAGGGCATCGAAAATCAATGAGAAAATTGCATGCTACTTAAGCAGTCATTTTTTGCAGAGATTAGATTTTGCATGCAGCCGAAAATACGTTCTTTCGAAAGCCGACACCCTGAGGTAACTGGATCATTATAGATTTATGCTGCTTCATTATTACTTTTACAACACTACTTAATTTATCTTTTCGAAACGAGAACGCATTTCGAAATTTTGGTTGAAATTTCAAGAGTTAGCACATCTACCGTATATTCGTATTTGACTTTGCACGCCTGGTAGCACAGGTGAGTTTTGTTTGCAAACTGGATAACGTAGACGTGTAGACATGATTCCGAACCTGATAGGTTCAAAGGATCCAATGATAAGTCCGACTTAGACAAGAAATCTGACAGGCAGTATTGGAATGTCTGTCAAATTGCGGTTGGTCGTTGGTAGGCAGTAATTGACTGTGCGCGTTTGCCTCGAGTCTGCGCAACATCGATACACAATGTCGCACTTTTGTCTCCAGCACGCTCTCGAGGTATACTTATTATTTTCAAAGTTTCGGTGAGATCCGTTATTCAGTTCTACTTAAGTGTTTATGCAAAACAGAGGTTTGTGGAAGCCTGGATTTGGCAGGCTTCGAGCGCTCGTTTTCTATGACCTGAACGACCAGACATTCAAAACCGACTCCGTCTATAGCCACAAATTAGGTCAGACGAACTTTCAGTCGATACAAGACTTTCGTCAACATTTTTAGAAACAGATAGCGACAGACGAATTCGTTTTTTTTGAAATCACAAATGCAACATTTTCAGCAAAAAAATTGGCACTATTCACTATGGGCAGTAAATAAGTTAATAGATTATTCCAGAGTCAAAACATGTAACACAAAAGGAAAGAATATTATGAGGACATTTCGAGTTATACGGTAATGGCGTTCTTCTAATGGAAATCCAGTGTGGGACAAGCTTTTGCTTTTTTGTCTTATAAATCTAAGATCCGAGGAATCCAAAGTTCAAATGGCCAACGAAACGCCCAACAATTAACAGTGCAGAACGTTTTTCCTCTGTTAGTTGAAATATCCTTTTAGGACGACTACAAGTTAATCCACAAATAACCGTCGCCCTCGCAGTCGTCGTAATGTGCGATTTTGAAATCAGTCAATTATAAAAAAAACGGAATTTTACTTTTAATAATTGCATTTAAACCAGAATTTCGCACACTACGTCATCGAGTCTGACTATTTCTCGAGCGCATGCATGAAATCTCGGCAACGTTTCTGTTAATCCTGCAAGAAACAATACTGCGCGATAGAGAAATAACAGATAGCATAATAATGTTTCGTCTTCATCGGAACACATGCGTGAAGAATGGGGAAATAACATTGTCCATACCAAAGATTTGCCATCTTTTCATAATAGTAGGAAGTTGCGTATGGGTGCACAAGACATGATAACCGAAGCCCTACTGCACGCGAATAGGAAAGGATAGGCCTATTTAAATTACATTTTTGTTGTATATAATTAGTGTCGTAAAACACAGTGACAAATCAGCCCCGTTAAATAGTGCCGTGAAAGGAACGATGGCACGCAATTTGGAAACGATTAAAAACTTAGCATATTTCAAGTTATGACGTGTAAAGTAAGGAAGCTTTTGACGTGCTTAATCGCATTAATAAATAGCACTCTGTCCTTTTCCTGATCAAGCATAAATTGTTATTCTAACCTACTTTGATGCCATCTGAAATTCACAGTTACCTTCATATTAGAACTGTAGTTGTCTGCCGACCCAGTTTTAGAACTGGTATCGAATACAATAGAGTGCAGAAAAAATCTCTGAGGAGGGCGCACCCAAAACAAAACAAGTCCTTGCGTCTTTCAAGTAGTGTAAGTAAATTTCCATATGAAAATTAATTCATCAGAAATTTATCTTGATTAACTAGACCACTCTTCTGTATGTTTCGAAGGTATCATTTTGAAAGGGAAACACGACTGGTTCGATGTCGTCCGGCATGCTACTTTCGCAGCATCACGTGTTTTTGACGGGCAATTGTCAGGTGCAATCCTCAGAATGAGATACCATGCTAAGCATTTTGTCCAAGGGAAGACTGGAACAGTAAAAGAAATAACCAGGAAGCAATAGTTCCAGGTAAACGTTTCACTATTTGGGAGAAATCAAGAATTCCGGTCGACGATTTAAAAAGAAAGAAGAAGTGTGATGTAGATTACATAGTTAAGAAACACGGGGGCTGACACACGCTGCCGATGAGCCATTAAAAATAAAGCCTGTGATTCATATGGTCGGTGCTCCATTTAAATATTACAGAAAAGTAGGTCGTCGAGGTCTGACACGACAAAAAATCTAATTAAAGAGTAAGAAGATGGAAGGCTGCAGGATATGTGAAGGTTATGGCGCGAAAGATAGGCAGTATGTGGCCTAAAGAGATGAGTTATGCTGCAAGCATAAAGGAAAACACCGTAAACGTGATACATGATCTGGTTGACTGCGGCATAACTCTGTGTGCACGCGATCCTTAAGGCATCATATGACCCAGGGTGCCATTATGGACCATCTAAAATGGAGCTGATATACTGCAAACAAAAGCACAAGAATTCAAGAAAAAAGTTGGCGAGCATACGTAAGCTTTCGATAAATTCTTTTCAGGCCTGTAGACTTATATTGCAATCGAAATGATTAATAGGGAAATGCGGACAAACCAGCCGAGACCACTTCTAAGTGTAGTTACTCCTTAACATGTTCCTGCGTGCCAGAATATATTGATCGCGCGAACCGGCTTTTATCCAAACAATTAAGAGAACACCTTCCAGCATGGTTAGGGAAGGGCCAAATTAAGAATGTCAACAGCTCTATCCTCGCCCACATGATAGACACAGGTCACTACGTAGATGCCGGACAGGCGTTCCGAGTGATTTACAAGGTCCCGCCAAGCTATCAAAAATCACTTGGACGGCGTCTGCGGGCAACTGCAGAGGCGGCTGCAATCAGGCTATGCAAAACAGTTCTGTGCGCACAAAAGAACTTCGTACAGGCCCCGCAGTTATCATGGGTCAAAGCCACCATGCCAGCCACCTGCGCTTAAGTACCCGTCCTAGTGACCACCATTTCCTACGCCCGAAACTGACGATAATTTTATTTTTCACCTCACCAACCCAGCCCCTCCCCCAAACCCCCAGCTACGGAATAAAGTTTGTTTGCCGAAATTTTCTTATTAATAATCTCCATAGCAATATAAATGTACAAGCCTAAAGAGAATTTATGGAAGGCCTACTTATGCTCGCCTAATTGTCTTTTAAATTTTTGATTGGGAATTTTCGCAACTCTGGAAGTACAAGAGCTGAAGTGGGATCTTGTCTGTCCTTTACTTTGAATCCACCTATTAGAGAGTCAAAAAATACATTCGCCGTTATCTCTTTTGAATGATCAAACAGGGTTGGTTGAGGATTAGCTTAAATCTTTTGTTAACAATACAAAAGAGATGACCAAACTGCTTCCAGATGATTACGCCCCCAAAAAATCAAAAACTTACGAGTCGCCTTTATCTAAGACCTGACTTCGCGAACAGGAGGCGTTTCCTGTTTCCACACAGTAAAGCTTTCAATGTCAAAAGTCCCGTTAATGGAAAAATCATTATTTTGGTCAAAACAACAACATTTGTTGCAATTATCCAAAGTGAGGCAGATTCGAAATGCAAATGTAATCTTCTATCTTCAATAATATTTATCACTGAATTCTCAGCGAAGCGGATGGCGAACATCAATTCCGCCGGTTGAATCAAGGAAAAAAGAATCGACCATTGGCGTGCACTCTAGACAATAATTAAATTTTAATTAAAACACCACTAATATTTACCTCAGCCCAGTTTTCTCAACCGTAATCTAGCATCCACTTAAAAACAAATTTTACCATCCTTTATGGAGAACCAGACGGAATGATTCACATTCTACTCGCTTTTCCCGCTAGTTACATCTAACTATCTTTGGCCCATCTTAATGTACTACCCCTCAATGTGCGGTTTCTTGTGATTGCTGCCTAACCTTTCACAAACAGGACAGTTAAAGACCACATAGAAATTGCAGTGTAGCCTCGCAATTAAATTTCCGGAAAAATTCTTGGATAAAAAAGGTGTGAGCGCCTTGCGTGTTCTTTCGAAATCATACTTACGTGACAGTGTGTCATAGTATGCAGCAACAGCGCACTGAATAGCTCCCAGCTGCTGCCGGTTATATTTCTAACTAACGACATACTTGCAATTATGTTGCATGTCGGACAGTCGTATTGTTGGCTCCTTCAACGTGTCATTACCCATTAACTACTACGGTGACACTTATCGCCTTAATGTAGAAGTGACCCCGTGCAGTAATTTAATAACTTGCATCCTTAAAGTAGTCAGCTATTTTATAACATTCAACTTTGCACTGGAAGTTGAAAATACGAAAGAACCTTCGGTTTTGCTTTCATCTGTGTGAATTAGGCTCAGCGCATTTGTTCGACCTACGCTAAATAAACCATAATACTGTACATATCATCGTTTATTTGGATCTGACCATAACATAAGCTCTCACTTCTAGCTGAAGCAAACATCAGCGAACAACAATGTCCAACAAAAGGGCATGTGACCTCCAATAAAAAACATTTAACGCAAGCCCAAATCTTCATTTGAAAGGCATTTCATAAAATAAGCCTGGTTTTGGTTTTCGTGTAGGCGCTTGAAGTTGATTCATTTGCGCGGCCTACTAACCACTAGAATTCCGGTCGCTCCCGACTCATTTGATTCCAAGTTATACAACAGAATTAGGCATGAGATTAGCCCAAGTGTCCTTTTCCCAATTCCTGAATGTCAGGCCATTTCTTTTGCTTGGAGTATGCGCTGCAATTAAAGAAAATGTTTTGATATCTTCAACACTGAAAAATACATATTGGGAGCCTGTGTAAGATCAGATGAGAGGCAGCATACTATAAAAAAATGCGTAGAAATTATCCGACCCCCAAGTAGCAGGCCTTTTAGATGCTTTTTACTCTAGTCCTATTGATTCAGAAGTGCTCAAAAACGTCTAGATCACATCGCTTCGATTAGCGTTCCCTGTGCCATTTTGCAGTTAAGCACACTGTCAATGAACCACTTTATACGTAAACACGGTTCTACATTACTACACTTACAGCCACATATCACCAAACGTACATTTGGCAAAAGCATCAAATTGCGCGCGAGCAAAATGAAAGATTAAAAAATGTCAGGTGAGACGGTAAACTCTGTAGATTAATCTAATCAGATGAAGTAGTTTACTGCTAATGCCAAAAGTGCACCAACAGCGCGACAAAGGGTCCAGTGTTGTTATTAAGCAAAGAGAGTTTTGTTACTGTCAAGGGCAGTAGTAATGATGTTATAAAACCAAGCACGGTTTCGTATATTATTATTGTTGCAAACATCTTCTAACGCTTAGTTAACGCTTTACAGCAGACGAAAATCCGCAGATCTTTCGCCAATCTTCCCTGCTGTGCTCTTAACACGGCATCTTATAATAAAGTCATCATTTTCGGGCCGTTTTTCGATGATAAACCTCCAGAGTCCTCGTGATGCTGGACTATAAACTACAAGGACCTAAGTGCCAATTTCGAGTTGTCGAGGCTTATTAATGTCTCAATATTTGGCCTGCAACAAGTGTGGGTACGAGTTGGATGGCCGGCGCAGTCGAAAGCTACCCTCAGTTTTCCCGCCTATACCAGAGTTAGTACGGATTGATGGGGTAAATGTCAAATTTTTCCCGGAACGACGGTGGGTTTTAATGAAACAGGCTCTTCATAACCCTTATTTGCATACTCAGACATTGTCAGAACGTATGCTTTCCTATACTCGGGGTTTAACGGAAATCTGCTTTTAAAGACATATAAAAGCCTATGAGCTGCGAGTTCGCTCCTTCGAAAACAGTAGACGATTTTCCCTTCAATGAAAAGGAAGTTCTAAGTAGCCTTGATTAGAATGCGCATGGGAATTGAACAGTACAAATATCCTTTTATGCCTCACTGGATGCGCGTTAACAAAGACGTAGCCTCATCAATCTCAAAGAGCAACTTATGTTCGGACCTCCCTATGACGGAGCTTTTCTCGTTCAAAAATCGATACTTGCTCCTTCATAATCCTTCCAAGTTACTAAACCGATGACTACTCAACCAATAGAGTCCGAAAGGCATAGGGATCTTCCCGTACGGCGCTTTGATGACCGAGTACTCTGTCAGCAGCAGGTACTCATATCTTCGTTCCATCGACAAAGTGTTTTCGACGTTGCCTAAATGGGGGACCTCAGCAAACTCGCAAAAAAGGTACTGTATCATAATACAGTGAGTAGAAAATATCTGGCCGTCAACCAGCAGCCCTTTCGATACCAATAAACCTATATAGACGTAAACACTGTTCTATACTATTTTGCCTACAACCAAATATCGCCAAGCATACAGTCAGCAAGACAGTGCAAAAATTGCGCGGGAACAAAATTGAACGGAGGGACGTCGTTTGCCGAAGGAAGCAATAACTCGCAAAAATGTCAAACACTGTCCATGAATTTAACCGTCTAAAGATCATTTATGTAAATGTCAAAAATGTGCCGAAGGTGGGGAAGAAGCTCTAGTGTGGTACGTAGGCAAAGAGAGCTACGTTGCTGTCAAAAGTGGCAGCAGTAGAGTTAAAAAGAAACCATGCGTTAGTATATACATTGCCATTGCGGATCTTCTAACAGACAACATTTGCAAATCTTCCACCAATCATTCCAGCTGTGATCTCAGCAGGACATCATACCTTACCATCGGCAGATTTCGACCGTTCTTTAACAAATGCTCCCTTTTTACAGTTTCCATGGTACTGAACAATCAAATACGTCAACCTAAGCTTCAATATCGAGTTGTGAAGGCCCACTGGTTTAGTATTCTTTGTCCTACAACACAGGCAATTCAGCATTGATCCACTTTTCAGCCACTTCGAATTAAAAAGTAAAAACACTTGACGCCAACTCAGGCAAGGTTTACCGGGTTTGCGTCCTCAAACCAACGATGAAGATTTCCTAGTGATCGTCATAAAATGTTATGTAGTGAGTGCAACATACTCCTTCGGTACAGTGGTTTTCTTAGACATCGGCCAATTATTCATTATTTTGTCGGTCTAGATTGTGGTTGTCTTGAAGATATCCTCCGTGACCATCCATTAAACCCACGTTCGAGTTCCGTATTCGCCCGATGAACGGTAGCAGAAGCTTTATTTCCCCTCATTCCATGATTAACTGTCGGAGAGCGGAAATTAGTCGCATCCTTCTCCTTCAAAGGAATTAATTACGCAGTCCCGTTTCCATTAATCCACCCTTTTTTGATTTGGGTTTATTACCGTAGAAGAGTTTTCGTCTACATTCTCTTTGACCAACGAATCTAGTGAAGATACAGCAGTAGGAATCAGTCCTCTTTTTGAGACCACCCAGTGTGCAGGCCATGAACGCTGAAGAGTGTGAACAGGCAGCGAAACCTATTTACTTCCCGTCGGACTATTTTCACTTGAAATGGTTAGATAGAGTTGACCCAAGTGAGCATGATTGGTAGATTATGCGGCTCCAGTCACTCAGTCTGCATTTGTGGCATCAACTGCAGACAGGTAAGACAGGTTCGACAAACAACATGACAACACCCAACAAAATACTTGATGGAGGCTTGAACATGAATTGTCCAGTAAATATCTCGCAGAATGGCACTCGTGTGTGGTACGCCAACCTAGTCATTCAGTCGACGTATATGTTGCAAAATATTACGGCATAAATATGCTTTTGCACAAAAGGTGATCAGCTGCCTTGCCTTGTACGGTGTCGGAGAACATTGAAACTATTCTCCCATTGACATCAGCTCACTGATCTAGAACAGTGAAAGGGGTTCACCATAATGTTGGTCCCATTCGGCTTCTGATGAGTAATATCACCCAAACTACTATGCATTTACTTGAGCTTACTTTCAAGCCATTTTCTCTGAACAACATCAATACATCGTATTCGGCTCCTTCCGGGTCTCTCACGATAATTAATGCGAGACCTTGTCCTTTTGGAGGACCTATAACCGTCGTTGTCAAGCAACATGCCTTTGATATTTCCTCTAGCTACAGATGCTCGAAAATCTCGTTAGACAATAGTTCTCAAAGAGAACCGCATTTATCGGGAAATCGCATGCGCCAAGCCGTTGATCCAGCTCCTTGTTTCGTTCGTTCGTCATCAGGCCCAAAAAGGAACCCATGAGCCTCATACTCTTTATCGTATGTCACCGCTTCTATTTCTTGAAGCTACGGCCGTCCAGATTAAACTCCAAATTTGCGAGCTGTTATTATGAT
This sequence comes from Spirometra erinaceieuropaei, assembly GCA_902702965.1. Classification (NCBI taxonomy): domain Eukaryota; kingdom Metazoa; phylum Platyhelminthes; class Cestoda; order Diphyllobothriidea; family Diphyllobothriidae; genus Spirometra; species Spirometra erinaceieuropaei. Next base: position 222,993 of record CACRXP010000527.1, on the reverse strand, counting down.
GCGTCTAATGCGATACGGACGCGGTTGGCTACAAATGATTCAAGACATGAGGTGACGTTCAGTATCAGCTGCGAGACGACGATCATGTCCGTCCACTGGACGTTGGATCGAGTTGCTGCTGTTTGATCCAACTCAACATGCCTTATTACTTTAAGGGTCAGAACCGCAGCGGTAAGCTCTAGTCCGGATTTGGCTGAAATCTTAATAGGCATAATTTGCGAATTGACTGCGCACAAACGTTGTTAATGCAGCACCACCTTTGGTCATTGCACGAAGGTAGGTAACGGCCTCGAACCCGCTTTCGGACGCACTCGAGAAATCGTGTAGGTTCTACCGTTCGGTGGTGTCTAAACCAGCCGGGACCAGGTTGCTTTCGATACGAAAATCGCCAAGGTCTTGAAATTGTGTTGTCAAGCCAAGTCACTCCCGTGCATACTCATAATAGCTCCCGTCCTCCCATCCGAGGTTAACTCAACACAACAGCAGCGGCAGAAACCGAGCCAGCAGTAAAATAGGGGCGAAGGAATCAATTAGATCGTACATAATTGAAATACATGAGAGCATCGCTCTTCTTTTGACCGTATACTCAGGCCGGTTGATAGTGAAACTGGTGGTGTCGGTAACTCTGCTCCACTGTCCTACTGTTTTATGAATATCAGCAAGCCAAAAATCGGGATACATGCCTATGTGGTCGGTGGTGCACCATCGATACGTCAGCCTTCTGAGCCACGAGATCACTTTTGGTATAAGTATTTTGGCTATCTACAAGGAGCTTATATTGATGAGGGGGATTCTGACTATTTGGACTAAAGTGGATGAGGAACTCGTCTGACGACACAGTCAGCGTCCTACATGGGTCTAGACCGGCTTTGTATCCCAAAGGCTGCAGCGTGTCCTTCCAGTTCCTTATCTCCCCAACTAGCTGCATCAGAGTTTTTGAATCCATATAGATTTTTTGACTGGTCCATCAAGAAAATTATCTGCTAGGGCTCTGAAACTTGAGTAGGGTTGGGTAAACCATCCATGAAGTGTACTGAGAATCACTCTTTACTCCTCACTAGACGCGTGGCAATCCGCGCTTCCTTGTTCTCCGCCGCTTTGTCTATCTGCCCTTCCGTCATCCCCACGCTCCCAGTCGACTCGCTGCTGGGACCGCGCGAAGCTTGTTACTAGCTTCGCGCATGCTCAGAGACAATCAACGCTTCCCCTCTCTGATTGGCTGATGGGCACTAACTGAGACAGTGCAAAGGGGCACACATGCACTGTGGCCTTAAACCTCGGCTGCCGACGCACACAAAACAACTTGCCTGGAGAGATAGCTGGCGGCAACTGCTTTCGGAGCCTCTTCCAAAATCCAACACGTCAGCAGAGTTTTCAGCCTAATTCTTCTTCCATGACTTCTGACTTGAAAATCGTGTTTTCAGTTGTTTCGTCATTAGACAGTTGGTGACCCCGACGTTATCCCAACACGCATCGTTTGGACAGGCTCTCGAATTGCACAGTTTAAGATGGCTTCTCCGACCTCACCGGACAGTAGTGAATCAGGTTTCGCCATTGTTTTTTTCTTTTGTCGCATGGTAATCTCCAGAGCTTTTAATAAACAGTCAATATTTAAAGGAGTTTCTATCCAAATACAATGTGTCCCGCCATGTTCGACAAAAATGAGGGAGCCTAAGACGCTAGCATCATGATTTTTGATTTTGGAGCAACTCTAAGTGCTAGTCTAAGTAAACTTTAAACGAAAACAGACTGCGTCTGAGCATCCGACCGCTATGGACTCACCGCCGACAGTATGTCTTGATTCAGATGGTGGTGTGTGCATTTCGTTTCTAGGTTCGCCGAATTTCATCTCCACATCCAACAGTTCTTCCAATATTTATATTCGTTTCAAGTAGGATTCCAGAATTGCCTCACAGTCTTCCAAATTTAAAGAGTACCTAGGCAAGTCAGGGGCTGATAATGACCTCTGTTACTTCCAGTTCTGAAGCCTCATATTTAAATTAATGTGCAGAAAATATCTGACCGCCAGGTTGCAGTCCGACCGCAAAATTTTCACTCCAGTTCTATTGACTAAGCCAGTCTCAGGGACGTCTAGGTTAGATCGCTTGGATTGACTTTCCTCGTGTCCGCTGTAAGTGCCCACAAGGGCAATAAAACAATTTGGACACCGGCATCATTTTTTAATACTCCAGTTGCAACCAGAAGTCTCCAAGCATACAGTCATCTAGATAGTGTTTAACTGGAGGGGGGCACTAGATGGAAAATATAAACAAAAATCCTGAGATTGGCCAAACAAGATAAAACGTAGTTTTCCAAAAGAAACAATAAAACATAAAATAAATGCTAAACTGTGCCTCTGAAAGAAGGAAAGTGCCCGTTATCAACGACAGCTCGACCGTGTTTTTCGATGATATCCACCGTGTGCTCCACAACATAGTGAGAGCAGAAACCGTGGCTAACGCGGGAATTAGTTTATGGTAATGATAGATATGATCATTATCTACTCCACTATCGTTCCGGTATCATGAGAGACTCAAGATATCCGAGGCGGGAGACGGTGAGGTTGGCTGGTAAGACGAAAAACCGAATAAATGCGTACCAACATATCGGCCTAAATCCCACTGAGTGGGAGAGCCCAGGAGGTCAAAATAGGAAGAGGTAGTTCAGTCTCATTCCCAGTACGCCAGTCAGTCACACCAGAACAGCACACGCTGGGCTGGCTGCGAGTTTTGAGTTATCCCCCCAGTTGACAACCATCCAAGACGCGGCCTTTAGCTCACCTTAATAGATCCGATTGTTTCAGATTGTTCATCATGGGGAATATGACCACCAACCCTACTCGTTTTACGTTATTCAGTTCATAAGTCAACTATCCGAAGCGGTAAATCAGCGATGCTGAGGTTGGGACAGGTGGCGGACAAATTTAAGAACAGCTCGCCTGTGTGTGCGACACTCAATGACATGCCCCTCCTTATCTACACAACAGGATTTCACACGAAAAAGGTAGACTGCTCGGAGGAGTCCCACGAAGAAAAGAGCCGAAGAGCACACTGCTTATGTGTGGTGCTCGTGTAAGTGAGAGAATATGTGGTGTTTGGTCATGTATGAAGAGATGCAACGGAGGTTTACATGGACGTGCATGTGACCGAAGAGGATCATGTGATGAATTAATATGTGAGGGCAGTGCGATCAGTTGAGACAACGGAAGGGAAGAAGAAAGAGGAGGGCGGGGGGGACTAGCGGAATGGGAGCAGAATTAACGAGTGTGGGAGCACATAGAGCAATGGATATCTTCATCTGGTTTAGCCCGCCGGTCAAAACGGCTACCATAGTTTGCCGCTAGGTGTAGCCATGAATTAGAGAGCCACGGTTGTGAGTTTCCTTCTTAACCATAATAGAATAACTAATCAAATGGAGAACTTAGCTGTTAATGTCCAAAATGCAATCATAGTGGGGCAGAGGGAATTTCGTTATTATCCGAGAAAAATACTTGTGAAGAAGAAGATGCGATCACTGCGACAAGAAATTTATTGGCCTAAGGTTTCGGATTCGCACCCGAGCCCATCCCCAGAGAGGTTTATTAGATAAAGGTAGTGGAAGCACAAAGACTGCAGTACTTATGGTTACGTAGTAGTAGTGAGATGAAAAGAAAAAATGAATGGAGACACGCATTATTTTTGCTCAACACATACTCATATTGAATAACTGAGGTAGTATTCATTCCAAGATGATATAATAGAAGGAGAAGGCTTGTCCAAAAATCGAGATGTACTCATGAATATTTAAGCCGACTGCGCTAACACCTCGTCAGACGAAATGAATAGTGGAGAGTGGGATAATTACCCCAGAGCGCTGGGGAACCTGGAGCTGATAGGTCCCTATGACTCCAGGTTCACGACTCTCAGCGAGCTCCATATTGCACATGCATATGGCCTTTCGAAGTGCACAAACCAAATTCACTTTTGAGGATCATAGTGCGGCTTATTTGACCGCCCACCTACAACATACCCAAATGGTTATACAGGCACCTGAAGCACTTCACCTATGGACCATGACCTGGCAGAAGGGAGCGTAGCCCGACGCCTGCAATCCAACACATAACGTCCTAGAAATGCCTGGGCTCTGTCTCAAGTACTATTCCCAATACAATAGCAAGCATTACGAACATGTTAGGGGCGCCCCACTGGGCTGCAAAATTTCAGAGCCACTCGCAGAACTAGTCTCAAAACGAGTAGAGGGAATGTCATGCAAAGTTGTCAACCAAAAATGTGGCTCCTGCTCGTCGTCATCGTAAACACCTGTGAAGTTGAGCGATTTCACCAGAGTCTGAATAGAACCTTACCAGCCATACAATTTACCCACGAAAAAGCAAGAGGGGAAGCCCGTTCCCAAACGTGAGTATGCAAATAGTCAATGGTGACGGCCTCCCAGCAAGCATTCGCAGGAAAGCCTCAAGCACCGAGATCATCCTTAAAAATCAGAGTAACCACCAAGCAGCCCAAAAGTGAAGCCGTGTCCCAACACTTTTCCACCGGGTCAATCGTTACTGCAGTAGCAAGGATTTGCTTAAGAAAGAATTAACTTACTCGCATCGGTTATACCGACCCAACGGATACGCAGTCAACATTGTAGAAAATTGTCTCAGACGCCAGAGACAACCACAGTGCATCGGTTCTAACAGGGAAAGAGAGGGTTTCACCGAAATTCCTGAGCGGTCGCCCGACAATTAAATCAGATTGGCATCTCCATCGCCCTTACACTGGCGTTTCAAGAGGCCGAAATCCTCTCAAGGGGTGACAACCGCGTGAGCCGCGAGCTGCTCGAGTCATGGTTCTCAGGCCCGCAATCCATCAACAAACACAATGACCTCCCGGTGCCCTATTCCGTATTGCGATTTTCCCTGTACAGGAGAATCAGTCACGTGGGGAGGGCGCGGGTGAGCAATTATCACGGTGACAGTGAGCCAGTTTGCCGAGCGATCGTCACACCAGCATCGAGCACGGATGACGAAATCGCGGCCATTAATAACTCGGACTCGGACCGCCAAGCCACCGCCGCATCAATTACGACCCCAGCGGCGATTGTGAGAACTGTTAATTGCAGTGCGCATACGGTCCCACGACAGCCACGTGCTATAAATACTGCACTCCTGGTGCCACCTTCACCGCTATCTGCTAATGTCTCTGATGATGGATTCGAGTGAGAATCCGAAACGTCAGGCAAATAAACTTCTTGTCCCAGTGATCGCATCTTCATTTTCTGAACTGGCGTTTCCCCTGCACTCAGCGTTATCCCGAGCAAAAAAACCCATACCGAAGGAACAGCAAACATATGCCATTTACCGCATTCCACCTACTA